>VXBP01004632.1:568-92467 GCA_013400115.1 Rhinopomastus cyanomelas
GACTTGGTCTAGGTGATCCTGTGGTGGTGGGGGGATTGGACTAGATGATCTTTCAAGGTCCCTTCCAGTCCCTAATGATTCTCTGATTCTATGAACATATGGAATGACCTGTGCCCGCACCTGAATGCACCAGGGGTTCTTGTACCTTCCTGAATCCTAATCCTCTCCTAATCAGGGTAATGAAGTGTGTGTCTAATTTAAGTTTCCTTATTGAAGCTAACATTTGTGATGGAATATGTAATGGTAGTGCCTGCAAATGCTGATTTAAACCTTCCTACACCACGTATTGATAGAACATTCTGGTTGAGGACAAGCAGCTTGGCTAAACAAACTTGTTAGAAAAACTCCTTTTGCCTATCTAGATAGTACAGAGCTGGCAGCTAGAGATCATTCTTCTAGACTGGTTTTACATAGTAGTCTCAATTCTCCTCTTCAATATGCCTGTGCACCTACGGATGACTTTCTATTGTTCTCAAGTGAAATACTGTGAATCAGATACTGATGACAGAACCTTGGATGTTCAAGCAGTGTGTTAGCATGTGTCTGCAATTCTTGATTCCTACAAATGGCAAAATGGACTACTTCATTTAACTGTCTTGTTCTCTGTGCAAAAGAGCTNCGGCTGGGTTGGATGGTGGTCTAGGCAACCTGGTCTACTGAGAGGTGTCCTTGCCCATGGCAAGGGGCTTGTGCTGGATCATCTTTAAGGCCCCTTCCAACCTAAACTATTCTATGATTATTAATGTTTGTGAAGCTGTGATATCCCCTCCTCCTGCACTCCACCTTCAGATAACAAAGCAAGTTATATCATGGATTTAAAGACCTGAGCCAGGTTTGAGGTGAAGATGTTTAGAGGAAGACTTCATAAAGGGAAAGCGAAAAGGAAAATGGAAGGGAGGGAGATAACAACCATTTGAATTGCTTCTACAGAGTCTGAATGAATAAAAACCACTCCTTACATACATGGGACATCCACCTTTAGGGTAGCTTTAACAGCTGTGAAGGTCCAGTTTTCATCCCTGTACCTCTCCAAAACTGTTTTTTTATAATAATCCCTCCAGAAGTCCTCCTCTGCTGGATCCTGAAACTGCATGTGGTAAGTGATCATCTGCCCCCTTGTAAAGATCTAAGAGCTTGTGGTCTCCATATGTAAGGCAGGTGAAGGAACTACAGTTTTCCTCTGTTTTTTAAAAGAAGTTAAAGGAAGTATTTTTTTTATTAAAATCAATGAATATGCATCTTGCTTCCATATCTTGCGTAAACCTAACCCTCCAAAATCTATTCCCTTCCTTCTATTAAGGAGAGTCTTTTCCCATGGAAGAGGGTATGAAGCAATCATCAGGTTGGTTAAGTGTCAAGCTTCTGTCAAACGTGTTCGCATGTCACTTCTTAAAAACAGTTTAACAAAGATCAATCTACTTTAGTCCAGCTATTAAGCACATTTTAAACAGCTTTTTAAAAGTTATTTATAACTTAAAGGCAGCCAAGTAAATGCAGAAGATGGGAGCAGAAATCAGAATAAGGCCATTGTCTTTCACATATCTCTGTGGAATAGCAAAGTCTTAACTGTTTAAATCCACAGCCTAACTTCAAGCATGATGGGTTCCTTCAGCTTCATAGTTTTCTAGTAACTTTAACTAAGGTATTGAGGTGCCCAAAACTGAACACAATATTCAAGAGAGGCCTCACTAGTGCCAAGTACAGGGGGATGATCGCTGCTCTACTCCTGCTGGTCACACTGTTTGCAGGCCAGTATGCTCTTGGCCACCTGGGTACACTTCTGGCTCATGTTCATCTGGCTGTCCATCAGCATTCCCAAGTTGCTTTTCCACTGAGCAGTTCTCCAGCTACTCTTCCCTAAGCCTGTCACATTGCACTGGGGTTTTGTGACCAAAGTGTAGGGCCCTGCACTTGGTGTTGTTAAACCTCAAGCCCATCAATCCAGCCTGTTCAGGTCCCTCTGCAGAGGTTTTCTACCCTCAAGCAGTTCAAGACACCTGCCCAATTTGGTGTCAACTGTGAACTTGGTGAGGTTGCACTCAGTGCCCTCATCCAGATCACCGACAAAGATGTTAAAGAGGGTGACCCCAGTACTGACTCTGGGGAACACCCCTTGAAACCAGACACCAACTTGATTTCACTCCATTCACCACAACTGCCTGGGCTCTGCCAGGTAGCCAGTTTTTACCCAGTAAAGAGTCCACCTGTCCAAGCCATGAGCCGCCAGTTTCTCCAGGAGAATGCTGTGGGAGACTGTGTTGAATCGCTTGCTGAGGTCTGGGTAAATAATATCCACAGTTCCACTGTCGTCCACTAAATGGGTCACCGAGTCATAGAAGGAGATCAGGGTGGTCAAGCAAGACCTGCCCTTCGTGAGCCAAGGCCAGCTGGCCCTGATGCCCTAGGCCGTCCCACACTTACCGTGTGAGCCTGCTCGGGGTGACTCGCTCCATAATCTCCTCCAGTGCTGAGGTCAGGCTGACAGGCCTGCAGCTGCTCCAATCATCCTTCTGCCCCTTCGTGTTGGCCATTAACTACTTCCTCTTGGATTATGGGCAGTGTATCCTCCTCTCTGCCCCTGCCTTCCAGCCCAGGAGTCTGCATATCCTGAGCATAACTGGACTGGTCATTAAGACTGAAGAGGCCAACCTTCTACTGCTTAGGGAGAATTAAGTTCAACAGAGACCAGAATCACTCGGGTTAGCACAGTCCCGACAGATTATTTTAGGTTATAGGAATCGGCCTTCACACCCATGAAAGTGCATGTTCGGGGAAATCATTCAGTCCCGGACCCCCCCTTTCAGCGCGGGCAGCGGGGCGATCCCTTGTAAAACAAAGCGACAGCGCCGGAGCATAGCGCGTTCCTCGACGGACAGACGGCTGGTTTGAGACATTCGAGTGCGAACAGACCGAACACGGGCAGGGCCGCCGGGAGAGAGAGCCCCCTGACCCCCGCGGAGCTCGGAAACTGATTGAAGCGGGGGTTCTCGCTCAGCCCCCATCGATGTACCCGGTGGTCGACTCGCTGTGCCTGCAGCGCGCGCGATCCGAGGGGCCGCGCAGGGGCAGGAAGGGCGGCGAGGGCGTTCCATCGGCTGGGCGGGGATGGATTAGCCGGGCCTGGGAAGATGGCCTCCTCCTCGGAGCAAGCGGAGCAGCCCAGCCAGGTAAGCGCGGCCCGGCTCGGGCAGGAGGGGACGGGCTGGGTTGGGGCTCCGCGGGCTCCGCTGCCACCTCCGCGGGGTGCGGGGGGACCCGCGCCTCTGCCTTGACTCTCTCTGCTTCCTTCCCCCCCAACCGCGTTGACGGTCGCTGGGGGCTGCTCGGGCCGCTTCAGCCCCCCGCGGCCGGGCCTGTCCTAGCCGAGAGCTCTGGCACCGGCTCCGTGAGGGGTGCGGGGCTTCCCACGCCAGCGTCTGCCCCTGTCGGGGGGAAGGGGGGTCCGCTGCCCCGGTGGAGCCGCGATACCTCGTCACGGCCGGGGATACCCTGGTGCCCACTGCTCGGTAGGGCCGGGCACTGTATTCAGCCCCCGCTGGGGCCCCGCAGCTCGAGGTGGGGGGCTGTGTGTGGAGCGGTGGGAGCTGAGGGGCTTGTCTCGCACGGACACACCGGTACTGGCCGCAGGGGCCTGGGCAGGGAGAGGTTCTCGACCTGGGGGCTCTTGTGAAACTCAGTAAGCTTTGAATCGGGGAAAGGAAAATAAAGGAGGGAATTTCAGCTGGGCTTTGAAGTGAGCAAGGTACCAGATAACATATTTCTGCCCTGCAGCTGTAAAAGATCCTTGAACCGACAGCGTAAAAGGCCTGATTGGATGAGGCTTTGAGCAACCCGGTCTGGTGAGACATGTCTCTGCTCATGGCGGGGAGTTGGAACTAGATGATCTTTAAGGTCCCTTTGAACATAAACAATTCTGCAATTCACAGTGGAATGGAGAGGTGTAAAAGAGAAATGTAAGGTCACTGTTTTGAGTGTGTGCTCAAAAATATTAAAAGCTTAAGAGATAATTTTGAATTGGGACCTGAAATGAATGGGGGAGCCAAAGGGAAAAGTGGAAGTGCGGTGTATTTGTGTCCAGCGTGGGTTTCCAATCACTTGCACGAGCTTGCTGGTGATCCGGGGTAACTTTCATGGGTAATGTCATGGCAAACTCTGCCTACCTGAGTTTTAGTGACCTCCTGGCATCAATCTCATCTCACCAGTATCTCAAGCTCCTCAGCACATGATGCCAATGTAATTTTGTAAAAGCTTTTGGGTGGCCTAAGAGGGTCATTCTGCAGCCAGCAACAGATGAAAGGTCTGGTTGTTTCAGCAACAGGGAAGAATACAGAGCAAAGTCTGACCCGGATATGTTTTAGTGTGCAAACACTTGAATTTGTCTAGATTTGACTGTCACTGTGAACCTCTCAGTTCATCCTTTTATTTTGGACAGAGAAGGCTGAGTTTGTGGGGAACATTATAGAAATAAATTACATACAATTCACCCTCTAACAAGCATAAATCTTCTCCTCAGCTCTGATAGGCCAGATTACCCAACTCCTGTTTTGCAATCAGCCATGTGCTTTCACTAGTAGTAGTTTGAGGTGCAGGTGTTACAATCCATTCCTCATGCTTTGAGTTAATGTGAGGAGAGTGGAGAGTGTTTTTCTAGCACTGTGAGTCAAGAACATAATGGAGTTAATGCTTGTGCTGCTTTAAAATTAGGAAAAATCTAAGATAAGGCAGAATATCTGGGCTGCTCTGTTAACCTTTCACCATAGACAGACTGTTTTGTGTCAGTGCTTCTGAGGAGGAAGGTGGTCTGAAGCCACTGCGGGTGAAAATGATCCGTTAACTGCTCATGGTCTCGATGGATTCTGTGACATTGGTCATAAAAATTCAGGTTTCTCAGGCAGTGGCAAATTAGTTGCACCCCGGACCTGCCATTAGTGGCAGAGTGTGTTTAAAGGGCAGCTCTGGTGGTTTGCCTTACTTCAGGTGTATGAAGGTAACACTCAAGTTTAGCCAGAGGGTAACCGCACTGATATTTACCTACTCTCTGCACAAACATGGAGCAGCCCGGCTTATGTAGTACCGGGAGCCAAAGGGCTCTTCTGCCTGCCCAAGGTAGTTGGTGCCTGCTGATGGGCCTGGCTTCACCATCTAGTTTGTGTCTGGCTACATGTTCCCAGTCCATAACTCTGGCTGAGGCATGTTCAGTGCTCCTCAGTTCTGCTGGATGTTATCTGAGAGAATCTTGCTACTTTGGCTGGAAAAAGGGAGTGTAACTGATGGATATTTTACATGGTAGATGAATTCTTAAGAGGACAATTTTGGAATAAAAGCAATGAAAATATCTTTATTAGTCTACTGGAATGTAAATGCCTCTCCTAGTAATGCGGCTCTAGCAGTTTTGACACTCTTATCGATGCTTGGAATTAGTTGTCCCTGTTGCACACTAAACACTTACAGAATTTAAAACAATATTTCTGTTCTACCACTGATGGTGTTTGTGTATTGTCAGGGGCTGAACGTAAGGCTGTGAGGAGTAGCACTGCCTTGCTTAGCATGTTTATTTAGGTTCTCTTGTGTTTTCTGTGACAAAACTAATTAGTTTAGGAGCTGAAAAGGGAATGTGAGATGTCTTTGGCTTATTACTTCTTTTTCTTAGTTTAATTTGAGTGCTAAGAGAGATGGCAGAAGTCATTGATAAGCTGCTCTCCATCATCTTTGGTTAGTCCTTGGGAACAGGGACCGGAGGATAGCGGATGTTAGCCCAAGACAAGAAGAATGACCCAGGTAACTATAGACTGGTCAGCCTCACCTCCGTCCCAGGAAAGGTGATGGGACAATTTGTCTGTGGTGCTGTCTCTAGACATATCAAGGACAAATGGATCATTAGGAACAGTCTGCATGGTTTCACCAAAGGGAAGTCATTCTTGACCAGCCTGATAGCCTTTTATGAGGGCATAACCAGGTGGGTAGATGATGGCAAAGCAATGGATGTGGTCTGTCTTGACTTCAGCAAAGCATTTGACACAGTCTCCACAGCATTCTCACAGCCAAACTGAGGCAGTGTGGTGTAGATGATCGGGTAGTGAGGTGGCTGCAGGATAGAAGCCAGAAAGGGCTGTCAGTGGGACAGAGTCTAGTGGAGACCTGTATCTAGTGGAGTCCCCCAAGGGTTGGTGTTGGGACTAGTACTAGTCAGTCCATTTATTAATGACTTGGATGAGTGATTAGAGTGCACTGTTGGCAAGTTTGCTGATGAGACAAAGCTGGGAGAAGCGGCCGACACTCCAGCAGGCTGTGCTGCTGCTCAGTGGGACCTGGACAGGCTGGAGAGCTGGGTGGGGAGAAACTGTAACAAGGGCAATGCATCTGGGCAAGAACCACCCCAGGTACCAGTATAGGTTGGGGACTGACCTGTTGGAGAGCAGTAGAGGAGAAAGGGACCTGGGGGTCCTAGTGGCCAGTGGAATGACCATGAGCCAGCAGTAGGCCCTTGTGGAGCATCTACCCAATGAGAAAAGGCTGAGAGAGCTGGATTTCGTTAGCTTGGAAAAAAGGAGACTAAGGGTTGATCCCGTGAGTGTTGGTGAATGTGGAAAGGGCAGGTGTCAGGAGGGTAGCGCCAGACTCTGCTCAGTGGCACCTAATGATAGGACAAGGGGCAATGGGTATAAGCTGGAACAGAGGAGGTTCCACATCAATATAAGAAGGAACTTCTTCATGGTGAGGGTGGCAGAGGGCCTGCCCAGGGTGTTGTGGAGTTTTCTTCTCTGGAGATGATGTTTAAACCCACCTGACTGTGTTCCTGTGTGACTGGATCTAGGGGATCTTGCTGTGGCAGGAAGATTGGACTGGATGATCTTTCGAGGTCCCTTCCAATCTCTAGCACTCTGTGGTTCTGTGAATTTTCTCAGTCCCTCTGGGCATCGCTGGGAGCAGGAGTGTTGCAGCTCAAATGAAATCACAGACTTTATGCAATTTACAGGGACTTTACACAATTTACACAGACGTAATCTAAAGGCATTAAATATTTCTACCGGAGATCTTAAAATACTTCATTTTGTTTAGAAATCCTGCTTCAGATAAATGAGTTAAGTTTTTTCCCAGTGCTTAGCTTGGGACACAAAATGACCCCTAATGATCTCTGCAGTTATGTGCAGAAGCTAGAGAGCCTGCAGCCTGGAAATTGGTCTATGGATGCTCTGTGTGAGTCATAAAAGTCTTCAGGTCATTGAAGTTACGAGTTCAGTGTAACTTGGTAGCAGAATGGCAGTGCAGCCACTGGGGCAGGGTGGATTCCATACGTGGGATTCTTCAGGGGGTTTTGTAGCACTGGAAGGTTGACTCTGCTAAAACCAGCCTGCATAGGCATTTAATGTAGGAGACGGAGAAAGGATTGATGATAGTCTGAAGGAGGTTGAGGGGGAGACCTTATCACTGTCTATAACTAGCTGAAAGGAGGCTGTAGTGTGGTGGGGGTTGGTCTCACGAGGAACAAGTGACAGGACAAGAGGAAACAGCCTCAAGCTGCACCAGGGGAGGTTTAGGTTGGCCCTGAGGAAAAACTTATTCATGGAAAGGACCCTCAGGCCTTAAAACAGGCTGCCCAGGGAGGGCATTGAATCTCCATCCCTGGACGTGTTTCAGAGTCGTGGAGATCTGGAGCTCAGGGACAAGGTTTAGCATTGGCATTGGGACAGTTTGGTTCATGGTTGAACTCTGTGATCTTGAAGGTCTTTTCTAACCAAAATGGTTCCGTGGTTCTGTGATAAGGTGAAGAGAATTCTGTGGTGGCTTCTTTCTGCTTTTGTGCCTGCATGCACCGCATTTCTGCAGTTTTTGTAGTCAGCTGAAGTAGTTAAAATGCTTTGAACTGTCTCTGGAACACACTGCAGGAGCAAGTTACATGTATTCTTAGAAATCTCAATGCTAAATGCAAGTGGCTTGGTGGAACAATTCCATGGGAATAGTGGTTAATAGCTATAGGTACTTTGCTGAAGTATTCAACGGGAATGTCATCTGTGCTGCTCTTTGTCTGCCTCTTCTAAGCAGGTCTGACCCCGTACTAGCTGCATTTGATGAGAATTCTTTCAGTGTGCATGACTCAGGCTTGAATATTTTAGCCTCTTAGCCATAGTTAGAAACCTGTGTTGATCCTGGGGTTTCACTGAAGCGATAGAATCTGCATCAGATAAATTTCCACACAACCTACACCGTTTCACTTTGCTTACTAATAAACCATACAAGCCATACGTTTCTGCCCATCCTTGTGTTTTCTGTATTGTTTGGGAAGTGTTGAGACTGTTCATTACTTTTCTTTCCTCCAGCTGTAAGAAATGTGACAGCAGATGAGTTGTGCGTGTAAAAGAAGGAAGCCAGTGACCAGGTGGGACAGAGAAATGCCCTATTCTTGGTGTCCCGTTGCACTGTTAGCACTACAGACTGGGCAGTGGGCTTGAAGCTGATGCCTGCCGTGGTGACATCAGGTGAATTTTTAGTGGCTGAAATTTTTGCAGATCTATAGTGGAGCAACAAAAATGCTTGTGACTGCACGCGAAAATCCTGTGGGGCTCTCTAGAGAATCCCTGCCTAGCTGTGAGGTCTGAGGGCCCTGGTGACAATGCTGGTGTCTGGAAGCCGCAGAGCTCAGTGTGTTTGAGCTTCTGGCACCCTCTCATGGTTAACACTTGTTCTTGTCTGGGTTTTTTTATGGCATATTTTGCAGATGGGGGCAAAACAGTCTTGGAGTACTGTTATGTAAAAGTGATGAATACAACTGGACAACAAAAAGTCTCTTGAGGACCTTTATGCTGTCACTTAAAAGTTTTCTCTTTCCCTGTCTCTAGGATTTAGGATCCCTTTTCTTCTAACTGAGCCTCAAAGCCTTGTCTGCATTACTGCTAAAACTGCATTATGTACCACATCTCCTAGCATCAAAACCCCTCAGCAAGGCACTGTGGTTGAGAGCATCTTCACATTATGTGAATCCCCTCTGAAAGCAGATGGTTGACCAATAATGGTTTATTTTATGGAAAAACTGAAGTCTCTGTACCTTAGGAGAACCATTATATGCTAGTTACAGAGATCAATCTGCTTTTATTTGGCAGCACAGAAAAACCCAGAGAGTGATTCTCTAAAACATGGCCCTATGCTAAAATGTTCTGTCTGTTGATGAATAAGTGGGCCTGGAGGTTGGAAGCTCCTGAATTTTATGTCTGGACGTTTTCTTGCTGTTCTGCTTTGATTTCAATACTTTCCCTTTCCCCCTGTGGACTACCTTTTCCTATAGCGCAAGGCAAGGCGTTCAGCACCTACCCTAAAACTGTCTCTTAATTGTGTGTAGGGCAAAAGGGATGGTACTGGGATTGCTGACAAGTTATGACCTTTAGTTAAAGCACAGTTGCTTGGAAATCTCTAGAGGAACAGCACAGAAAATCAAGGATGCGTTACAGGAAAGGCGAGAAAGTAGGTTTAGCCCAGAGAGGAGGAAGTGAACCGTGGAATCAGCATGAGGTACTTTGACACCCACTGCCGTAGCAGAACTTTGGGCTCCTGCAGCATTTCTTCCCTTAAGCATCACAGAGTTCTTTGTGGAGGTCGAGGCGAGTTACAGTCCTCATTTGATATACAGTGAAAATGTCCTGTCCTACACCACACACTGCAACAAGTGTGGCAGACAAGAGTTTAGCAGAGGGAGTCCCAGTTTTGTGCAGTGTTTGTTTGCTTTGCCTTTTATTTCAGGAGTTAAGGTGACAATTTCTTTCACGGCACCTCTTGTAGTCTCGTGAGCTCTTACCTGCTGCTCCCTAGAGCAAGAGCTGCAGATTCTATGAGTTCTCTTGTTTTACATGGGGACTACTGGAACTGTTCTGTGTTTCTGACCTTTTTGTCTTCAGTCCGTCACAGAAATGCTCGTAGCAGAAACAAGTAGGTCCGCCTAATGCTGCCCACTGGAGGGGTGTAAGCAGACGAGTATTTCTAGCTGCGTCCATCAGATGGCAGTGTAACCTCACTCTTGGCTTTGCTTTACAGGCCGGCTCCTGCCCCGCTCCTGAAAGTGCGGCATCTCGGGAGGCGCTGGTAAGTTCTTCAACAAGAATTTCCTGCTGATAAAATAAGAGAATGTAATACACAACAGTTGTTCTCTTTGCTGCACCGTTTTCCAACCACTGTTTTGCTGTTCCGAGGAGATGATTCTTTGCAAAGAAGGTGTAGGCTGCCTTACATTGCCCTGCTGGTGACCTTTGAATCCTGACCTGTGGCTATAACCTCTGTCTTTCTGGGGTTAGACGTGGGCCACCTCAGCCACTGGGTTGTTCTTGAGCACAGGCTGCCTTTCCGAAGTGTGGCAGTGTAGGTTCTTGATTGGTGCTTGTGTAGTAAAAGAATCTGAAGGAAGACCCAAGCAGCATAATTTAAACTGAGATTCTTAGTGCTGCTGTGTAACAAAGAAACTCTCTGCTGCTCAGAGACCTCATTCAAATGCACTCAGAGTGAGCTGAGAAGGGTCGGGCAGCTGGCAATTCTAGAACGCTGGGACTTTGTGTCTCAGGATAACTAAGAGACCCTGTTTTGTTTTCTGTTTTATGGTGACACAGACTGGGCAGTTAGCCACCTCTCTCTGGAGCTGCAGTATGTATTTTTTTCAACCTTTTTCTTTGTTTTTCCTCATCAGCCACCTCTAACTCGGCCAAAATTCTTAGTCCATGTTGTTGTCCTAAACATATAAATCTCTAATTGAGTTTCTTCTCTGGCTTGCATTTGGTGATCAGAGTGCATACAAGCTGTTTGCAGCCAGAAGACTCAAGTACTTTCCAAAATGGTGCGGCACGGGCCACATCTAAGTATTTCTACCTTGTAAATCCAATCTGGAGAACCCAGGAGATGATTTTTGGAGGAGAGTGATGTGAGTACAGGCTCTGAACTGGGAAGAGTCAGTAAAACACATCTAATGAAAGGGCTGCTTGTGAATTCAGTTAAGCTCTGCACTGAAAATCTCTCTAATCTAGTAACTATCCTGTTAATTGTGCTGTCCCTTAATTGCACAGACATCTGTATGTGAGATTACCTGGAGCTGTTACTGACACTAGGTGCTTTGTGGTAGATTTGGTGGTAAGATTTTTGGTAAGGGGGGTTGCTTTCCTCCCTGCCTTGGGAAGGTCACAGCAGGCAGCAGATCATCACAGTCCGTGCTGGTCAATAGTTTGTTCTGTTTTCATTTGATTTAATGAATTCCTCGCTTTATGTGCAACTGAAGGACTGCTCAGAGGTAGCACACACCGTTGTCTATCTTTTTGTGTAGGTATAGGTTCCTACCGCACAGAAATATTTACACATTTAAATTGCTCCAGCATAAACTTTACTCTCACAGTGGTGAGTCTTCCACGTGAGCTTATTAGAGCCCTTTGAAAGGTGGAGGTTATTTTCTTCCTGATTTTTTTAATTAATTTTGTTTATTAATATTAAACTTTCTGAGCCTTTGTCACGTTTGCCCAGGAGTAATTATTGTTTCCAGCTGAGGATCTGTGGAAGCTTTATTCAATGAGCAGCTCAGTTCTGTGAGCCAGATGACCTGACTTCCACCACACTGCTGGGGCTTCTCTCTAGCCAGGATCGTGTGCTCTGCCTTCTCAAGCAGGCAGGAGACCTTGGTCCGTAAAGCAGCCTTGTAGGCACCCAGCACCATGTCGTAAAAATGTTTATGGAGATACCTGAACACACAGGAACCCAACAGCTGGCTCTGTAAGAAACAGTCAGGTGCTCAGGCAAATCACTGCTGACTTCAGATCTGGGGTTAGGCAGTTGAAAATTACTTACAGAATCCAGAGGAGGGAGAAAAAAGTCTCATGACCAGATTCTGCTCTGTACCCCCTCACCTTTTTTGATGTGACTGGTGACTGAAAGCACTCAGTGCTTCATAGGGCTGAGTTGTGTTTGGCGTGCAGTAGTGGTGTTCTGCACAAAGCAACAGAATGACAACATCTTGTGCTGCATCAGCAGATGTCATTATAGTCTCAGTCTGGTTTTGTGTTGTATTTGGGATTCTAATACATGCCATATCCTGCAAGGGGCTAAATACCTTCTGCTCTGTGTAGCTCAATGTCACTGTCTTGTGTACTCTGTACCCTCACAGCCTGCTGCTTCATTTGGAATCTAGGAGAGGCAGGTGTTTAGTTGTTTGCAAGAGGACTGCAGTGGGACTCGATGATCTCTTGGGTCCCTTCCAACCCCTAACATCCTATGATCCTATGATCATAAGGCTGATGCAGTCTGACACACATGGGGAAAAACTTCTTTCTGGAAAGATCCTCACAGCCTTGGCACAGGCTGCGCAGGGAGGGGGTTGAATTGCTGTCCTTGGATGTGTTTCACAGTTGTGGAGATGTGAAGCTTAGGGACAGAGTTTAGCAGTGGCCTTGGGACTTTTGGGTTAGTGGTTGAACTTCGTGATCTTCAAAGACTTTTTCAACCTGCATGATCTTATGATCCTATTGTGTCCTGCATTTTGGGTCTTCAGAATACAGCTTGGTAAGGTTTATGGCCTTATTGAGGCATTCACAGTGAAGCCCTGCAAACTCCTGTCACACTCCTAATTGCTTTTTCTTCAGCCCACTTGGGATGTTTTGGACTAGCAAACTGGAGATAAGGGACTCCGTGTCCATGCCATTAATGCCTTGCGTTATCCAGTGCCCTTAGAATAAACTGTCCCACCTGAAAATTACTCCCTAATAAGAGGTCATCGTGTTATCGCACTGACAGAGGCAAATGACTTGGAGGGGGATGGGAGAAGCTGTAATTTTTGCAGCAGAGAGCGGACACTCATTTCCCTGGCTGTCGGTCTTGGCCCATTAAAATTTGCAGTGTAGCTCCATAGTGGGAAGTGTAACCTTGTGTTAGCAGAGTGTCAGCATCTCGCTCTGCTGCTGTTTACAACCACGTTTGTCATCGTCAGTGGGCAATCAGCTTCTCCTTGAGTCCGGCTTATCGGTGAACACTGCTGCATCCCTTTCAGCTTGTATGTGCAGCCACCTCTGATAATCCTCAGAACACTTGTGGAATTGGAATAGGTTTGTCTTTTTAGAGCCACTCAGAGCAAAGCCCTGGGATGTGCAAAAGGTGTATTGACATAGGACCCTTTGCCAAGAGCTTAAAGCATTAGAAAATCCACTTTTCTCCTCAGATCTTTGTTTCTTTGGTCTAATTTCTCTAAGTGTAATTATGAAAAAAAGCACAAAGCTTATTTTTTAACTTGGTTTGTCCTGTAGCTTTTTTACTGTGCTACATTTCAGGTGTTTCCTAGAGCTTGACTGTGTTTGCTGTTGGCCTTTACTTTGTGCTGCTTTTCTACTGCAGTGTAAATTACAGCTCTGAAGGTTGTACGTGAGAGCCTGGGTTGGAGGAAGGACCTGAGGAAGCAGCAAAGCTTCTAAGCGAGGCATTTCCACATGCTGCTTGTTTGTTGCTTGGTTGTTGGGGTATTTTTTGCGGCTGCCATGAAACATACTCATTCCCTTGCTGGAGCTTGGTGTCTGGAAGAAGTACTACTCGTTGTAAATATTCTAGTTCTGGTTGAAAATGGAAAAAACCATTTTCTTGGGTCCTCACTAAATGGCATAACCCCTGGATCATGGCATGAGGAGCAGGGTATTTTCTTCTGCAGTTGCTGTACATTTTCTCTGTTCAGTCGCTTGGAAGCAAACCAGTAGGTGTTGTGATGTATGTGTGTAATGGAGACTTCTGGAACTGAAACTGGACAGAGTGAGTTACCCTTTTGTCAGCTGCCTGGATTTGGTGCTTTGCATTCAGTAACAGACAATAGAATTATGAGATCCTCTCTGTTTCGTTGCCTCCTTTTGAACTTTAATCTGTTAAGCTTCGTCTTTCAACGGTGGTTAGAGAGAATTTCTTCTAGGTTTCTGAGGAATGAGCTTTGCAATTGAGATTTTCACTGCTTTTAGCTCTCACTGGTGTAATTAGAAGTTGACAGAGCCTAACATTAACATTGTCTTTAAGCATGTGAACAAAGCCATAAATAAGAATGAGGAAAGGTTATAGAACTGTGTCAGAGGTTTTGGGAGACCTTGTTGGGACTAATGTTAGTCAAGAGTACTCAAAACACACTTTTTATGCCCAAATCCCTGGGCTTATTGAGAATCCATGTACCTCTTCTTGTTTGAAATGAAGAGAAGAACTGTGTTTTCACTGAAAACCTCGTACTTTGTTTTCTGGAGCACACTGCTACTCAAGAGATGCTGTCTAATATCCTTAGCCTTTGTTTTAAATTTCAAAGATCCTGGTTTAGATATGCAGAAAAATGGGGATTTGTTGTTTTCAGAAGGACTTTTGTTTCCAGAAATGATGTGAGGAACTGGAGTGTACTGGAGGGACACTTCCCATCACACTTGGCTTTCTATTTCCTCCCCTTTATTGTTTAACACAAGATTTATACCTGTTTACTGTACAAATTTTCTGCCTGCCACAATGGGTTTGTTCAGAGCGGTAGCCTACACTGAATGATTCTCTACAAGTAAATCTATCCAGAGGGGATTTCCAGACAGCCAGAGTCAGTAGGCAACTAACTTATAGCTCCCAGTGAAACATTCGTCAGGATAATTTACCACTGTCAGCAGGAGAGAAAGAGAGACCATCAGCTCTGTGACCTCCTGGCCAGGCAGTAACCCTGCTGGGCTGATAATGCTTTGCTTGGTTTGGGCAGGTCCTGATCTCATTGTGGTCAGTTCCCAGTGCTGGACAGTAATTCCATCAGCTTGTAGAGGGCAATTGCTGTGCAGATTTTGGTTTTACTTGGCCAGAAACAGGGAGCCAGAGGTGTGTTGACTGCATTATTTGATATCCTTTGGTTTGCTGCAAAAAGGATTCTATGACTGACCGGGCAAACCTCTCTTTGTGTTTGACCTTCTGCTAAGTTTGAGAGTGTTGGGTTTTTTTTTTCCTGGTTTTGTCTCTTACTTCTGCCTGTTCGTCGACCTCTTTTGTTGTTCATACAAAATGTGCTCACTTAATCTGTTGATTCCTTTTACTTTGTTGATTTAGACAAATATATTAATATGTGCAAAGCACGTAGATGCAAATTGCCTTTCTGGGCACAGTTAAAGGAGCACTGTCCCAGCAGTCTGAGGTCAGTGGGAAAGTTTTCTTGGAATTCCTTTACACCTCCATTTTAAAAGAGGGTGGGCTCTTAATCGTTGGGGATATAACTCTGTTGTAGCATTATGTGTTAACGTATGGAAGCTAGAAACTTGCAGTAGTTACAGAGCAGAGCAGGTTAAGACCCCATCAGCCTGTACAGAAAGTAATAATGGCTTTGCCCGTCCCTCAGCGCTTACTGGTTAAACGACACTTCAGAGCTGGTGGGTGAGGCAGCATTAACAGCCAGGGCAGGGACCGTCATTTTCTATTACTAACAGTGCGGTGAGTTAGCAGCTTGTAATCTTCTCTGTGCACTTGGGCAGAGCAGAGCTCTGAAAGCAATTCCTGCTTGCTTTTCAGACAAACTGACGTTACTGGTCAGAAGGCTTTTAAAATGGTTTTAAAATAGTTGTTAAGACTTGTAAGTTGTTCTTTACAAAACACACAAGGAAATTACAGTGCTGGCAGTCAGGTTAGAATCTCTTTTAACAGTAAGAATGGTTTGACTTCCAGAGATCCCACTGACGGTAAGATGGAAGCTGCAGTGCTTCGTGACACACCGTTGGGAAATTCTTAACATTGCTTGGTGTTTTCCCTTTGAGAAAAAGGAATTGATTGTTGTTTTCATGTGATGTTTTAGAGATCTAACCATGCTAAACCTACAAGCAATTTTTTACAGCTCCTGCCTTGCATCACTGTTAGCTGGCTGTTCTATACCGGTTGGCAGCCCTGCTCTTTGCCTGCTCAGAAAACATTTGGGAGCGCTTTGCTGCGTGCGGCTCTTGGAACAGGCACCTGTTAATGTCTGAGAGCAGAGAGCTGCCTGCACAGTGTGCACTTTGGTAATGATGGGTTGTGGGATCAAGGTGAGATAATGGAATCGTTTCAGCCGCGGTTGTGTGGAGAACGTGCCATGTGCCGAACTGCTTGTAGAGGGCAGCAATGGCCCGCAGTTGGTTCCGCTTTGGGACTGCGAGGACCAGCCTAGGAACTTGACACCTGTGTCAGCCTTTTTAGCTTCTTGCAATAGCTTTACTTGTTCTTTGGGTGCATCTTGACTCCACGTTATTAAATTCCTGATTTGGAAAGTGTTGCTAGAGATTCTTAATTCCTCTAATACCACTGAGCAGTTGGACTCCTTTTCATAGAATCATAGAACCATTAGGGATTGGAAGGGACCTCTTTTGCCTGTATCCAGATGCTGCCTGCATCATTTTTAGTGCAATCAAAAGGAGTCTGGTGATTCTAAGTAGTGATTCCTACAAGATTAGAGCTGCCTGTGTGTGATAACTTCCTTTGTTTCTCCCTTCCTTATACTTTTAACTGGGAGTTCATGCTGTAAGAAAACATTTGCAGTGTCTGTGGCAACGTTGTTGTGCCTCAGAGCAAAAGATAACGTCGCTTCTTGTTAACTAGTGAAATAGCTGGGCAGCATAAGACAGAATGGCTTGTTTGAGAGCTTGGGAAAACTCTCCCAGCTTTGGTGCACAGGATACTTCTGGTGACAGCACCGTCAGAAACAGAATTGCTAAACTAGGAAGCTGAGAGTTGGTGTGATTCTTGGAATTGGAGTTCTTGAGCAACTCGCTGGAAAAAAAGACTTCCCTGCTTTTTGTATGTTTTCCTACTTCTCTGTATGTCGCTTCCATTGCAAATCCTCCCAAATGTCACAACACTGTGAGGGGTTTGTTGGTTTGGTTTTTTGGTGCATGTTTGCATAGCACTTCATCTTGTTTCCATCCATAGAATTGTGGAATTGTTTAGATTGGAAAAGACCTTCAAGGTCATTTGGTCTAACCATTAACCCAACTGTCCCGAGGAGAAGACCTTCATAGCATCAACCACACTCACAGAGGGCCTTGCTTTGGTCCATCTCTTTCAGTCAGAGCAGGATTTTCCTCTGCTGTCAACTTCTAGTGTTCTGCCAAGCATCTGAATGTCCAAATGATAGTGTTCCTCAGGATCCTGTACAACAGCAAGGGTTCATCTTCTGGGGATGGAGTTCCCCTGCTGTGTCTTCCTCCCAGCCTACTCCTGTTTGTTTTGTATGCCACCCTAAGTGGAAAAGGAGGCATTCCTTTCCTCCTTAAGCATCTGCACCCTTCAGATGTTTGCAGACAGTTATCACTTCATTTCTCCTTTCCCCCACCCCCATTCTGGTCTCTAAGCCAAGCTCTACATATTTAGCTCATTTAATCTTTCCTCATAAGTCAAGCCTGTAATTGACAGCCCTGACACGAAGAGTCGCATTGGTTACACACGCTGCCAACAGGATATAAATACTTTCTGTGCAGTGATTGAGAATTACAGTCAAGACTGAGACGAGCCTGCCCACCCCCACCTCCCCCCTCCACTGTATTTTTGACAACCCCTTTCTCAATCAGGTTTCCACATTCCTGTAAAGATGAGCTTAGCTCTCACTCCAGTGGTCAGCTAGCAAGCACACAGGTTGCTTGGGAAATTCAGTCCTAAAGCCCCATGGGATTCCAGTGTGACTCCAGTTCTTACAGAGGTGATGGTGTCCTGTATAATTCTCTGGCCAGGCCTGCAGGTGCCTCGTGTTGCTGGTGCCTGTTCCTCTGGGAGGGCAGAGCTGAGTTAGAGCGAAGAGAATGGGTCTGGCTCTGCACATGCTAAAAGAACATGGTGTTGCAGCCAGTGCCCATGTGCATGTGCTCCTGCTCTGCCATCCAAAGGCTCAGAGCTCTGAGGCTGGCAGAGATCTGTTGCACAGATAATTTTGGCACTGACAGCTCTTTGCTGTCTCTGCCAAGAAGGGAGCTCAGGATGCCCATCGATCCGATTGGCATCACTGTGACTGAGTTTGGGGTTCTTGCTTATACATGTAGGATCTGGGAAGAGGGTTTTAGTCTTCCCCAGAAAGGTCTGGCATTGGAGGAACAGGTAACTCTGTGCTACATGTCTGGGTGTTGGTGCAAACAGGTCTGTTTCCAGCAAATATGTGTGGAGATTACTTCAGATTGCCTGTCTCCTCATGTTTGTGCACTCTCTTGAAGAAGATACGTGCAGCTAACTGAAGTTGAGGAACTGGTAAATGAATTGTCTGGCTTCTGATGTTGTGTTCTGTGAAGCTTTATATGATACAGCTTCCCCAGCGGGGCTAGTTCACAAACATTACATGTATTATTGCAAAGCATGCAACATAAAGAGAGCATTTATGAAAGGGAATATCAGAGGAAACATTAGAGCAGGGACCTTTATAGCCTTTCCATTATTATGGTTTAAATCTTGACGTGGTCTTTATTTGCAGTGACACTGGGACCAGTAAAGAAGTGTTTTTTCCCTTCCCCTCCCCTCCCCTTTCTCCCGTCTCCTTTTCATTCTTCTCTTCCACATCCTGTTCTGAAGCTGTGGTGCAGAGATACCAATCGTTAAACATGCGAGGAGTCGGAGCGCCAGGTTTCACTTTGTGTGGAATCAGCCCCTTTTGACTCAGAAGTTGGAAACCAGATGACTCACTGTGATGCCTGTTTGTTGTTTTTAATAACTGTCATTTTGCAAAATACGGTCAGAGCTTCAACCCCCAACTTCTGGAGAAGGGGTGGCATGGATTTAGTTTTAATTTGGGAGGCTGTAAGCTGGAACGTGTTTGCAGCTGCAGTGTTCGCTTAGACAAAAATAAAGCATTGACAGTGTGAAAGATTTTAGAGAATTTTTTTCCCTGTTACCTGAAAAAGAATAATATTTGTTTCCTTGATCAATTACTCGAAAAGGCTCCAGGTGCCAAACATCTGGTGGGATTGTAGGCCTCTGGTTATGTTTGTGATTTTTAATATATACCCAAAGGGACAGGCTCCTTGAAAATAAGGCAGGCAGATGTTTTTCATTTGTTAGTTTTAAAGAATAAATGCCATTCCTGCTCTATCATTCCAATTTCTAACAAAATTGTCATCTCTCTCCTCTCTTTTATTTATAAGAAGGTAGCAAATGTTGCATTTCCGTGGCAGAATTCCCTATCAATCCATAAAGTCTCTTAGCAGCATGGAAAATATGAAAATATCCACACATTTCATTTTCTAGAGATTTATTACATTTGTACAACAGTTTGTAAACTGTAAGCTCAGTATTAAGTGCTTTATGAGGTTTTTTTTGTGGTTTGCTTTGTAATTTGCCTCAAGAAGCATAGCTTTAATTTGTTGAAGTTCTGTGGGTCAGTTAATTTGCAGTTTCAATCTGCAGCCACTCCACCACAGAAGCATGGAAGATACCCCACTACAGAGTCTGTGTGAGAGCAGCATGTGATCCTACCTGTACAGACTGTACATAGTGGCCTTGTGATACAGTTCAGTTCACTGGGCATGTGGATTTTCCTTCCAGTGCAGTTTTCAGATTTGGATGGTTCGTAACCCATTCTGTCATGATTTATATTACATCTTTTGCAATTGCTATTGCGAAACAAGGTGCTGTGCTGCAGTCCAAAGGAAGAAGGCTCTGAGCCTTCCTCAGCCTGTTGCTTCTTGTTAGCAAGTAAAAAAGCAGCTACTGATTTAATACTGTCCAAGTTTTGGGTTTGTTTTTAGTCTGAGCTGGGGCATCTCTCTAAGGTTAAAAGTGCTAGAAGAACTTTTTTGCCTTTACTCTCAGGAACTGTGGGTCTGTGTGGAGGCTACTCCTGGCCAGCTGTACTCTACCTGATTCCTTATTCTGATCAGGAAATGTCTTTATTTTAGTTTCCAGTGAATGTAATTGCTTGTGAAAGGCAATGCAGTGATGGCTTTGGAGGCTTAGATCATCGCACAAAACTTAAAAGTGCGAGCTGTGATTGCAGGATTCCCCACCGGCACGATGGGGAAGGGACCCTCCTCATCCCCCAAGAGAGGAGAATGCAGTCTCTAGCCCATTTGATGTTTGACTTGTCTCTGAAGCTGCCAAAAAGGATGCCAATTTTTCCATTTAGCTGACTGTTGTATAGACCTTAAAAGGGAAGGTTTTAATGCAGTTGGCTGCGATATAGACTGTTAAAGGGAAGTTATTTATTTTAACTGGCTGCTGTATGGATTATTACAAGGGCATTCTTAGAGCTGCAGCTGCTATATTGACTAGCGAATGCGCCGGGCTGTACTGCTAGTAGCTGTCATATTGACTGTTACAGAAAAGATCTGTATTTAAGCCATAACACAGCACTGGGATCTCCCAGGCAGGATATTAATGCTAATTCATCTGCTCACCCCCTGCTGCGAGTGTTATTTGTTTAAATCTGTAGAATCCCACAGCGCATTTATATCCTCGCTAGAGTGAGCTCCGCTCCCTGTAATTATTTAACATTATATGCTGATATAAATTGTAACAGTTAAAGAATGGTAATGAGTAGCGAAAAAAAACACAAACTTAACCTTAGAAATGGCAGAGTCAGCTCTTAAAACAACAGCCAGCAACTTTCACTGTTCTCTGCCTTTTCCCAAGTCCACATGCACAATATTGTGCATACATTAGGTGTGTGCGTGTGTGTTCATGCTCGCGCTGGCAGCCGTGCCAGGCAGGGCTGTAATTATGTACAATGTGCTGCGAAACTCCTGCACACGCTCGTAATTACATGCAGTGCCTACGTACAGCAAGTTTTATCTCTTTGCAGTTCAGCTTCTTGATGGGTTGCTCTGATAGGTGATGTGAGTCGGGGCCACCGCACCGGAACCCTTGCTTGGGCTCCGCTCGCAGGGAACGTGTGGCCCGAGGTGAAGCTGAAGCCATGGGGTGTCACTGTTGCTCTGTGGAGACTCTGCTGGCACTGGAGTTGGCTGGCAGTGAAAACTGGACTTTGAAAGTAGTATTTTTGGCTATGAACATCTAAGGTATTTACACCTCATTTATGTGTAAAGTGCGTGTCCATACAGCACCGTCTGTGTGTGGGTGGATGAGCGCAGGTAGCTGTTCTGTGTTAGCTGAATTTCTTTGCCGTTTCTGCTGCCTTTTAGAGCATTCTTGTCCCAAAGTGACGTGCGAGATGGCCAGGTACTGCTGCCCAGCAGTTGTCTTCTGCTCTGAGAAGTGACTGAAGTTCAACATCGGAGGTGACCTGATTCCTGTGAATAATTTGCCCGTGAATGTTGAGTTGTGGGCAGATTTTTATGCAAAAACAAGAGGGTGATGTTCAGTTTAGATTTTTGAGGAGCTCTGCAGGCACTGTAGGGAGTTCTGTACCTGCAGTGTGTGTGTTGGAGCTTATCTTAAAAACAGGTTTGTGTTAAAACATTTCAGCAATAGCATAATAAAACTTTCACCTGCTTAAATTGAAGATGACAGAAAAGCCATGCAAATAGCAAAAAAAAATAAAATTTAAGAAGGCTTGTCTGTACTTCGCATCTAAAGGCTGGCGTAAGAGGAGCTGAGCCCTGTGCTTGATTTGCAGAGCAGCGTGATGGTCGGTTGGGCTGCGTTGGCAGCATGGACCCGTGCCAGACTTCACCACAATTCATACTGTGTCAGTTTAATAAATGCACTACTTAAATTATGAAATTACAAAAGAAAAAAGAGAATGCACTTATTCAGACTCTTAATACATTAAAAATAAGGCATTAAAACACTGCCTTTTTTTTTTCCCCTTCCAGAATCAATAATGAACAGGAAGGGTTGTAGACATTAACAGTCATGGACATTCAAACTCTTATACATAAATTATCTTAGAAAAATGCACATAAGACTTGAATAATGTAAATACATTAATGCATTTAATAATTTAAACATTAAAGCGCATTCAGGAATTCGTGGCAGAAGCTGTACTGAGATAAGGAACGGTCCTGGAAGTTGTGTGTCCCAAGATCGATGGCTGGTTTCTCCTTGAGAAAACTCTCTGGGGAAGTCAAGCCGTGCAGCTGGAGTGACCGACCGCCTGTCCTAAGAAATCCCAGGGCATTAGGCAGCTCTTTTGCTTTTCACCTCCCATTCTTTCTCCACCAAACACATGAGCACGTACATACAGAGTATCTTGTGATTCTGAAGAGGCATTTTGCAGTTTCTTTTGTGAATTGTGTGCTGCGGTTTGTGTGAAAATGAGATGAAACTACTTGGGAGAATCAAAGTGCCTTGGGTAAAGGTAAAGGAGCAATAAATGCTAAAGAAATTGCCTGCAGAAGGCTCTGTGGTACTGTGCAGGGTAGGGAGAAGAACTGTTCGGACAATGTCTGGACTCTGATCTACCAGTTCTCCTAGGAGATGGCAATCTGGAGTCTTAAGTACAAACAGTGAAACGTTGAATCCTCCTCTTGACGGTATTCTTGGACCTGTAACTCAGACTGCAGCCTAGCTGTTGGTAAGACAGTGTCCACTGCGGAGATGAAGGCTGGGAGAAATAGGGATCTCCAGGAATATCTTGGCACTCTGGAAATCAGGGTTTGCTGTGAAGTGAAGATGGCTTATTCTGTTCTTGCCTCTCTGCTCTTCGGATTGAAGCACCCTCAGCACTGTAACAGCACCTAACTGGCACACCCAGGTATTTACCTGAGGGGTTTGTGTCCTTTTTGCTGCTGCTGCTGCAGTTGAGTTTGGAAGGTGTTGTATGGACCCCGCTGCCATTTCTTCTGGATTTGTAGCCTTGTTTTCTTTGCCTCCTGTGCAGGCAGGTGCTTTGGAGGTCATTTGCACCCTACAGCCCCACTCAGAAAGTAGTGTAAGGTATCCTGCTTAGGCCTAGATACTGATGGAACTAATGATGGAACTAATAAAAAAGAGCTTAGTCTGATCCCAAAGGGAGAAGAGTTGGGTTGGTTAATTAAAGGAGCCTGGCACAGGGCACCTAGTAATTATAGGTGCAAGAAGTCTGAATTTGAAGAGGACTGTGCAGCTGGAGAAGGATGGGGAGACACCCAGAACTCTGCAGGCTGTGGGCAAGAATGCAGCAAAACCAGATCTGGAAATCAGAGTCTGGCAGAATTCCTTGGTGAATTCTTATTTATTCAATTTTTAAATGAGGACCTGAATCTCTCCTTATGCATTTATGGTTTTGCATGCACATGCGTATGTACCTTCCCAGTTACACCCTATGGCTGGGAGGGTGATCTTATTAAAGACCAGGAGATTGAGAGACAAATGTTTTAAGAGTCGTGGGCCTTGCCCTATAGTCGTTGGGAATAATTAATGTTGACTGCTGCACTGGTTGTATTATCGATGCCACTGAGTCTTTATCTCAAGCATCATCTCAACACCCATGAGTCTGTATCACTGTAGGGCAGAGCTTTTGAAGGCAAAAGGGGCTGAGGCCACCAGGACCTGCTGGGAAATTGCTCCTAAACTTTTCTGTAGGTGTGGGGTGGGGACAGTGCCATGTCATCACATTGTCATCGTGTCTGTAGTGAAGTTCCTTAAAGCAGTGTTTCTCAAACTTGGGTTATAACCCCCAAAGGGATGCAAAAGGCTTCAAAGGAAGCCAGAGTCACCAGTCAGTAAACAGCTTTCTGCTTGTAATTGCTCTTAGAAGTGCTGGTCCTCCTGGTTTGAAGGGTTAGCATTTATTCCAGTAACTCTCATTTTCCTGGAGGAACTCACTGCCATCTGAGGAATGTGGGATGAGCCACCACAACAGGTGAGAGCAAAAGGGAGGCAAACCTGGATGAAGTTTGAGCAGGACTTCAATTTCTGGAAAGTTTCCTTTTCCAGAGACGAGCTCTGCACGTGTTGTTCAAGATGGATCTGTTAACTGGTGGCAGATCGAGACAGTTGTTTTGTTCCCACTGGATTTCTTAACAGGAGGGAAGAACTGTCTCTGCAAAACCTACGTTCATTTTAATGCTCAGGACTTAAAACTGCAGTGATAAAAGCCTTGTAGCCAAAGTGCTGTAGGTGGATCACGCTAGAAAATGAAATGGCAGTTCTAAGGGGTTCTAGTTCAGTAGATGAAAAGCACCAGGTTTTGTCAAACTGTAGGAGAAGATGGTCCACAGAAGAAAGTAACTTTGAGAATTCCCCTGTGGTAAGTGTAAAGCAAACAGGTTAACCCAGGACACCAGTTTTTCTGATGGTTTTGCTAATGTTGCAGTGGACTGGGGAGGAATGGTCAGATTTTTTGCACCTCAGGTGATTTATTTTTTTTTTAATGTCTCCTCAGCTGTACAAAGGCAGAGCTGGATGCCCTGAGCTTTCCCATCTCAGGCAGGCAGTATCCTGCTGTACGTGGAATGCATTTTGAGCCTCCCACACCTGAAAGGGCGAAGCATCGCTGGTGGTAGGAGAGGGGTGTGTCTCCTGCATATGGGAAGCTCCTGCAGGGGATTTTTCATAATCCAGGGCCTGTTGAGAGGAGGACTTGAGCGGTGGGATGCTCTGGACGTGGCCTGCAGGGAAAACAGAGGAGTGGGTGGGGATCTCCCTAGGCTCTCGTGGCTTAACGGCCACAGTTAGCTGGATTTAAGCATTTAGAGTAAATTCTTCTGCCTGTACAGTGCTGCCGCTGCCTGCTCTCTGCTTTTCTGGCATTGTGTCCATGGGGGTATTCCATGCTTTATCCCATTTCACAGCCTGAACTTTTCCCCCTACTTTAGAGGATTACATGGGGCAGAGCTGTAAGAAGAAAGGGGATCTTGCCGTGACTTCACCTCTGCACAACTCTGTGTCTGTCTGTCTCCTCTCACAGGGGCCAGGCTTTCTGCCTTCCAAACCCCTGCTCTGAAACGCTGATTCAAGCAGGTAGCAACTTTAGGACTCCTTGTGGGATAAATGTCTCCTGCGTGCTCCCCTGGCACTGGGATTTCCTCTCTGATTTATCATGCTCAGGTCTGCTAATGTCTCTTGACTGATCTGGGCGTGGTGGGATGATGGGAAGGTCATTTTCTACGTGCCACTTACATTTCTGGAGGACGTGGTGGGTAGGACACCTGAAGCAGCATATCCTGCTGGGTAAAGGAGGAAGAAAAGGATAGTCTGGCTCTTCTTTTCACAGCTCCGTGTGGTGGGATGAAGGTTTTGACAGCCTAATTCAGCATTTAGAGAAAGAACCCAGCAGAACGATTCCCCCTCACCCACTCCTTGCAGCCCAGCTCTGACAAACTGACAGATCATTAACAAATCAAGACCTCCTATTAGCCTTGTCCCTGATGCATTAAAGCAGCTCCTCTGTTGCTTGTGTCCTTTACCAAATGCCGGTGCTTTATGCCTCACAGAGTGAGGCAGGTAGGTCACTTTAGAAGGGCAGAGGGTTCTCAAAGCTAGCAGCACACAAATGTTCTGAGCAATGGAAGAAGTTGTCTCTAAGAGGAAATGGTGGACAGTAGGTGGGAGACCTGTACCATGACTGAAAAGAAGCTACAAGACGTGTATGGAGTAACTTCTAGGAATATAGGACTGAAAGGGATGTGTGGAATTATTATAGGATCCCTCTTGTTTTTACAGAAAATGCCATAAGCTGAAGCAGCAGTTGATAGGGCAGGTTTTTCAACTGGGACAAACCAAGCCTGGAAAAATAAAATGCCAGTAAATGCAGTTTGTGGTAGAAACAGATCTAACGTTAAGACCTTAATACTACGTTGTGGGTAGTGTACTGGTGTCCTTTCCTTTCTGTCCTCAAGCTGGTGAAACTCTATGGGTAAGACCCACGTAAGCCACCTTTGCTTTGCTGTAGCTCCACTTATTTGGAGAAGAATGAGGGAGAGGGTCAATACCCTTCGAGTTCAAGATGTTAAGTAGACACCAGCCATTGGTTCAGCCTAACACATGTTAAAGGAGAGAGATCTAATTGCATCAAAACCACTCTTAAGTTCATGTATGTGGAGCCCATCAAGCTGAAAGCATCCAGACAGCATCTGCTGTTATCAAATCACTCTTGAGTCGAGCTAATTAAAATAGAGCTTCATTTTTCTGAACCATTGTTTGGCAGGAATTTGAAACAGGTCTAACCCAATTTCTTTGTGTTTATGAGCCTTTATTGTATCAAAAGTACTTTTCTGTAAATGTACAGGGCAGTGTTAAATGAATTGATCCGCACTGTATCACTGTAGATGCACTGTGGACTTCCTAATGATTTCTCTTCTGGCTTTTTCCAGATAGACCTCAGAAATCTTGCTTTGTCCCTTATCGTGTCGTCTTCCCTCTCTCTTTTCCTTTCTGTCTCACTCTCAAGAAAGTAAATGTCCTTGTATTTCTTTCTTTCATATCCTCCTCCTCCACTCTATTGGGATTTTTGTATTATTAAAACATTTACACATTTGCTGCCACATGCAAACGCAGAATAATAAACCAGGACTCTTTATACTCCAGACAGAAGCAGGAGGTCTCTCACCACTGATTCTAACCCAGTGCTCATCCCTGTTGATTACAGGGCACAGAGAGGAGGGGAATGGAAACGTTGCTGTCTTGAATCTCTTCGATACCAGGATTTTTGCCCTTGTTTTTTTGTTTTAAGCCTTTTACAATTCAGTGTGCAAACTCCAGGTATCACACTCCTCTTTATAATTTGTTACATACCAGGCACAAAAGTTACACATAGAAATTGCTCCCTAAAGACAGGTTGCGCTCTTTGGCATCTGAAAGCTAATTCATGAGTGTTCTCCGTACAAAGAGAATACTTCTCAGACAGAGGGCTGGTCTGTTCGGAACGTGAGAGGGTGAGCAGCAGCCCAGCGAAGCAGTGAAGTCAGAGAATCGCTGTTTCTGTGGTACCCGGTACAGTCCAAGCTGTTTGTACGATGTCGTTGAGTCTTACATGTATTTCTGCGCGGTGACTCTGTATTGCAAAGAAGGAAGTTAAGGATTAGCATTGGGTAAAAAACTTCACAGCGATCTGTCACAGTGATCTTTCTCCCTGGGAAGGTAGTAAAGACGTCTGGGTTTTCAAAAATAAGTGGATAAAATAGAAATGAAATTGATTTATATAAACCAAAATGTGCTTTCTGGCTAATTCAGGGAAGCTTGCCTTTTTGAATTGGTTGATTCACCTCAGAATGGAGTCAAAGTGCATTTTATTTTGCATTTAATGCAGACTATTGTGAATGGGTATAGTCAGCTCCTGAGCGTAAAGCTCAAGGGCAGCTTTATGCTCTTTTTTAATCTTTTTGTAGATAAACTGGTACCAGAAGCAAGTGTAACATTTTGCTATAAGCAGACCAACGGCTTGGGTTCTGTGATATGTCCCCAAACTTAAGAATTATTACTGTCTCCTTGTTTGTGGTTTTAGAGAGGTAAAGAAAAGTTTTGCTCAAATGTCTTCTGTTTGTTAACAGCGACTCTGTTCTGGTTCCTTTTAAAATCAATTTAAGTGAATTTAATGCTGATAGAAAGCAGCAGAGTCCTGGTGGGTGCAGAGCATGGACACTGTGCTGCCTTTTTTTGCTGTAAGGCTCACAAGAAGGCCTAACCTTTGGGTCCTACTGCCAGGGGCTCAACTAAACTCTTATTTATTCTGACCTGCTTTTCTGAGACGGTCAAGGTGTACAGTGGGTTCTAAAATCATGGAATCATTTAGGCTGGGAAAGACCTTTGAGGTGATTTGAGTCCAACTGACCTTTCCAACAACGGTCCCCTCAGTATGGACTCTGTGTCAGCCAAGGGGTGCGAAGAGACGGCTTTGAGAGAAGAGTTTCTGGTAGAGAACAACAACTGAAGTCAGTCCAGATATTTTTACATGCAGAAACCATAGAATCCCAGACTGGCTGAGGTTGAAAGGGAGCTTAGAGCCTATCTACTGCAACCCCCCTGCCATGGGTAGCGACACCTCTCAACCAGACTTGGTTGCCCGGGGGCTCATCCAACCTGGCCTTGAACAGCTCCAGGGATGGGCAGCCACAGCCTCTCTGGGCAATTGATTCCAGAATCTCTCCACCCTTGCACTGAAAAACTTCTTCCTCAGATCTAGTTTGAACCTCCTATCCTTCAGTTTCAAACCGTTTCGCCTTGTCCTCATTTTCTGCTCAGATCATGGCACGTACGGAACGAATGTGTCTGCCCTAAGAACATCATGCACTCTTGCATCTTCTCAGCATTTCCTGCGTGTACAGTAGTTGCTGCTGCAGAAACAAGTTTGTTGTTGGCACAAGAAACGCTCCTTCTGCTCTTCTTTTGTTTTACAACAACAACAACAAAGTCAAGTGATTGGTCTAAGGATCCAAAAGCCCAGGAAATGCATCTCTAGGGCTCCTCGTCAATTTGGGACCTAATGAAATATAGAAAATACTCAATAAAAGCACCTTTATTACTTTAAATGTTTAAATGTGGAGTTTTTAGCCATCAGGTTAATGTTTTTGTATCATTTTTTGATTTGATTGTGAGCACTTTTCCAGGTATCTCTGCCACTTGAGCACTAATTGGATTTCCCCAGATAAACGGTGCTAGCTGCAGCCCTTACATCACTCTGGTTTTACCTCACTATTATTTTATTTGTTTTTACTGTAAAGGTTAATAAATCTTTGGATGTTTAGAGCATGAAACAAGGCAGGCAGGCTGAGAACTGCAACGGTTAAGGGGTTGAAGTTTTTATACGCCGCGTTCTCAAGTTGGAGGGGTGGAAGGAGAAGCAGCGTGCTCTCTGTGGTGTTTCTAATGGGCTGCTGGCTACGTCAGTCGGCCGAGTAGCGATCCATAATCCTTAAGATAAAAAGCGTTGATCTCTCCACTAGTTCTCAGACAGAGCTGTAAGGCATTTCAATTGGGTTACCATTGATTCAAGGTGGGGAGAGGGCCGAGGAGCATGGGTCTGCTTAAAAAGGAGGATGTGGGATTTAGTTAACTTCATTTAATTTTTTTAAAGAAAACTGGAAGCCTTTTAGTGCAGGTGCACAGAGCTCCCTCTGTTCTCCAGAAAGCTGATGTAGAACTTGCCAGTATTTTAGGGAATAACTAATTGAATGGCAGATTTAGTCAAGATTTAGGCTGCAACTAAATTTCAGGAAGAATGTATTGATGCCTCACCTAGTTGCTCAGAAAAGTGGGTTGTTTTTACCATTCCCAAGGTTTGCTGGGAAGCTGGGCTTGACTTCATCCCACAGCAGAGGCAACACAACGTATTGTTGTTCTGTTTCTCCATAGCAGCAGTGGCTACGTTGGGGTTCATCCCATGCTATGGTGTGGACCCAGATTTCAGTGAGATCGCTACTGTTTCTACAGCATTTGTCAAGGAAACTGCTGCTTGCTTTTTTTCTTTTTCCTGAAGTAATTGTTTATTAATTTTTCAGCATGTAAAGAGTGTAATTATAATAGTGTCTGACATGCGCTGCCTGTGCCAAGGTTTAAGGAAAACAAAAAAACCTCTAAGTGCTGTTTTGAACCTTCTCGGAGTTTTGTAGACCCTTCCTGGTTTGGACCCACATTTCTCTGTAGAAACTAGGCAGGAGCACCCTGGTTTCACTGTAAGTCTCTGCACCTAATTCTCTTCAGCATTTTAACTCTGTTAATCATGCTGGGACCTTACTCTGTTGTTTCAAGAGAGGAGTTGGGGATCAGTACAGCCGAATTTGTGGTCCATACAGTGTTGTGTTGGTTGAGGAGCGGCTTGAATTTGTCCCATCACCTCAGTGCTTTGTTGTTTTTAAGTAGGGAATGTAACATCCATGAAAACACCAAATCAACCCCCAGGGAACAGGAAGTGGGACCCATGTTTGCAGAGTATTTATGGTATGAGCAGCTAAGGTGGGATTGTTCCTCTTGTTCGTCCTTAGTTGTGTTTCACTCCTGTTGTAGAGAGGCATCATAAGAGTTGGCAGGAAAACTGGATTGCTTTTGAGACTACTTTTGCAAGTTCCTACCTATGAAGGAGAAACTGTGTGGTCGGAGCTTTTTTCTGTCGAGAACTGGACAAAGACAAGGGACGCAGCTGCTTTCCAATCTATAAAATTATTCCACTTGCAGTCCCCACAGACGAGGCAGCTCGGCCAATCAGATTTCTTGCCCCTTCCTTAGTTTTTCCCTTAATGGGGCAATTAACAGCAGGAACAAAGTGCATGGTCTGCTCAGTCTTTATTATTATTTGTGTTGTAATAAATGTCTAGAAGGGCAGTTGCAGACCAGCAGCAGGCACTGTGCAGATACAGGCAAGAGCACAACTCTTGCCCCAAAGAGCTCGATAGAAAACACTGAATTTACATAAAGATTTTCCAGTGTTTTAAGTCTTTCTCATTTTGCTGTTACTTCCCGACTGCTGTGGTTTGCATGATTTATTGTGCATCTGTCACAATTTCTGGCTACTTTAATGTTTCCAACACAAACCCTTTTGTTTGTTAGATTCCGGTGATCCAAGCAGGTTCCTCCAGAATCTCCTTATTCACTCTGGCATTCAGATCGTCCCTGTGGTAGTTGCCATCGTCACTGTCTGCCTTCACCCTCATTTTTGTTTGGGGGTTTCTTGCTGCACGGAAAACGCTCATTTTCCAATCTCAGCCTCTGATAGAGAACGCTGTTAAATGGTTCCCTGAAGCGGCAAGCTGAAGGGATAAGTGCAGGGTTTCCCTGTCCACGTCTGTCATTTCAGCCTGAAACACCTTTGCAACCAGGTTCTGCTTTGGCCCTCTTGCGCTAAGTCAAACCCGTTACTAGTATTTTCCAGCGACTGTGGAATTGGAAGGATCTGAGTAAAAGAGCAGCGATCGCGTTGTGGTGCATCTCTCTCATTGATTCAGCCTTCTGAATCTCCTATTCAATAGCGATGTTGAGTACCTGGGTGTAATTGTCAGGAGTGACACAGACTTCCTACCCTGACATCACCTCCTAGCTCCCTGGCTGTGAATGAAGCTCCAGCAGCCCTCATCTGCCCTGTAGTTAGAAGAATGAAAACACAATAAATTACAGCCTTACTGGGTTTTGACATTCTGCGCACGTGAAAATAACAGGGTAGAAGAGATTTCTTTCAGGAGCTCTTGTATTTGAACCCTGCATGGAGAGAGGAGTGAGAAAGGTGAGAGGTGGAGGTGCTGCCATCCACTCCCCTTTAGAGCTGCATCATGGTTTTGGTTTTTTTTTTAATCTGTGTGGCCATGGAATGATGTTGGTTCTGCAGTAGGGAGCATCTTGGACACTGAGTCATTACATTTCTTTGGAATGATTCAAGCTCAACAGCTTGACACTTGCATTAATTTTACAACCCAGAGCCACGGTGATCCCAAAGCTTCTTTCTGTGAGAAGCAAGATGTACAAACTGGGTAACATCATGAAAAGTTATAAAAATCAGATTCTCTTAAGGTTTGACCTTCCACCTTCTTTCTGGCATCTCTCTTAGGTCCTGTTGAATCAGTTTGTTAACCTTACCACAGCACACTGGCTTCATGCACAGTTGAAACCCTAGGTACCTGCTAATGTGAGCCACTGAACTCCCAGACCATGTGTTAGCTGCAGTGACCCCGTGCAGTCAGCGCTGAGGTTATTGCTGGGTTTGTATAAACAGAACTTCACAGAATTTGCTGCCAGTTGGATCGCAAATGTTATTTTCTCCTGCACCACCCCATCCTGCTGCAATACCTTCTTTGGTGGTTCTGCTCATTAGGGAAACTGTGCAACTTAAACTTAGGCAGGACTACAGAGAGGGGATTTTAAAGGTTTATTTTTCCTCTGAAAATTAGATTATATCTTCTCTTTGCCATAAAAACTTGGAACCCTAGTGAAAAGGTTCATTCTACTCATTGGTTAAAATTTATTACAGCATTATCAGTTGAATACATTTAGTTTGCTCTTCTGCTCTATTTCTGAGAAGATGCTTTTCCAGCATTTATCACTTCCCTGTAACAGTTTGTATCGTGTTAATCCTGATGGTACCAAGTCTCCACAGAGGTGTATTTCACTCTGAAAGAAAATAATACGCAGCACATTTTCTCTGGTATAAAAATAGTTCCCATACGTTTCTTCTCAAGCACGTGTAAAAGTTCCTTGTTCGCGTTAGTTTAGCGTGTGCAACTACTACACAAATACTATTCCTCATCAAAAGAGAGGAATTTTCTTGAGGTGTTCACTGTATTTTAAATGGAATTAAAAAACCCCCCCCAAACCCCTGAAGATGGCAGAGATATTTCACTTTGAAAGGTGACTACGACGCAGACAAAGTCGCTACTTTTCATAAGGGCTTTTACTCCATATATCAATGTGTTTTAAGAGAGACTTGGGTCAATAATACCATGCTTTAGAATTCCCTAAATACATATTTACACAATAGACCTTAAAATATATTAGTCTATCATGTCAGCTCCTGTACACTTCTATCAGGGATGGTTTATGTCCTTAACATATGATACAATAAAACTTTATTTTAAACAACATTTTTCATACAAATCGTATCGTATGATGCACCGTGGGGTTAGAACAGACCTTTTGCAAGGTTAAAATTAAAAGAAAAAAAGCTGAAAATAAGGGCTTTGCCTAGGAAATCTTTATTTAGTGGAGCGGGGGAACCGAATCGAGAGACCACCGAGCTACCAGAGCTGGTAAGTCTGCTGGCAGCTGCCACTCAGGATCCCTGGAAGTAGTAGGGTTATGTGAGGAAAGCCTGGTTCTGGATGACTAAAGCAGGTGGAAAGGTCACGCCTTTATGAGCAGCTGGAGGAAGTGCGAAGTGGCTCCTGGAACAAAGAGGTTGAGAACAGGGACTGTGCGGAGTCGGTTCTTTGTAGTGAAACCAGCCGGAGAAATGAAGGGAAAGTGCGGTGAAAGGCAAGGCAAGCGTCTGGAAGCATGGCTCTGCCGCTAAGCCTTGTTCAGCTCCTTCTTTCCTGCTTGTTCCGGCAGCGGCAGGGTCCTGGCTTCATGGAGGCTCTCCCTGGGACTGAGTAGGCACAACAAGATGACACGAAGACAGCTCAGCTGGGGCTTTTTTTTCTTCCCCTGGCTTTTATCAATTTTTTTTTTGGCCACCCTATTAATGTAAATTAAGAAAGGCTTTTTTGTATGTGATAATTATAGATAAATGTATTTAAAGTAGATCTGGATTTTGTAGTCCTCAGAAAAAAAAGAGGGAAGAGTAATTTTTTTCCCCCCCCAACCCCATCCCTGTCATGTGTTCACTTTAATGAGCAATTTTAAAAAATCGAAAATAAAAGAGGAAAATGAATAGGTGTTGAACCAGCCTGTGATATGTAAATGCCAACTAGTAATTACCTAAAACCTCAATTTTCTTTCTGTTTCATCTTGCAAAACATTTCATTTCCACTGAGTGAAAACACTTTAATTTGGGGGCTCCGCCGCCTGCTGCAGTGCGGGGGTCGCTGCCGCTAGGGGGCGCCATCACCATGCGCTGCCGCGCGACTGCAGCCTGGCCCCGCGGGAAGGTTCGGGAGTACCGGCGGGGGGGGCGGGGACCCGGCCCAGCCGGTACCGAGGGGTGACCTGGGGGGCCTGTTCTCTTACCTCCGGCCCGGCCGCTGCGGTCCGAGTTCGTGCCCGGAGCTCGCAGCTGTCTGAGACCCGTGCACCGCGGATTTGCCTTTTTTAGCCTTTTTTCCCTTCTTTTTTTTTTGTTGCTGTTTTGGGTCCTTCCAGTTCTGGGTTCTGCATCCCAGATAAGCCTGAAGCTTGTTCCTTCCCTGCGTTTGTTCTTCTTCCCTTCAAACCTCACTCGAAATTATTTTTGTTTGCTTTTTGCTCTCTTCTACAGAAGGTTTTGTTTTAGTTTTGTAAATTTTTTTCATCTTTAAACTTTATTTTTTATTTCTGCCAAACTTTGTAGGTTCCTGGCTTCTGTCACGACAGACATATCACCTGGGTGTTTGTACCGTTTCATAAAAACATTCCTGAAATCACCGGAGCTTTAAACCGTTTCTCCAGACCAACCTGCAGAGTGATTGGGAATAACAAGCAGTTCCTGTGAAATAATGAATTTCACTGGAGTGCCAGGGCGCAGATCACTGAATCAGGGAGAGGTTTGTCCTGGGAGAGGGCAGTTCGTTGCCGAGAAGATGGTGTACGTAGCGTCCCAGGACGCGGGCTCTGCAGGAGCTCTGCCTGGAATCTCAAGGAACGGTGCGGTGCCTCTTTAGTGAGATATATGGCTTCATAATTAGCCCCTTGCATTTTTTCATGAGTGCTAGCATCAGCGTTCTATGATGGGTTTCCCTGATTAACAGCTGCTTTGCAACTATTTCCGTGTGCCACCGATAACCATATTTGTCAGGGCAGCGCTGGCAGAGCGCTGATTTCTGACTAAAATGTGGCATTTCCCTCTGAAGGGGTTTTCTTGTTCATCGCGGCGCCGGGCTTTTAAGTCAGCCCTTGTTAAAGCGTAAGTTGGCTTTAGCCTGATGCTTGTTAACAGGATTCTGGGTATCTCCTTTAGAGTAGGAGTGCAGAAACCTTTCACAGACAATTTAATCTTCTGAGCCTTGCAAACATACAGCCCTACACTGAGGGGGTGTTGCTCGAGGCTAATATATTGATCACTTCCATTTGCCCTATAGCTGTGGCCTTCTGCTCTGGCTGAAATAGGTTGAGTATTTGTTGATACTGCCATATTATTATTTTTTAATACACTGAGAAAAAAATTAATTCCAACTTCTTTTACATACGTCATGTATATTGCCGGTGTTGATTGCTTCCGCACATGTAATGTAAACTGTCTGCGCATAGTTCATGGCCCGGGCCGCCTCTGCTTAATGAAAAGAAGTGTTGCATTTAAACAGATACAGATCCACTCAGAAAGACAAAATACCATCCCTTGCAACGTATAATTCAGACCCAACCTTTACATCACAGGTCATCTCAAAGTCTCAGTCTATCAACAGATGCTGTTTAATAATAACCTACCGAGGGGTTCCCAGCAGGAGCAAATCTATTAGAGCTCTTACGGGCTGCTGTGCTCCCGGTGGCTTTGCGTTCCTTCTTCCTTGTGGAACGCTGTTAGCAGATGCTGGAGAACTTCTATTGACGTTTTTAACAAGTGATTAAGGTTTGGATTTTATTTTTGAGATGGGAGAAAGTGGGTGCTTGCCACGGTATTTTAAATTTCATGGGTGTATTATCCTAATGCCAGTCACCGATAAAGTAGCTTACGTTGCTGCACTGCAAACGCTGCAGCTCTGAGCATGAGAAGAGACAAATGAAGACTGTACCTTCCCCATTAACACGGGAGGGAGGGAAGTTAGGAACAAGGAACCTTGGCTGTAGTGTCCAAGCGCTGCGCTTTGGCCCAGAAATTCCCCAGCCCGCTGTGCTCCCCTGACACCTGCAATAAAGTTCCTGTTTCCATTTGATGTCTTTGACATTGAAGTTGAATATTTGATCTGAATTTATGCAATTTGGCCAGCCACAAATATAATCCACGGGTAGTTACGTTCGCCTCCTCGTTAGAAAACTGAACTGCAGGAAGAGCTGCTACAGGATTCCACCCACCACCAGCACCCAGTCAGAAATCTGTCTTTGGGTATCACATCAGTGCAGGGGAAGAGGTGGTGTGGTGGCAACTTGGTGGGATTGATGTGCTTTTAAAAGCTAAATGCAGTGTCCTTCACTGAGGGAAACATCTACCTGACCCGCTAGACAGAACTAATTTGCCAGCAGCACGTGCTGGCAGTGTGCAGATGGCAGTGGTGGTACAAAGCACATCGTTTGTCAGTCTCCTAATTCTGTAGAAATGTGGAGAAGTGTTACACACAGGACAGAAATAGTAGTGGACGATGTTACCATCTGAGTCAGAGCTCTGTTTGCTGCCTGAATTTCTGGCTGCACACAGGACTGCAGAATCTTCTCATCTTCATCCTCCTTTTTCTGCTGGTTCAGTGATGGGCAGCAGCCACCCTTGTTTGTGCCGTGAAAACTATCTGCAGAGGGTAGGAAAGTTCTTGTGTGTTTGCTGAAAATCCTGGCGTCTCGACAGGGCCAGAACGGCTTCCCGAGTTGCTCCTGTGTACACGGTGAATTCTAAAAATAAAGGAGTTTCAGGAGGTCTGTTCACAGGTAAACACAAACACAAGTGAAGGAGATACGAAATGGTTGGGAGGAGGAAACATGGCCAGGATTTTGGTTTCTGACAAACTTTGTTGTTGATTGTAACGATACTGTGTTTTCAGATGAAAAAGGCTGTGAAAAACGGAGGAAGTGGTGCAGGGGAGAGATAAACCAGAAGTTTATTTTGCAGTGAAATTTACTACTGAAATGTTTACGGTTTTACAAGGCAAAAAGAAGTTTTAGTCGAGGGACACAGTCAATAAAAGTTGCACGTGGTCACGACTGAAACAGCACGGTGAAAACTGCTGCTTATTTCTTAAAGGTTTTTTAATCCTTAAAACCTGATAATTAAATGTTGGGAGCTCACAGAATTCCAGGTCTGCAGACGAGTTGTGTCTCCAGCTCACGAAAAGTGGGAGAGAGAGCGCGTGTGAGGAGCTTCTGAGAGAGCAATCAAGTCATTCTTGTTAAGAGGAGAGTGGTTTTGATACCTTCATGTGTCTGTTGGTCTGCTCATTTGGGCATCTTTCTTATTCAGCAGATTATCTGCAGGTTATTGGTTTGGGAGCTTTATATTTCTGCATCTGGCTTAGCAACATCAGCCCAGCTTAAATCCCTGATTTTGCCTGTCACCTGCATTTCAGCTGGAGACAGATCAAGTGCACATAAATGAAGCCGCAGCATATTTTATGTGGGGTTGTTTTGATGTAGTGTTTTATGGGCCAGAATTACTGAATGTAAACTTAAAAGGGGGAAAATGGAAGGAAAATAAGAAAAGGCAAAGAATTAAAAATAAACCCACCCCCCCATTCATTTTATCCCCCCCAACTTGGAAGTGTGCTGGGACTTTGTCAAATTCCCGTTAAAATAAATCCACCAATTTCATCTCTCCCCCAAATTCATTTATCATGCTTCTTTAAAAGGTGTTTTCTGCTTTACCTGATGTTTAAATTGGATTCGCTCGTTTATGCTGTTCTTAGCTGTATCTCCCATGTTTTTCTTAAATGAATTAGTAATGACAGCGTACTCCATCATACCCTCTCTACAGCCACTTTAAGGGAAGCCTGGTGATCTAAACCTTTTAACCTATTAAAGATGATTTTCCCCAATTGAATCAGACCCACCACAGGTGTAATAACTAATCATTTAAACTACACCTGCTATTATGTATTTTTAAGCCATTATGCGTGTTGGATAGATGATAATTCATGTTTATTGCATTGTCCAATGGATCCGTTTTGCCTACACTAGCCTGATTAATGTATTTAAAGAAATAAGAGATGCAATTTAAAAGAAAAAAACATTGATGGAATGCGCTGAGGAGTACATTGAAAGTGCCATTAAACCCATCAGAACTTTGCTCTCTGACCAGAAATGCATGTTCCAAGGGTTTGATTCAAACACAGGGCGAAACTTTGTGAGTTCAGCAGCGATGCTGGGTTTTTCCTTCTTTTTCTGTTGTGGAAAGTGTTGAAAACCTTTTTGGAACTGGAGTCCAGAAACTGTATTTTAAGATAAACTCCTCAAGACCTACCTGATGTAGGCTGAGCATAGAGCACCATTTTAGGAGAAGGTTTATGCCACTGTTCGGGGAGAAAATCCTCTTCCATGCGTACGCTGGGGTATTTTTAGCTCTAGAGGAAGGAAACAATCTCTTCCACTAGTTCACATGGATGTGTCCATCTCCCAAGGGCTCTTTACTTCAGGCACGTTGTTCCCTTTGACACCACAATCAGAACAGATGCCTTTGTGTTAAAGAGAGGTGCATGAGTAGTGCAGCAAGGTGTAACCACGACGCGTGTGACAACATCATGCCTAACAATGATGTGTGTGACAATGAGGTGTGTAACAGCGACATGTGTAACACTACAGAAGAGCAGGTGGAGCTTTACCTGCCGTATGAAGAAAGAAGTCAAATATTTTTCATCAGCACCAAATGGAAATGTAGAATGCTGGTGCAGTTGTCACTGGTGCAGCGGAGTGTTATCCCATTCTTTTCCCTTTGTTTCAGTAAGTGGTTTGGTGTAAGTGCTCTGTCACCTTCAAGAAAGGGTGTGGAAGCCAGTCTTTAGGCAGAAGGAATCTGTGATATCTGCTGTTGTGCAATATGAATTTTACTACTCACCCCTTCCAGTGATGAAAAGTGACTTTTTTGGTATTTTGGTGATGTGACCCAAACCATGTGAAGGTGCTTGTCTTCCAGTCATGGCAAGCTGAGGTTTATTTATTGCCTTGGGCAGAAAGAGCCTTAATCTCCTAGAGCTTGCAGGGAGCTTTAAGACGGATGACAGGAAGGATTCTCTCTAGTCAGCCTACTGTTACTGAGTGCCTGCATTGGCTCAAGGTTGTCTTCAAATACAGGAACCAACTTAGGTAAGATGATCACCCTTTAAATGACAAAAACTCTGCAGAATCTTAGTGAAGTTTTTTGTGCAGGTTGAGCTGCTCCATGTAATTCAACAAGAAACCTGTAGGCTGAGGTCCCACAATCTGATTACAGCTGAGCCATGAACTCACTGAACCGTTTCTGAAAGTTGGGTTGGCGTCAGCACCAGCCCATCTCCATGTGCTGGATGTGATGCCTTACGCTGCAGTACAGAATGCATGATGTGAAGTAGGCATTTGACCATTCCTAACTCCACTCTTCTCTCCGTTTTCTTTGTCCATTCCTCCTACCCCCATCAGATTGTGACAGCGGTGAAGTTTTTACAGAATCCACGAGTCCGCCAGAGCCCTCTTGCAAGCAGAAGAGCGTTTCTGAAGAAGAAAGGTATGAGTTCTTTAAGTTTGGGGTTTGGGGATAATGAGGGAGCCTGAGCGAGCCTAAAACCAAAGCGTATTACCGTGGAAAATTGGATGCTAAGGACAAAGCAAGTAGTCTGCCTCAACAGAAAGGTTTGAATACCAGTCTCTTCTTCCAAGCTAACTGGAGCAATATTGGCGCCAGATGTGGGATTGCAGAATGCAGAAGGCACTTTGGAAGGTTTTGGGTTAACTGTTATCAGATCTTTCCTGCAAGGAGAACATTTCTGAGTTGAGGACTAATTGGTCAGTTCCAGCAGTGATGACATTGGCTTTAGAGTGACCAGTCTGCAGGTGAAAAGGTCAAATGTTTCCTAAGAGAGCCAGAGAGAGCAATGAAGGGCAAAGGACTTGGTGAAAGTAAACAAGGTCAGGCTAAGGTCAAGCTTGGGATCGACCAAGCAGAAATGGTAAACTACGGACAGAGTTTAGCCGTGTTCTATAGCAGGGATAGAGCAGATCCTGACAAATCCTGTATTGTCTTAGACAGATGGAGCATACTTTGGCCGTTGCCTACTGAGAATTTATTTGACTTTCTGACTCATGGTGGAACTATCTTTTATTGTTTTATTTTTTCTTTTTAAAGTTTTCAGTCCACAACTTACAGAGCATTTCAGGGGAATTTCCCTCCTTGTTGAGCTGCCCTCCAGGGACCAGACTCCTTAGATCCTTACCACGAGATGTAAATAACAAGGACAGTCTTACACTGGATTTAATTACATGCACGATGGAGCACTTTAAGCAGTTGGAACGATACTGAGAATACGACTTCCGAGGGGTGTCACCCTCTTACTTGGATTGGAGTCATTGAGTCTTGATAAGTGGGGAAGCCTGTAAACATACTGTACCATTTTGGGGTTATGGACTGTTTATGGAGATGCCTGAGACCTGATGTCACGAGATGATGAGTTCAAGTGTAGGCACCACTTTGCTCATCTTGAACAGCAAAGGATCTAGAAGGGACTGGCAGCGCTGTGTTTTAGCAGTGATGTCATGGCAAGCAGTTCACGGGTACGTCATTCTGAGCTCGATCCTCTCACTGCTTGTCCCAGTGCCAGTTAGGGAACAGACCAGTCACACAGGTATGTGCCGTGCCTTGCCATTGGGATCGCATTATGATTTGGAGCCCGTTGGACGCTGTGCTCCGAGAGTTTTTCCTTGAAATATGTGGACCTATGGGGAGTAATTAATCATAAAAGCTTGGGGATTTCAACTCTATCATCGAAGCAATGAAGCAAGGGAAAGCTGAGCCTAAAAGCTGTGCTGATTACCCGGGGTAACCTGATACAAAATCTATTGTTGCTGAGAGATCCTTAGCCCCCAGTATATTGTGCAATATTATAACTGCCTGATCTTCTTCTGTGCTGACAATGACCAGTTATTCCTCATTTTCTCTCTCAACACAGCTGGGTTAGAATTTCATTTGCAGAAGGTATTTAGAGCAATTTAGAGACAAATGTCTCTGGTGTTTGCTCTGCACTTCCCCACTGCAGGCTTTGCTGAACAGTTTTTAGTATCAGGAGCTCCATCTAATCTGTTTAATTTTAATAAATCCCTGACTGGGAGAAGAGGAAGGGTGGGGAGATGGAGGCACAGAGAAACTGTGGCCTGACTAATACTTCTTATGAATTACTTGGCTAATAATTACTAAACAGCAGAAATGGTTTGGTAGAGCTGTTTGTTTGTTCCTGTTTGTTAATTAGCCCGTCTTCCCTTTGTGCTAATTGTTTGTTTGGAAACTTAACGGTAGGAGATAGGAAAGAGAAGGGTCCCAGCAGTCACTGGAAATGTGTCCGTGTGGAATCTGACCACAGAGCTCCCAGCATGACCTCTGCTCACTGCTTGAGAGCACAAAGTACCTACTGCCACGGTACCCGTGTGCTCTGGCAGATGGATGCAATTATTCTTGGGGTGTCGCTGTCGTGGCTAGTCCAGTGTTGAGCAGATGAAGGCTTACATGGTTTGGTAGGCTGGGCCCCCTGTTCTCTGATGTACATCCCAGTGACGATGTTTATCCCCATTTTACTGCTCTCTGGTAGAAAACTTCTCATTCTCGGTCAAAAAAAAGCATTGTCTTTAGAGAAACCGATTCAGTTACAAGAATGAATCTCTTAAAACTGTAGAAGATTATACAGAGGTGACTCTTGTATTTTTTTCAGTTACTCTGATCTAAGTTTCTTCAAAACCAGAAATTGCAGTAAATGTTTTCATGGATCCCAGGATAAGTTTCCATATCTGTGGGTGGTTTCTGCACCATGTATGACCTTGTTCTTTGTTGAACCATACAGGAGAGATCTGTGACTCACCACTAAGTCCGGTTAAAAGCCCCTGCAGTGGGGAGGATCCCCTCATGTCTGTGAATGTGGAGAAACAGCCCCAAAAACCTGCACTGCAGGAGCTTTCCACCACCCCAGCTACAGCCTGTGTTGGCAGCAAGGACGGGACTCCACTGTTACCTGGTTGTGAGCTTTAAGGTCCTGCAATCCTGACTTGGGCTAAGAAATTTCACTGCTGAGATGCACAGAATTGGTTCTGCCTTGAATGAGAATTTTTTCTGCTTTTTTATCAGTGTGTCCTTCCTAAAAAACACAAATCAACTTTTATTTCCTTCTAATATTATTTCAAATTTGATATAGGATCAGGGGTTTGTGGTACAGCTCACACTGGAGCATGGGATAGTAGTGGTGAAGACAGCTGGGAGAATGAGGGATGTCCTGGATCTGTAAAAGGTCTTTTCAAAAGTTGGATGAGATTTCTCTGTTGTCTTAAGCACTTTTCAACTCCCAAATACAGAGGCATTAATGAGAAACATGAAGTTATTAGAATCATTTATCATTTTCTTTGAAGCTTATGCTGGCATTTTGTGTAATTTATGACATTTCCTCCTTTTTATCGTGAACTTCTTCAGATGAAGGGAAAAAACAGCTGTTTCCCTTCAGAGTATCTGAAAGAAAAGAAAAGAAAAAAAGATGCTGTTTGTTTTTTGTCCAACTCGCTGATTTTGCTGATGACATGCCACAGAATCAGCGGCGCCTTGGGAGTAATTAGACAGCATGTGGGGTTTAAACCCTTGTGGAAATGTGGCTGTCATCTTACTGGTGTGCCTCAGATGTCCTGCATTGCTCACTTACCCATCCAGCAACTCATGTGGCTGCGTCATCTTGTGTGTTGTGAATCCGTAACTTGTGACGAGACAGAGAAAGGGGGTGCAAGTGCACTGTGCGTGTGCAGCTCTCTTTTGCTAGGTGTGTGTTTCTAGGGCAGGGAAGGGAAAAACTGCTGGGTTACAGCCTTCCTGTGCCATCTTGGATGAAGATAAGGGGCTCTTGCTTGGTGAGACGAGTTAGAGGTTGTTGGAATCACTGCTCTTTTACACGATGTGTTTACAATCCATTTCATTCCTTTGGCTGGTAGGGAGTCAGTTTACTACACAGGGTTTTCCTGTAGGTCTTGCGCAGTTTTGTTGCAGTGTATCAGAGTTCCAGGAGATTTTGCCAGGATCGTGGTGCCAGGCTGAGGTGAATGACCTGAGAGGTGAAGGAATTATTTAATTGTACATCCCCCTGCCCAGTCTGGCAACAGCTGTCAGCCTCAGAATCTCCAGCAGAAAACTGGCTTAATTTTCTTCCTCTTTCAGTAGTCTGTAGTCTTGAACCGCTGCCTTTTCACCTTTGCCAAGGAAGCCCAAGTAGATCACATGAAGGACTTGAGAGAAGGGAGCACAGCCCCACTGCTGGAGGGCTTTAGAGAAAGTAAATTCTTCAGCAGATTTCAATTTAACCCTCTTTTATTACTTTTATTTTTTTTTCAAATAATTTAAGTCCATTTCATGAGGCAGTTTGCATGTCCTTGAACGGAATCTCGTTACCATGAAAGCTTTTTTAGCATTGATTTCATAACAGTCTTAATTTAATAGCGTCGTCATTACTGAGAAGCCCTGAGAGTGAGGCCCTGGCTTTCCAGGTCACTGACCTTTTAATTACAAACCTTGTTCTGATGGCCAGGTTATCGACTGGACAGCTCCCCACTCCTGCCCCCAGCGTGAAGATGAAAATAACTGCCTCTCCTCCCCCACTTCCAGAAAAGGGAGGAAAGGAAAAGTAACCTCTTGTGTTTCCAAAATTAATTTTCTCCTTTGCCTTTACTTTGTAATTAATTCTTTAACATGTCTCAGTGAAGCTCGAGCCGTTTTTACAAAGCTTTTCCTCAAGAAGCCAATACAATGCGAGCCAGCAGAGTCCAGTGACAACTCACACAAAAACTACAGAATTAGTAAAACCCGAGCTGTCAAAATACCTGTTTGGGCCAAGCTGCTGTGGCCCTCCAATCCTTCTGCTTCTCTAGAAATGACCGTGTTTGACACAAGAGCGCGTGATCAGCCCCTAACTGTCGACTGTGCAAGCAGTGCCAGACAGCTTGGCTTTCTCTTCGGAATGGCAGACTATGGAGTTAAGAGATGGTAAAGAGGAGGGAGCGAAGACTTAAATTCACCGCACAGCCGATTGTGTCATGATTTTGACTTGCACATAGAATCTTGGAATCACAGAGTGGTTTAGGTTGGAAGAAACCTCAGAGATCATCCAGTCTCAACCCCCTGCTGCGAGCAGTGACACCTCTCACCAGACCAGGGTACCCAGAGCCCCATCCAACCTGGCCTTGAACGCTTCCAGGGATGGAGCAGCCACAGCCTTCCTGGGCAACCTGTTCCAGGGCCTCAGCACCCTCACAGGGAGGAATTTCTGCCTCAGGTCTCGGCTCGGTCTCCCCTCTTTTAGTTTGAGCCCATCCCCCTTGTCCTATCACCAGAGTCCCACGTAGAAAGTCCCTCTCTCAGGCTACTTGCTCTCTAGCTGTCTCATTCATAAGTGTATTGCACCAGCGCTTGCACAGACCTTGTCACTTGCACTTGCAAAGCTACAAGTCTTTCCAGGCTTTCAAGGTCTGGAATTCAGGTACTGATCACAAAAGTTTATCGCTGTGTATAATTTTAATGTGCAGAGCATCTAGAACAAATTGCTTTCACACGTAGCGAGAGAGTTCCCGAGCTGAGGTGGAATGATGAGGTGAAGGGCTTTCTGATTATTCAAGAAGTTTGCACAAGTCAGTCCAACAGCTAGTGCAGACGTACAGAAATGACTGTGCAGGTTAAACTGAAGTCACCGCGTTCTGCCGTTTTGAAAAGCTTTGTGTTTGAGGATCTCTGAACACACTGTACCCATTAACCATTGAAACTTTGCAGCTATGTGCATGGAGCGTGTTTAATGGTGTGTGTAGGGTTGACTAGATTTCACTGTGCTCTCCACTACAAAACATCTCCATCTGAGGTAGAGGACAGCAGCTGCTTAACATCACTACGTGGTTTTTGGGAGAGGAAATGAAGGGATACTTCATCTAAGTGATCTGGCAGTGGGAGCTTTAGGGATGGAGAATGCAATTACTGAGTAAAAAATTTACTAAGATTCTTGAAAAGCACTGTGGGGCATTTAATTACAAAAGATGCTGAGGCCTCTGTTTATGACTGAAAGACAGCTAATGTGCCTTTTAATAGTTTGCTTGGGTTAAAGGAATATGTCCTGCACCTGCTCATGCAACCAGTTTGTTCTTTATGTGCCTCCCTTCCAAGCGCTGGGTCAATACAACCCTGTACCAAGGGGGAAATCTGGTTGTATCCCAAGGAACTTATTAGGGACCTGAAGAATGAGGAGAGAGAGAGAGAGGAGGGCTGTTTTCACTGCCAACGGACTCTCCGACCCAGCATTATATGTAGTCACATCTGGTTTTGGCGCTCTGCAGTGTTTGCCCAGTGCTGGTAATGTTCAACGCACAGGGAAGATTTCCGCTGCCATTGTCTCTCCCATCCAGACTGATCTATACAGAGGTGCTCACGGTCCAGAAATTAGTTCCACGGGTCCGTATTTTCTATTAGTCGACTCTTTATTTCTTCCTGAAAATGATTGAGGATCTCTATCCATCTGCTGTGAAGGAAGGAGATGCCTCCCTGCCCTGCCAGTCTCCCATCAGCTTATCTGTCACTGGCTGCTCAGCACCAGCCCATTCATCACGCTGACTCTGTTCCCCCATTAATTTTACTGCTGTTTATGATATCTGAACTTGTCAGGAACTTTACAGATTTTGGGAAGAAGGGACCTGCAGCAGCTGAGCTAACAAAAATAGCATCAACTGCTTGACCTTAGACTGTGCTGAGGAATAGCTTTGGCTTTCCTTTGTAGCTGTCAGGGGGTTTGGAAGAAAGTCTTTACAGTAGATAGAAAGCCTTCGATATTATTCCTCAAGACTTGGAAGGAAGTTTGGAAAAATATTCTTTTTATTTTTCTGTGGGTTATCCACATGGAAAAGTAGTTCATATCTCGTCTTTGACTCTTGTCCCTAGTGATTCACGAGAGGGCAGAACACCACCAGTCATCAGTTAGGTGTAACTAGCTGTGCAGTGCAGGGAAATGGCAAAAAATCCTTTCTTTTTCCTACCTTTTAATAGCCAGATGGTTGAAAGTGTGTATTGGGTGGAAACTACAGTAATAAGGTTCAACAAGAGCCAGTGAAGATTCCTGCACCTGAGAAGGAACAACAGAATGCACTGGCACAGGTGAGGAGGTCATCTGCTAGAGGGCAGCTCTGTGGAGAAGGACCTTGGAGTCCTGGTGGACAACAAGTTCTCCATGGGCAGCAATGTGCTCTTGTGGCCAAGAAGGCCACCGGTATCCTGAGATGCATTGAGTGTGTCCAGCAGGTTGAGGGATGTTCTCTTCCTGCTCTACTCTGCCCTAGTGACACCTCACGTGGAGTGTTGTGTCCGCTTTTGGACTCCCCAGTTCAAGAGAGACAGAGATCTACTTTAGAGAATCCAACGGAGGGCTACAACGATGATGAAGGGACTGGAACACTTGCCTTACGAGGAAAGGCTGAGAGACCTGGGGCTCTTTAGTCTGGAGAAATTCAGTGTCTATAAATCCATGAAGGCTGGGCATCAAGAAGACAGAGACAACCTCTTTTCGCTTGTGCCCTGGGATAGGATAAGGGGTAATGGATTCAAGCTCGAGCAAAGGATGTTCCACCTCAACACGAAGAAGAGCTTCTTTACTGGAAAGGTGACTGAGCCCTGTAACAGTCTGCCCAGAGAGATTGTAGAGCCCTTCTCTGGAGACTCTCCAGACCTATCTGGATGCCTTTCTGAGTGATCTGCCCTAGTTTTGGTCCTGCTCTGGCATGGGGGGTTGGACTCAATGATCATTGGAGGTCCCTTCCAACCCCTGACATTCTGTGATTTCCAAGAGAGTTTGTTATTTAGGAAGAGCACTGTACTCAGTGTCCATGGCATTGTTTTATAGTGATTGTTATCTACAGCTTAATGCTACTTTGAAACTAGGTTGAACAGTACATTTCTATCCCACTGGAAATTCTGAGATCTGGAAATTTGTTTTTATCTTCAATAGGGATTAACATTTAAACTAACAGATTTTTTTTTAAAAGTAAAAATTATAGTCTGAGCAGATCTCTCTGTATTGATTAAACCAGAGTCTTTAATGCTGTAACTGATCATAAAACAGATGGATAGAATAACAAGCCGTAACACGACAGTGAAGAGATTCGGGAGAACAGGATTTGAATTGGTAGGAAATAATTACATTTGGGGTTTTTTGAAGAAACGTTGTGTGAAAAAAATATTGTAGAAGTTTGTTGCTGAGCTCCAGTTGGAACAGAAGAATTCCTGCACGGAAGCGCTTTGCACTAGCAGGAAGATCTATTAGTGTTGGTACTGGACAGCTCCAGCAAGCTTGTCGGCCCGCACTGGTTTGTACTTGCACATTTGGCCTGAATTCTGTAGACTGCTAGCTCTGAACTCAGGATGTTGATGAACATGAGGGGAAAAGTCCTACTGGGGCCTGTTAAAGGAGCGGAGTTAAAAAACTCATGGCTTGCTGATGCTCACAGCGCATTGGCTTGAGCAAGTCTGTTTTAAAGGGTTTTGTGGTGTCTGCTATTTCGTATTAAAAACATTAAAATCTCAGTGACTTTCTGGTTTCTGTGAGAGGTGTTGAGGAGCTGCATCACAAGAGGCACCCCTTTGGTGTTTGATGGTATGGGGAAGACACTGAGGAAGCAACTTTCACATTTTACATCCTCTAAAAACCAGTACACGTGTTCCGTGACAGAGGGTACAGGTCACGCTACTGGTAATGTCCTTCCTCTCTCCATTCAGGCTCAACCTACAATAATCTCAAGCCAGTTAGATCTGTATTGCACAGGAGAAGCGAGGTGATTAATTCAGAGTGTATTGGGTAAACAGTTCACTGCATCTCTTTTTTTCTTCTTGGGCTGTAGAAATTCTTCATGATATCTGTGAAGGATCCAGAATCACCTTTGCCACGTTTTTGTAGCTTGAAAATTATCCATAGATTGGAAGGGTCCGGTTTGATGCCCATGACATTGTGCATGCTATGAAATAGTGGTCGTAAGCTTAATTTTAACAAATAATTGGAATGTCATGGGTTTAATGATGTGTCTCCACTTGGCTATCTGACAGTGACTGTGTAATGTAAAAGAGCCGTTAAAAATGGCTTTGCTGAATTAACTCCTGTTGCTCACCGAGTGGGTTTTGAGTCATTTCTGCCTTGTTTACTGTCAATAACATTTCCATTCCTAGTAATACTGAAAAACCATGAGATGACAGCAGAGTGAGTACAAGTCTGTTCTAGAAGGTAATGCTGTTATAATCTTGAGTCCTCAAACTATTAGCCTTAGTGATGTGCAAAATCCAGACCCTAAGTCTCACTTAAAAACTAAACAATCAAGTTTTCAAGTGAAGGTTACTGCAGAGTGCCAAAAGAAAGTGACTTGCGTAGTTAGAATCATAGAATGGTGTAGGTCAGAAGGGAACTCGCAGATCATCCAGTCACAACCCCCTGCCATGGGCAGCGACACCGCTCGCCAGAGCAGGTTGCCTAGAGTCCCATCCAACCTGGCCCTGGACACTTCCAGGGATGGAGCTGCCACAGCCTTCTTGGGCAACCTGTTCCTGGGCCTCAGCGCTCTCACAGGGACGATTTTCTTCCCAAGATTTAACCTAAACCTCCCCTCTGTTAGCTTGAACCCAGTCACCCTTGTCCTATCGCCAGAGTCCATCATAAAGAGTCCCTCTGCAGCTTTCCTGGAGCCTCTTTAGGAAGTGGAAGTGACTCTAAGATCCCTCCAGAGCCTTCTCTTCTCCAGGCTGAGCAACCTTAACTCTCAGGCTGTGTTCACAGTATGTAGGCAATGGAGACCTGAAATACGACTGCTTGTCTGGCTTTGGGCAAGTTGCTTGTTCCCAGCTTGCCCGTCTGTAAAATGGGGTTAATGACCACTTTTGCATTATTGACTGAGTAAGATTTATGTTAGCTGTGGTTATAAACTGCTTTGATAGGTTTCTTCTGGAGTTCATGGTGCTGCAGTGTGTGAGTTTTGAAGTCTCTCGCTACAGCGAAAGCCACACTGGTTGCAAATTGACTTCTGGCAGCTGCACATGGGAGGGGAGGGCTGCTGCAAACTTTAGAATGTCAAGGCTCCGGCAGATTGCGTGCAATCCTAATCCAGCCCTGCAGCTCTGACCTTTGAAGCCAGCTTCACCTTGAGATGGCTGAAGAAAGCTATGCTTGTTTGTATAAAGATATTGTTGTGATAGAAGGAATTTGTTTTTCATGGTCATCCAGCCCAGGGTTTCCCCATGGTCTTCCTGGTGCAAGTAGAGGAATCCAGCTCCTGATCTGCTCTGAGGATGAACCCGATATTCTAAGTCTAAAGAGACAGCCTTCTCTCTTGGGGCTAAACTAGGGAGTGTAATTAGGATAATCTCTGTTGCTCTTCTGCTGAAATCCATCTCAGACCTAACGATACTTTCCTGCTAGGGAAGATAAAGTAAGTTCCAGTATGAGATAATTCTCTGGGTTCTCCTAGACAACATTTCTTACTGCTTAAAACTCTATCTCGGGTGCCTGTGAACCTGAAACCCCGCTGGCTGCTTTCCTGCTACCTACTGTTCCCTCTTATTTTAATCTGGAGTGCAGTCATTCTTCCCTTAGCTAAATGGGGAGTTTAGGGTTTGGATCTTTCTCTCCTTTCTGACGGAACCTCATCCAGGCGAGACTCTGCTCCCCAAGGAGGAGAGCAGAGAATTCATTCTCGATGAAATCTGAGGCTCTCAGAAGTAAAAGCTGTTGACTTTGTCAGACCGTGCAAATGTGCGTTGCTTTTAGCAAGACAATAAAGGGTAAATGGGGTGATCTCTGCTCCCGTGGAGAGGTCGGGTGGTTACATTACACAATCTTCTGGAGCATCTTGCAGCAAATACATGGGTTATATTAAAAGTTGCAATCATATCATTTTTTAAAAGTAAATTGCTGACCTTATGCAGTGGAATCAGCTTTATTGAATTTCGCCAAAAATGCGTTTATAATCCCCCCCCGCCCCCGCATGCACATGATATTCATGTCCTTGCTGCCCATGTGGAAATGTCCCTTTTTATGGTGATAAAATTAAATTTGTCTTTGTCTCTGCCTTGCCTCACCTTTTAAGATCCCATCCTTAAGAGACACCAGTGGATATCCGTACCAGCGAATGAAGATGGGCAATATCCCTGCATGGCTGGCTGGCTGATTGTGAGCCAACTGCCACGGAACAAATAAATAAGCTTTTCACATTTAGAGGACAAATAAGGCCGAGGACAGGTGAAATACAGGGATTTTTCTAGGAGTGGTGCGGCCTTAGCCTGGGTAAGAATTTATTTTGACTTGGAATAACTTCAGCTTTGTTTCTGCTTTTTTTTTGTTTTCATACAATACAAAATGTAAAATCCACAAATAATTGCCATGCTACTCATGTCGTAGTGAGTTACTAAAGGGTTACTAACCCTTCAGTAACACCTAACTGTAAAACCCTCTAGTGTGGCCACCTACAGCCTGGGTCCTGAACTCTCTTGAGGTCAAAAAGAGGCTCCCCTATTTCTGTGCTTTACAGACTCAAAATACTCTGCAAGCACCAGCTGGCTAAGCCTGGGACACTAATTGTAGAGTAACTTAATGTATTTCTTATTGCTTGGTCTCTTATTTGTTAAACCATTGCATTCTGTGATTCTGTGATTCTCCAGTTTGCAAACTCCAAATGTCAGCGGGAAACAGAGGAAATCCTATGTCAGTTGTGTGAAAGCTGTTAACTCCGAGGTAATTCTGACTCCCAGTCATATACATACGTATACACAAATGTATATAAACATAAATCTGTAACTAGAAATCTAACCATTCTGTGCCGGGGGATGTTTTATCTAACCATACTGCCAGTGGGATGTTCATTGCTTTTTCAACAAAACTCCTCAAAACGTTTTTGTGTTCACCCTCTGCAGGCCCTGGCTCCTTTGGCTCAGCGGGAGAGGTTCAGCTAGTTTTATTCCATAACATCAGCCCCAACCATCCAATAAATGAAGGGGCAGTGTGAGCGTGTAGCCCTTCGTACAACATCTCCCTCAACCTGCCTTCCTTTCCGTGTAGCGTTTGACAGGGGTTTGTACAGAGAGGGATGTCAGAACATCAGCACTCTTGCTCTTCAAGTCACCAGGAGAACGCAGCTGTTAAGCTCAGAAATATAAACCACATGTTTAAAAGATGACTCTGTATGTGTTTAAAAAAGAGAGCGAGAGAGGATTCGAGTGAACCAAAAAATAGCAGGTTCCATTACTGTAATTAAATGGCAGCATTTAACCTATCAGGCCGTTGCGTGTGTGTGAGAGACGAGCAGGGAGCTGCATTTGAAATGATCACTGTCTTCCTTGGGGGATAGAGTAGTTAAATAATTTGTTTGTGAGGTGTGAGTTCAGCGTTGGGTAAAGCAAGTGCTCGCCTGTGCGTATCTTAGAGGCGAGGGGTGGCTGCGTGTTTACCGAGAATACCCTGGAGGTTGGGATTTACCAGCACGTGCAGTGTCAGTGTGAACACAGGCTGCTCTTGCCCATTTGTTAGGTTATCTGCGCGGTGGGGGCCTCACCTGGTCCCATGTATTGCATCATACCGCTCTCCTCTAGGGCTTCGTTCGCACCAGCCCACCTGAGACTGACAGGAAAACCAGAGGAGGCATTTGGAATCCTGTTGCTGGGCTTCGTCTGCTGCAGTGACTGTGGAGAGTCAGTTGGTCTGTCTGGTTGTTGGACTTGGCACCCAGTAGCCTGGGGGCTGTGTCATCCCTGGAAGACCAAAGGCAAAGCTGCTGCTCAGGGACCTGCCCCTTAAGCAGCTTACCTGACAGTCACTTCCCCTGCGATGGGGTTTTCTGCCTGCTCCTGGTTTGATTCCTGCACTCCACACCTGTAATGTGCAAAGTTGTGGTGAGACAGAGGGATCCACAAAGGACATCCTTGGTTCTTCATCGCCACCCCCTAGTAGAGTGCTGGGGATTGACCCTTTAGAAAGGATAAACAGAGCCCAGAAGGGAGTGTCTTCCCATTTTTATTCAATCCCTTTTCATTTGTGAGGTGATTCCTTTGTTTAGGGGCTGTTTCCTGGTGCTGGAACTCCAAGAGCTCTCTGGTGCAGCGTGAGCTGTTAGTGGTGAGTGTTTCAGCTGCTTCACCTACTGGTCTGACTCGCGTTACGCTGCAGGAACGTGCCCGTAAACGTTTCTTCATCTTCACTCCAGTTTCTGTGTGAATTCTGTGTAGCTACTCCCGTTTGAGACTCTTGGGCTGGAACTTTTGTGAGGCTCTAGAAGACCACAGCCACTGTTAGAAATGAAGGGTCTTGCGGTATTTCCACTTGGAACATTGAGCCAGGGAAACTCCGTGTGTTTTAGCACCCAGGCAAAGGAAAGCATGGACGCAAGTCCTTGTTAAAAAGTTAAAAATCTGGAATTCTTTCCAAGATGATCTAGAAACACACACACACAAAGAAAGGATGAGCATGTTACTTGAGTAAATGATTTGTTGCTGATGGCATACCCACCCCGCTCAAACACACGGAACGTCCATACAGGCACTGTCAGTTGGCTTCGTACACGGTAACTGTGTCCGAGGGTATCGGGTGATGTTATTCCCGTTTTACAGATACAGAAACTGAGGCAGATGGGGGTTAAATGACCTACTCAAGGTCAATAGCAAGGCTGGGAATAGAACCCAAATGTGTCGAGCCTTTTTATTATACTAATAAGGAAGCTCTGGAGGTGTGTTTGGCATGGTAATCGGAACCCTGGAGAACTAGAAGCAGTTAGCATGTTCTGTGCATGTCCTGGGGGAGCAATGATGAAACTCCTTCTCTACCTTACCACTCCAGTTCTCCGTGTGTGGTCACCAGAGTTTTTTCCACCACTTAACCTCGTTATTTTTAGTATTGTTAGCGTTAGTCGTCCTTTGGGTGTTTAATGCAGACTCCTTTAATTTTCTCCCAAACTCTGAAGAGCTGTTGAAGGCACATGGGGGGGGAGGGGGGAAATAGAACGATAAACAAACAGATGAAAAATGATCTTTGGAAACTTGTGCTGTTTTGTTGATTTGTCCCCTAATGGTTTTTGTCTTTGCTCTTCCTTTATCAGGCAGAACCTTGCTTGAATGTGTAATCTTGGTTTCTTGAAAGTCCATTTGCTATTGTTTCTTTCTTCTCCACCCAAGTTTAACATCCTGTGTGATGACATAGGTTGGTTGTTGTCTAAATGGACGCAGCGTAACCAACAAAATAGTGAAGGGTGGGAGGAGAAACATTTATACAGTTGTGTTAAAAATTACAAAGTAGGTTTAGCCTTTTAAACAGAAGGTATTTCAACACTGCTGTTGGCAGCATCAGCCTTTAATTTTACAGGTGGCCAGCTTTGTAGTGGCATTCAGCAAACAACATTTTAATGGCATGTAAAAAAAAAGAATTCTCAAAAACAAAAGAAAGCAGAGCAAGGGCGATTTATAATCTGTAATGAATACTTTGCTGACATGTCTGTTTTGTAACACTGCGTTAGCATCTCTACCTTTCTGGGCAAAGTGCAAACCAGCTTTACCTGAACCATCTGCACCACAGTAATCAAAAGTGTAGTATCGAGATGCATTTTTCTTAATTGAGCTTATCTTTGCAGTGCAGTGCTAGCCGACTCCTAGGTGTCTCACATCGATTCCACTTTACAGAAACTGAGTTAGAGGAGCAAACATTCTCCATAAAGTGGTGAAAAATTATCTGTCTGAAAAAAAACCCCAGACTCCTGTGTTTATGGGTGCTCACTCAGTGCTGCTTCCTTTACATTTCCACGCATTTTTCCACAGGTACTCCCATGTATTTTTAGATTTGCGTAGGAACATGCAGCTGCAGCTCCTGCTCTCCAGGCCCCTTTCAGCAGGCTCCTGAGAGAGCGCGCAGGACGCACAGTCGCATGTTCAGTGTTCTGTTCTGTGCTCTCTTCAAACGATACCTCCTCATTTAATACACACTGTGCATGAGTTTTGTGTGATGCCTGGACTACTGGGTTTGTTTTGTTCTTTTCTCAAGTTTAAAGTCCTGAGAGTGAAAGAGGAGATAAATTACTTTGAGGCAGTTTGCTCTTTCTGTTGGAGTTGGTCTGCAGAGGCTACCCCCGGCAGCTGTTGTCCAACAGGAAACATCCAGAGGCTCTTGTTAGTGTGTCTGAGGCAGTCAGTAATTCCAGACTAATATAAGGAACTGGAAGTGGTGCGTCAGGACAGACCTTCTCCTTCTTATATGTAAGTGTTAAGTTATTCTACAGATAATCTGACAAATCTGATTAAAAATTCCTTATAATGGCTTGAAATTGCTGTTCTTTTACACAGTTCCTTCCTTTTGAACGAACTGCAGGGGGAAAAGCCTGGTTCTAGAAGTGCAACCCAGCCCAGTCCGGTAATAACAGATGAACAGTGGCTTCTAATCTGAAGTTATTCCACATTAGGGCCAGTCTGCTGTGTCAGATCTAATGGGGACCATATTCAGGCCGATTGTTCTTTGCTGCAATAACAACAGAGGTGTTAGAATTACACATGTCTGATTGACTACAGATCCTGCAGGCCAGCAACTTCTGCCTCAGTGCCACAATTCTTCTGATGTGCTGGTTCAAGTCACTGGAAATACACAAAATATAAGTTCTGAAGGTAGATAAAACCCAAACCACCTCCTGTATTGCCGATGTTTCACCTTCCTTGAATTTGAGACAACTCTGGCTTTTTCCTTAGAAGCTCCTGAAGATGCTATCACAGATCAAAGAGTAGCCAAAGGCCAATCCTTTTGTTACTATTGCTCAGCAAGCTCTTGACAAAGTGTTTTCCTTTCACACAAGGTAAATGGATGTGAAGCAGAAAATATTTTCTGACAGGGCTGGTTTTACAATTTCTGGGAAGTCTTGATAATGAAGTTTAGCTCCTCGGCTTCTGAAGTGCCATGTACCAAACAGTTCTGCTTCTGGAAATGGAGTTTTACAAGAAACTAATATCCTTTCACCTTTGTAGAAGGGTTTCTATTGTAGCCCCAAATTTAATAGAAATGAAATTCTGCAGGCCTGCTGTGTTACTTATTTTCTGTGGGCAGTCTTTGCCTTTCACAGAATCATAGAATCATCGAGGCTGGAAAGGACCTCCAGGATCAAGTCCAGCCTTCGTCCCAACATCTCCCTAATCCCTAGGCTATGGCCTCAAGTGCTCTAGCTACTTGGTTTTTAAACACCTCCAGGGATGGTGACTCCACCACCTCCCTGGGCTGTTCCAGTGCCCAGCCACGCTCTCAGGAAAGACCTTCTTCCTAAGATCAAATCTACACCTCCCCTGACGCAACTTGAGCCCATTTCCCCTTGCCCTATCATTAGTAATTTGGGAGAAGAGACCAGCACCAGCCTCGCTACAACCTCCTTTGAGGTAGCTGTAGTGAGCAATAAGATTTCCTCTCAGCCTCTTCCCTAGACTGTCTTTCCAGCCTGACCTTCCTCCACACTGAACTCTTTGGGTTTTAGTGCCTTCTGCTCTGCTTGTGCACAGTACCTGGAGTCATTCCTGCACAGCAAATGTCTTTTGGGGTCTCGAAGTAGTGTTATGCTCTGGCAGGAGGATTGGACTTGATCTTTGGAGGTCCCTTCCAACCCCTAATATTCTGTGATTCTATGTGATTCTGTAGTGAGCGTCAGGAACCAGCACCATAAGACTTGGTTCTGTGCAGGAGTAGCAGGAAGCATTTGCAGATCATGGGCTGGGTTTGCTCAAAACATCTGGAACACCTGAAATTTTGTGTCTGGAATATTGTGTCCAGTTGTGGGCCCCTCAGTTCCAGAAGGACACAGAACTGCTTGAGAGAGTCCAGCACAGAGCCACAAAGATGATGAAGGAATCCTCTCCTCAGAGAGAAAAGGCTGAGGGAGCTGGGTCTCATGAGCTTGGAAGAAGGAGACTGAAGGGTGACCCCAGGAATGTTGATCAATATGGAAAGGGCAGGTGTCAGGAGGATGGAGCCAGACTCTGCTCAGGGGCACCCAATGATATGACAAGGGGCAGTGGGGGTTAGCTGGAACAGAGGAGGTTCCACATCAGTGTGAGCAGGAACTTCTTCCCAGTGAGGGTGATAGAGGGGCTGCTCAGGGTGGGTTGTGGAATCTCCTCCTCTGGAGATGTTTAACACCCACCTGGCCATGTTCCTGTGTGACTTGATCTAGGGGATCCTGCTGTATCAGGGGGATTGGACTGGATGATCTTTCACGGTCCCTTCCAATCCCTAACATTCTGTGATTCCATGAAAACCTTCCTCACTCAATGTGCCTATTGCTTGTTTTTTCTGGATGCAGTCTTCTTTCTAGGGAGGCTGACAGCTGTGGTAACTAATTCTGCCAGCACTGTGGTTACTAGAGCAGTGTGTCTCACATCATCTGGATATTCTGCCCTATATGGGCTGCTTTTACACAAATGTCAGAGTTCTAGTCCCGGTAAACCACCTTGGAATTGGCATTCTGTGATCCTGGCATAGAGTCTTCAAGGCCTTCAAACCCCAAGGTAGATGTTAACCTGAAATAGTTTCAAACACGCAGAAGTTTGTGTTCGCTTTGTAGTGTCCTCACAGCGTGTCCTGGCTGAACTGACTGTCCTGTGTTCTCCTGTTACAACACTGGCTTCCAGGTTAGTCACGCGCTGCAGGTCTAAGACACTGCTTCTGTCTTTTTTGCTGATTGTAGTATTCTTAGAGTGACTCTAACAGGCAGGGCTTTGGATGAAGATACCCGAGACTGAAGTTTTGCTGTGGTTTTGCATACGCCTGTTATGTAGGAATTTAACTGGTTTGGCTTTTTTTAAAACTTTCTGGCTCCATAATCTGGGTTATCAAGGGCTCCTGGACACGTCTCATTTGATGTAGAGTCATCCTCCTGTTTCTGTTGGAACTTTCTGTGTAGCAAAAATTGTGCCTGTTGAATGCTGATGGCTGCTACCTGAAGATTTGCTGTACATCAATTAAAAAAGGAGGCATCCAAATGCTGCGAAGGCAGCGATGGCCCTGCGTCTAATAGAACTAGTGCCTGTCAGAATCCCCAGTCCCATTACCCAGCCACTTTGACCTGCATGTTGTTCCTCACACTCTCCTCTTAGTGCTTTGGCCCCTGAAATACAGAGCTTAGTAGCAGGAGCTTTTCCTGACGGTATCCCTTCCTTTTTTCTATGTGGAACAGAGATGACATACTTCACATAAACAAGGACCTTACTTTACATTAGAAGGGGAAGACCTGACCTCTCTTACGACAAGCGAAACTGTATTTTCCCTGCCTCGAAACTCCCAGTGAAATACATTTTGCACTGCCTTATAATGCTGTGATTTACGCTGTGATGTGCTTTGTGATATTACAGTGTCCTTTTGCCTTTGGGTTTTTTCCCCCCTCTAATAAATTTTAGTGGGCGTGTTGCCAGTGAACGGGGTATTTACCCCAAAGCCCGTAGGAGAAGGAGGCTTTTTCCCTGCTCTCTACTGCCTCAGAGGAGGAATACTCTGCATTTTTTTCCCCTCCCATTAATCTCACTGTATTTTTTTTTCCCTCTATCTTTCCTCCTTGTTTTGAAATACTATTAGCAAGGGAGATATTTTTAAATAGAGAGCAGCTGGAAGGAAATGTATTTCTGGGTGTGCACACACTCACATTTCACACGAACACGAGTGAGTGACCAGCAGCAGTGCTCTCACTTACATTTTGAACTTCTCCTATACAGAAAACTAAGAAAAGTTGCAGTACTTGTTCCTGTTCTTTCCCTTCCAGGTCACGCTAAGCAAGCAGCTCGCCCTTTCTTATTCAGAGTGAAAATACTTTGATCCAGTTTTCTGAAGACAATACTCATTTCATAAGAATATTTAATCAGGAGAAAATAGGGAGGATTTAGTTTGTTTGTTTAGTATTTAACGAAGTGAAGAAGGCAGATTAGGGGAAGGGGGGGAGACTGGACCCATAAACAAGGTGATATATAATATTTTTTTTCGTTCTCCTTTTAAATAAATACCGATCAGCTTTATGTTCAGAGACAATAGGAGCCGTTGGCTTAAATTTGCAGTTTACTGTATTTATGGCTGTAATATCAAGGTGCTGCCGTCGTAATTTCATGCCCCAATGAGAAGAGCAAGGTCGAAGCAAATGCTTCCATCGGCATCTGCTAACACACTAACTCATAAACAAGGCCCGGCTGGATCAGGTGGCACGGAATAATACAGGCTAATGAAATACAGCACAGCTTTCCATTACTGTTAGTTTTTACAGTGTCGTCATTACGTGTAATTTATGTTTAAAAAATTCAATTTTATACAAGGCTCTGGGAAATAGGGGTCTGCAGGTCACCCGACGACTTTTAACGGCTCTCAGAGTCCTTATTGCACTCTACTGTTCCAACAAAATGTTAATAATAAATAAAAAAAAATAAATCCTCTTTTACTTTTTCCTCCCGTTTGCATATCTTACTCTGTCTTTTTAATTGCAAGTGGCTGAGGAGAGTTTGGGGATCTAGAGGATGTCAGGAGTTGTCCCCTTTGCTGATGCTCCCAAGGGGAAGGGGGGTTACTCTCTGCTTGCTTTGCTTTTGTCCGTCTATCAATCACCTGAGGTCCTGTAAATGGAGTAAACACAGCTGAGGAGAGGGAGATACTTAACAACCTCTCCCAAACCCTCACCCTCTGACATTGCCCTCCTCTCCTCCATTACACTTCATTTTATTACAGACTCCAAAAACCAGCTTGGCCAGGAAGAGAAACTGCTGCCAGCTTCATTTATTTATTTAGATACTTTGTGCCCAAATCCTTATTTTATTTTATTTTATTTTATTTTAACCTTTTCCTTCCCACCTGACTCACTGGCATTCTTAGCCCCACGCTGTCAGTCAGCTTTTCCTTCCTTCTTCATTTTTAGTGCTGTGCCACCGTGCTTTAGAGCACCTTTATCAGTTCTGATTGCTCTTAATCACCCTGATGGGTTAAAGTATATCGTGTTTCTTAAAGATTGCAATTGCATAATTAACCGTCTTGTAGATGAATAAAGCTGTAAGAATTCAAAGCCCTTCCAGTAACTTTTCAAATGACTTTTTATTTCTGCATTTTTCAGGCTGGAAGTTGAGACCGCGGGTCATTTTCCCTTTGGTGTTTGGGTTCCTTTTGCACAAAGTTTGAGCTGGAAGCACAGCAACAGGATGTTTACATTCAAATACAGCATCTCAGTGTAAATGAAGGGTGAAAACATCAGAGCTGTGTTCCTGAGACCTCAGAGTTTGTTAAAATGTAGGGCTGGGCTCAGCCTCATAAAAGCCCCATGAACCAAAACATGCGAAAGAAAAGGGATGGGAAGACTTTGACTTTCTGACCTCTTTGAAATGTGTTCACCTAAGCACAGGATAAGATACAGGACAAACATTTGATAAAAGAATTGCCTGGCGCTGGGTGGAACTGACTGAACAGGTGGAATCATTAGTCTGGATCACATCCCAGAAGGTTTTTATGATGATTCTTTTAAAACAGGGCCGTGTTCTTTCTGAGCAGTTGACTCAGTGGCTTCCAGGAACAGCAGTGCAATGTTGTTTCAGAATGTCTACCAGTAGAGCTTCCTTTCAGTCATATGATACCACAGACAAGCTTTGGGTAGTCATATGGTTTGTGGGAGCTAAACAAGTTGTCCAGTTTTATTTTGTTTTCTTCTTAATAGCCAGAGTGTCCATGTGTGAGGAAAACAGGTGCCACTGCCCCTGCAGCCCTCCTCTGCCTTTTGTCCCTGCAGAGGGATTGGTCTGATGGTTGCTCCAGGGTGCTCAGTGAGAGCAGAAATGAATCTGCCTCTGGAAACCCACAACAGGAACGTAATCCTTTCCGGCACCTATGCATATTAAGGCAGAATTCTTAGTTTCTTCTTAACCTGAATTTTTGTCTGATGTTGCCTTCAGATGGTGAAAATCTAGTATGAATTAGTGAATTGAGCAATGCAAATGAGGACTAGAATGAAGAAGGTATTCTCAGTGGGTCACAGAACCACAGAATGTTAGGGCTTGGAAGGGACCGTGAAAGATCATCCAGTCCAATCCCCCTGACACAGCAGGATCCCCTAGATCAAGTCACACAGGAACATGGCCAGGTGGGATGTTAAACATCTCCAGAGGAGGAGACTCCACAGCCCCCCTTCCAATGCGCTGTCACCCTCACTGGGAAGAAGTTCCTGCTCACACTGATGTGCAACCTCCTCTGTTCCAGCTAACCCCCGCTGCCCCTTGTCATATCATTGGGTGCCCCTGAGCATGTTAAACATCTCCAGAGGAGGAGACTCCACAGCCCCCCTTCCAATGCGCTGTCACCCTCACTGGGAAGAAGTTCCTGCTCACACTGATGTGCAACCTCCTCTGTTCCAGCTAACCCCCGCTGCCCCTTGTCATATCATTGGGTGCCCCTGAGCAGAGCCTGGCTCCATCCTCCTGACACCTGCCCTTTCCATATTGATCAACATTCCTGGGGTCACCCTTCAGTCTCCTTTTTTCCAAGCTCAAGAGACCCAGTTCCCCATAACTTTTCCTCATCAGGGAGATGGTCTACTCCCTTCATCATCTTTGTGGCTCTGTGCTGGACTCTCTCAAGCAGTTCTGTGTCCATCTGGAACTGAGGGGCCTAGATAATGGGGTGGGACCGAGTGAGAAGGGTTGTCACTGGAATGAAGTAGAAGAAGAAACATGGTGGTTTATCTGGTTAAGCTCATGCAAGGGGGTTGCACTGCAATTACGACTGCTACGTTTCATCCAGAAAAGAGACGAAGAAAGGATTTGTGGTAAAACGATAGATTAGAGCTCACATCTCTGGAGTATTATTTTCTGAGTGTTAAGGTTCAGATCTGACCTTGGAACACTTCTCCTAGGTGTGTGTCTCACTTCTTCTCACCTGTAAAATATCAGTAACAGAACTTGTCTAAGTGCACGTCTAGTGCAGAGAAACAGTAGTTTGATGTACATGAGTTCCTTATAGATAGTAGAAGATGTTATGAAAGGGCCTAAACAGAGTCAACACTTAAAAGTTCTTGGGCAGAGGAGCTTTTCATACATTAGCTGAGGTGCAGACATCAAGAGATGTTTGTGACAACCCATCTTATTTTCTGACTTGCTCTCATTCTGCCTTTGACTACACTTGCAGAGTCTGAGTGATCCCTGAAAACTAAGTGGCCACAGTGACAATCACAGAAGAGGGTCAGCAAGAACATTTGAGTATGGAACAGTCATGGGGGCTGGATTATTCAAATCCTGGTGCCTGGAAAGGAAATGTGAAGGCTTTGTGAAAATTGTGACTAATTCTTTGCAGTGGTTGTGGTGCTGTAGATGAATGAAATGGATGGCTGGGGGAAGGGAATAGGTTTGCATTCTGTAGGGCTCTGAAGACAGTTTCCTTGCATCCTTCAGCTCAGTCCTTGCTCGGTACCCTCTGCGGTTAGATTATTCCTTGCAGATAGCAATCAACTGGAAGGAAGTGTGTGTCTAATTTGCATGAGATTATTTAAAACAAAAAAAAAGGTCTGCATTAGTCAGGGTGATGGTAAACAACGCAAAGAGATGCCTTTTATAATATAGCCGTGGCTCAGCTTTCAAAGCCAAATATAATTCACTTACAATTGGCAGTTTCCTTTATTGTTCCTTTTAACCTTTTGCATTCTGCGTGGTCGTGATCCTGCTGCAGCTCCAGAAGAACTGAAACGTTCCTTTTCCAAAGTGTTGGGAAAGTGGGTTGAGAGCAATTCTGCTGTCAGACCGAGGTGATTTTCTTGACATACCTATCGGAGGGGGCTTTTAGACACACAGTTCGGGTTTTTATGGCACCGCTTTGCCGTCCAAGGGAAGTCATAGTGTTTCGGGGGTTACCGGTTTCCTGCTAGATGAAGAGCAAAGAATGGACCACGGATGGGTTTTTATATAACACAGTGAAAAAATAAAACAAAGTGAGATTCTGGAACAGATGACACCTGGATCTGGTTTAGAAATTCTTGCTTTTCTTGTAATTAATATATCGAGGTTGAATAATTTGGGGCACGGAAAGCTCATCCTGTGGTGCGCACATGTGTGTAGGTGGTGAATCTGAAAAAAGAAAAAAAAGGAGTCCAAAGGGAATTTTGATGAGTTCGTTAGAACTGCCTGAGGACAGTCTTGTACAGTGTGTGTGAGCAGTAGCAGCCATGGGGATGGGTGTATTACCACGGACGACAAGCTGTGCTGCAGCCCCGCTCTATACATATGTTTAAGGAATCGGCTCCAGGAGATGATTCCCTTGGTGCTTGGAGGCCAAGATGACAGGACCTTGAAAGCATCTTGTTCAGATGAATACAAAGGATGTTCTGAGGTGATGGCACTCCCAGTCTTCACCTTGGATAATTAAGAAGGGTTGCAGTTGTGATGTTCCTTTGTGTAATGCCACTAGTACTGTGAACGAGGCCACTTCACAGGGCAGCAGAGTAGTCCAGGGAAGTAATCACAGTTTTAATTTGCACTGCTTTGCGCAGGATTCAAACCAGGATCTCAGATGTGAAAGAGTTCCAGTCGTTCGATCATTCACATCACCTTTTCTTCACAGTACGGCAGGGTTTCAATGGAAACTGTGACCCTACTTGAGTGTCCCTGCTTGACAAGACCAGAATAATCCCAGAAGTGCATTTTGTCTGTGAAAGGTTTTTTTTCCTCAAAGAGGATGAGAACAGAAGGGGCAGTATGGTAAGGAAACCATAAGCACTGTTTTCTGCTCTCGCTGTCAAATGAAGTGAGGGTCCTCCAGAACTTCTGAATGTTTCTAAGTGTTAAAGATTATCAGAGTAGTTTGTCTTTGCACAGAACAAAATCCCCTGCTCTGGTGGGAGCTGCATTTGCAGGCAGCAGCTAATGTCTCCATCCTGATGAAATTCCACAGTCAGGAGCGGTCTGCAGTGTTGACATCTCTGTGTTATGCTTTTTCTTACCCTGGTTAATTAGGGGCTGGTTAAAACTGTTCCTTTCTGACCAGGACTTTGCTTTTTAACGTGGATTAGACACCATAAAAAATTGCTGTTGTGAGTGAGCTGGGTTCATGTGCCTTTCATTGCTTACAGGGCAGGTCTTGTTCCATACTCTCATGTGTGGTTTTGGTTCCTTACTCATTGCAAATATGAGTAAAGGGATGATTTTGTTGGAAATCGGGAACTTCACACTTCTGAGACTGTTCTGGATGCTGCCAGTGCTGTACCTGACTTCTGTGTACATCGCTGTGTGCTCTGTAAGACTAGAAATTTCTCACAGGAGCTCACAGGAACAGGAGAAAGATCTGTGTGTAGTTATAAACCTTTCTGACTACCAGAGGCACTGTGGTAATGCTTTATGAAATTAAATCACAGTTCTGAGACAAACTGCTGTATTTATTTCTGGCAATATTGTTTGTGCTACAGATTATTCTGTTTAGATCCCCAGTAAGCAGTCAAGTTTCTTCTGAACAAAAAAATTTGAAACAGAGGTGCATAGGAGGTTCCGTATAAATGTGAGAAGGAACTGCTTCACAATGAGAGTGACGGAGCACCGGAACAGGTTGCCCGGGGTGGTTGTGGAGACGTTTAAAACCCGCCTAGATGTGTTCCTGTGGGACTTGGTCTAGGTGATCCTGCTGTGGCAAGGGGGATGGGACTGGATGATCTTCCACAGTCCCTTCCAATCCGTGATGTTCTGTGCTTCTGTGAGGTAACAAGCCCAGAATCCTGGACAATTCTGTTTTGTATCTCTCTGTACTGTTGAAGTTTTAAAGGATGACGTTCAGGAATTACATCTACCATCTACCTTCATGGAGTGGAGGTGATGGAGGGAAACATTCTCCCATTCTTTTCCCTCTGCTGTCCTGTTTGTACCACCTTCCTCACTGCACTCAGTCTTTGCAACCTACAGGAACTGTGTGAGAATCAAGTCTCATCTGTATTTATTTATTTCCCTAAATCTTCCAGCCTTTATGGAATGTTTTACCTACATGCTGCATGTGCAGTGAAGTCCTGAGTCACTTCACCTGTTCCTCGGAGCAGGGCCACTGGCTCTTGACCTGCTTCTGTGCAGGTGAATAACTACGAACCCACAGCACAGTTGCCACTGGAGTCCTGAATTGGTGGATCCCTTAGCTGCTTTGCTTTTATAATATAACCATGGCTCAGCTTTCAAAGCCAAATTTTGTTGGCCAGATCCTTTCCGTATGTTATGGCCCATTACAGATGGCCATCCTGGCATTTCCTGATGGCAGAGCGACTGGCCCACTGCCTACCATGTGTGTGGTGATACGGCAGCGCTGCGTGAAATACAGACCAAGCTACCCTAGGGCAGTGGGATCATACAGCGCTAGGCTGGGGCGATGCTGAGCGGAAAGTTTGGGCTTGGCCTTGTTTTGATCTGTTTTGTTATAGTTTTATTTCTTCCTTACATTCTGTGTCCCATTCATACTAATCACAGTCAGTCCTGATTTTTTCTTTTTATTTCTGCATTTGTCATAAAATAAAGCAAATTATTCCCGTCTTCGGAAACGATCTAGACTAATTAGTCGTCTAACCCAATAATTAGTTTTTTGTTTCCCTGTCTGTTTTCATGCATTATTGTTAGTTTTTTCCCCCTCTTTTTTTTTTTTACACCATTACAGATTAAAATGAGCCACATTTGCAGTTGATGGTATCTTTTTTTCTGGGGAAGAATGGAGAATTGCAATAGAAAGCTACTTCAAAAGCAGCAATAAACTCAAGGATAAATTAAGGAAATTGAATGAGCCACATTTGGAAGCAGCGTTGAGGCTAATATTCTGTCGCTTAAGGTTAAATTGCAACAGCGAAAGAGAGAGGGAGACATTCTAGTGAATCCAAAATTGGGGAGGCATTACTGCTCAAGTCGGTGCCAAAATTCTTTGCAGCTTGAAAGGGTTCTGCCTGGCTTGAGAATTTAATTACGCATGCATCAAGTGGGTAAAGGTGCTAAACTGATTTCATCTCCTCTGCTCCCCCAGGCCTGACAGACGAAGAAATCGATCTGGCCTTCCAGCAGTCGGGCACGAGCACAGATGAGCCACAGTCCCCGGGTCCTTCTCCACAGCTGGTGCCAAGCCAACCCTCCCACCCCGTGCTGCACAGTAAGCCAGTCTTTGGAAAACACCTGGTCCTCTTGCTCTCTGCAGTGATTTTGTGGATTTCTGTGCCAGATCCTAGATTTCAATTCAGCTAATACCGTACTTGGTGTCAGAACTGGACACCAAGTGGTCCTTGTGCTGCACTTGTTGATGTCTGTGACAAGATCATATTATGGAAGGAAAATGAGATACAGATGATCAAAGTCTGCAAACAAACATCACACGCACTGGTCTATAACCTCCTCTTGACCTGGAGGTGTATAGTCAATATAAATTAGATTCTGTCTCATCGTAAGGACTTGTGAAAAGCATTTAGTCAATGTAGGAATGAGGCTTCCCTTCTAAAACTTGAGATCATGCTTCCCTTCATCAGTAGGACTGAGTAATCTTTAGATCATTAAGACATGATAGAGCTGACAGATGTTGGGTGGAAGGTGCTGTGAAGTGCAACACTATTGATTGACGTCTTTAGTTACTGCAGCAGTGTTCAGTCAGCTGCTGGACTTCATTGCAAAGTCTGGTGTTTTAGTTAGAGGCTAAACTAATCAGGCAACTGATTAGTTTATAGAGTATCTCGAGTTGGAAGGGATCCCATGAGAATCGTGGAGTCCAACTCTCTGCTCCTCACAGGACTACTTAGAACTAAACTGTGTGACTGCGAGTGCTGCTTGATCTCTTCATGCCATGGAACATAGAATCATAGATTCATAGAATCATTAAGGATTGGAAGGGACCTCGAAAGATCATCTAGTCCAATCCCCCCACCACAGCAGGATCACCCAGACCAAGTCACACAGGAACTCATCCAGGTGGGTCTTGAATATCTCCAGTGAGGGAGACTCCACAACCCCCCTGGGCAGCCTGTTCCAGTGCTCCGTCACCCTCACTGTGAAGAAGTTCCTTCTCAGGTGGATGTGGAACCTCCTATGTTCCAGCTGACAACCATTGTCCCTCGTCCTATCACTACATGACACCGAGAACAGCCCAGTGCCATCCTCCTGACACCCACCCCTCAAATATTTGTAGACGTTAACGAGGTCACCCCTCATTTTCAGTATGAACAGCAGGCTACAGTGTCAGGTGTTCAGGACTTAGGCTGCGATGTCCTGTGTGAGAGTTTAAAGTCTGCACAATGCACCCCCTGGTATCAGTGGGTTTTAAGAGCTCTGCTATATCATAGAAAACAATGAACAGTTAATATGGATCCCTAATTTTAACAGGCTTTCTGTCTTCAATAATCAGAGAGCTGGCAGCAGAAATCCTGTGTAGACTGTGGGGGTGTGACTGCATGAACTTGTGTACAAACTACTCTCTCAAAGAATTTTTAAAGTCCCAACATAACCTGTGTAGACTCCAAATTTACATATATATTTGCATTTTAAAACAAACCTCGCAAAAAAGTAGCTAAGCTCCAAACAATAAAAAGCAAAGTACACACCATTAAAAATCCATCAACAGAAGCTGTTCAGCTCACACGTGTGCTTGGCAGCTTGGAAATCACTTCCCTTACCTGCCAAGTGTTAGGAATAGGATTTTGATTCTGCTCCTCGGGAGCTCCAGGTCAGATCCTGACTGATGTAACTGTCCACCTAGGGCTCTGTTTATTAGTTTATGGTAGTTTTCTGTTGCTGGAGTCAATACTTGACTTGCTGTCTGAGATTTCAAACACTGCTTTGGCACAGTTTGGGATGGAGCTGGGCTCACAACTTGACCTTTTCTGACTGTTGCACTGGGTGTGCTGCTGAACTCAAGGACAGAATCCTGCCTCCCAGGCTAATACCTCTCTGCTGTAGCTCATAGAAAATGCCAGAAAAGGAAACTCTGCTCTCCTGCTGAAGAAACAGTGCCAGGTCCCTCTTAGTGCTGTCCATTGCTCGTTCAGCGAAGTCCTATCAGAACCCAATATTGGAAGGGTTCATCTTCCCTTTTTTTATAGCATTCCAGTCATATGAGTAGGGCAAGAAAGAAATAGTCCATTCAAACTGGAGAGCACTGTCAGCATTGTTCACCCTTGCAGCTTTACCACTGTGTGGGTTTTTTCCTTTCACTGGTTTGGCTTTCCTCAAAGCACCAGCTCCTAATTTCTTCATACTGGCTAAGAATCTTAACTCGTATTCCAACTTCCAAATGCTCCCAATAACTGCTCCTAAGAGAAGTCTGAAGGTATCACTCTGCAGTGCTCACAAACCAAAGGTGAATACAAATACCACCAAAGAGAAGCTTCGGCAGGGGTTGTAATCACAAACTTTGTTATCTGATTGGTGCTTTTAAAGTTATTTGAACCCCGAGCCTTTTGCCTGTGAGCCCCCAAATATTTGAACCCAGAGCCTTTTGCCTGTGAGCCCCCAAAATCCAGGAGAAGGGCACAGTAGTTCATCAGCTGTTGCTCCTCCCTCTCCAGCCACTCTTTGTTGACCTTCTAGTCAAGCCCTGCCCTAGTCCTTGAGTCATCCATGCCCTGCTCTAGTACTGATGTTACTGATGGGCCCACCTTTGTGTCTCGCTGTTCAGTGCTTCCCAGGGTATCAGACCTGCAAACAGAACGGCTGAATTTCTCTGGAGCTGGTGGGTGAGGCTGTGCTCAGTGCTCTCTCAAGGTGCCTTGCTTGCTGTCTGTTCTTTCATCAGCTGGGTGCTAGTCCTGTGATGACTGTTTCTGAAGTGGTCCCAATCTGCTCCAGGACAGCTGTTTCTGTGACGGTTTGCCACGAAGTGCATTTAGCTTTGTCAGGGGTTGTCACGCACAGAGAAAGACAGAGAGTGCTTTTTCTGTCTGTCTGTTGTGCTTATCGTTGGACGGAGCAGTCCTGACTGTGCTGTTGGATTGCTTTGAGGGTTGGGGTTCTGAAGCAGGTCTGAAGGACTAGGGAGATGCACAGACTGCTGAATCTGGGAGTGGGTTCACCAATGGAAACAACTCCAACTGAGGAGCTGAATCTGAAGGAGCTGATGAGCTGTATTTGCCCTCCCCTAAGAAGCCTTCAGAGCTTCTTTCTTGGCAAAACAGCATCTGATCTGCTGGAGTTTAGGTCTTGAAGACTGTGACCCACATTGTGTTTGATATTTCAGGTTCTTGTTAAGGGTCTTTTGAATAGTTTTGACACCCCTCCACACAAGCACAAAACTAGAGAGAAATAATTACCCCCCCACCAAGCAAAAGGTAGCAGCAGTTGAGGAGGGACCTGTGCTGAAAAGCAGTGGGTAGTGTCTTTGGAAACCTGATTTCTTTCTGCCCTCACTCACCACAAGTGTGTTTGTGTCTCATGTTTAAACTTTTCATTAAACCTGTGGGTTACAAGTGCAGAAGTTTAGGATGGCTCCAAAACCTTCTCAAGAGTTTATTGAGCAGGAAAGGAGCAGCCAGATGAGCTGAGGATTTTACCAGCCATTCCAGTGTGAGGTGTCCACTCTTGTGCACCTGAGCAATAAATCCTACATACACTTTTTAATTTTTACTTCCTTGATCTCCTGCTGTTGTCAACTCTCTTCTCTTTTTTAAAGTGACAGGAAATAATTAAATAATGATAAGAATAACTCACTGAAACGCTTTATTTTATACAGACTGAGCTGCTGGTGTGGGTATTACTTAGCTCTGTAGTGTTTTGCTGGAAATAGCTGTTACCTGCGAAAGTCCCTTCTTACTCTTGAAGAGTTCTTGAGAAAGAAACGTGTCTGTAAGCCTTGAGAGCAGCACAGGTCTTGTATGCAGACTCCTCCTGGGTTTGGTTTAAGGGAAGCAACAATAACTTTGGGGAGGAAGAGTTAAGTTTCTAGGCACTGTGTCTTAGCTCAGTTCTATCTCTACTGTTCCTTCCTCCTGTTCTGGGGGAGTGATTCCTTCCCTTCAGTTTGTACTTTTGCCAAGAGGTGTCAAAACTGCTTAAAAAAAAAGCTTAAAAAAAAAAGCTTGAATTTGATTAATATAGAGAAACAAGACTTTGCCTGACTGATAATAAAACTGATAAATGACATTTGAATTACTTGTAGCAGTAATTTATTACATAAAATATCTTTTATTTGACATGCGATTAGTTGCTGGAAGCATCACTCAACCTGACTAGTTTAAACATGCTCTAAAATGAACCCCCAGTAAAAAAAACCCAGGGCTGTCTGCCGTTGGCGTTATGAAATGCTCTAATCCAGCAGTGAGGACGAAAATCTGACTTTAAATATTTAAATGATTAATCGGGTTTATATTTTTTTCTTACCTTTCTAACCCCTGTAATTACAAGCAAACTGCCGGGAGTTTCTGAACGAGGTGTGTCGAGCCGCACGCCGAGCCCTCGGGTGCTGACCCTCTTCTTCCCTCCCCAGCAGCACGCGTGCTCTCTGTACACGGGCCTCTGTGCACATTTTCTACCAGCTTAAAAATCAGCTCCAGTCACTGCTTTTCTTGGCACTTGGATCTTCTTCTCCCACCCCTGCGTCTTCATTATGTGGGAGGCAGTAAAATACAGACTGTTTTCTCTTACAAGTAGAAATGGTTACTAGAATCCAAACTCGTTTTTCCCCCCACCAGCTCCCTTCCATGGGCTCACTGGAAAATTATCACTTCTAGCCTCAGTGTCTACAGTTTTAATGCGGATACTAGTGGAGTTGACCTTACTTGGAGGCACAAGGCCTAATTAACTGTTGTCAGGAAAGTTAATTCAGAGATGAATGGGGATCTTAAAAATAGTGTTTACTCTAGAAGTGCAATTTATTGTTGCTGCTGTGAAAATTAAATATACTCAGAGAAAACAGAGCTGGAGAAGATGTCACTGTCCCTTCCATTTGTCTTTTGAGAGTCTTTACAGTAGAACAGTTTGTTACATCCTCAGTGCCTAAACTGGGAGGTGACTGGGCTGTTGGGGCTCTTCCACTTTCTCTGAATTTTATTCCAGTTTTACAAATGGGACCATTGAAAGAAAAAAAGTCCCTGTGAGCACCGAGGCTCCACCTGACAAACTTCCAACCCTCCCTCAAGCCCCCATTTTAGATTAGACTGTCGAAGAAAAGAAACTGGGACGTGAGTTTAGGCAGAGCCGTGACATTCTTCACAACACTGTAAAGTCGCTGTGGTCAGCGCAGAGCCTTTCCTGCGTCCTCGCCGCTCCTCTCCACCCCCTCGCTTCTCCTTTTTGCCACAAGACAGAATTATTTCACACATCTCTAAAACGAGTAAAATGGCATTTCAGCTTCTTGTCTTTATAGACTCGCTGAACTTTCGGAAAGATCATTCTGGTCCCTTTTCATTAATAATGAAAACCAGGGGGCAATAAAATGTTCTTAGCTCACGCCTTGTAGGAATGGAGGGAGAGATGAGAGAGGTGAAGAGGGCAAAGCGGACGGGGTCCTACAGGTGTGTCTGCTGGGAGTCAGTCAGGGACTGCTCTGGACCCCCATGTCCGCGGAGATTAATTAACCCCTTACAATAGGCAGTTCAGCCTGGAACAAGTCATGTTGTCCTAGAAGGATATTTTTAGTCAGAAGTTCAGGGCAGAGGAGCGGACAACCAAGAGGCTTCGGATCCCAGTAATGACAACGGGCGGAAAGTCAGGAGGGGAAGGTGGCCTGGATGACTGGGGTTTGCAGCAAGATAAGCCAGAGATCATTTTAAATCCTGACATGTACACAGCCAGTTACTGCAGCTTAGCTGACGTGTGTTAACTCATTAAGTTAAAAAGTTATGATAATTTGATCATGTGCCTAAGCTCCAAAACTGCAACTGCAGCAGCCCAAAATACTCTGATGACACTACTCACCAGTTCTGACAGAGCTGCTTTAATTTGTTCAGATTTCTAGCCAGTGGATAATTTGAGGAGCTGTGTCCTAAAACATAGCAAGGAGCAATAGGTGCCAGTGTTGGAGACTCAAGTGACTGTCTGCAGAGCCTGGGAGCTGGGACTGGGAGTCGCTCTTGCTATGAAATGCCTGTGGAAGGTCTCAGCAACAGGAAAAATGGCAATAGGTGAGCAAAGCAGAAGGGAGAGGAGCTTCCAGCCGTCTCAAACCTCCCTTTGAAGGCCTGAACTGACATTTTGGGGAACAGAATTTATTTCCAAGACCTGGTGGGTCACATTTCGATTTGGATCTGTCTGTTTGGAGTCTGTACACCGGCCTCCAGCTCATCAGTTCTGCCCACATCCTACCACTGAACTTTAGGAAAGAGCACTCTGCATCCTCGTTATGATTAAAGAAAACCGGGGGCAGTACCAGATTCGTTAAGGGAACTGCGAGGGAGGTGAAAGGATAAAGCTTTTTTATCCTGAAAGGATAAAGTGGAAAACTACAGGTTTCTTCTGATTCTGCTTGAAGGAGCAGAGCACACCGTATCTTTGCTGTGCTCCGTGGAGTCGCTGAGCTTCCGTGCAGAACTGTCTGTTAAATATCTCAAGTTTTTAGCCACTTTTTTAGCCCTCTCTGGAGGTATTTAATTGCATATTTTCTCTTTGCTGTTTGTGTGAGCTTTTGTAATTCAGGCTTAAAAGACAGCGGATCTTTCCCTATTGAAATGGTCCGTAACTGCTGACAGCGTTCAGAAACTCCTGACAGATTTCTCTTCTTTCTCAAAACACTTCCTCCTTTCTATTTTTCTGCACTCTTCTGGGTCTCTGGCTCTGTTCCCATTTTCACAGATGGTGACAGGGCAGGACAGTTGCAATTCAGGTAGTGAGTTAACCTCTGCTGGTACGAACAGTACCCACTGTTGTCCAGGGAAAGTGGACTGGGGTTCAGAGTGCTTCTGCAATGGAAAAGCAGGACAAAACAGCTCAGTGGAACTTTGTAATGGCTGCTGTGGTCTATCTTGCTTTGATGTTTTGTGTGAAGCCAGTGCTAGAGGTAGAATCATAGAATCATCAAGGTTAGCGAAGACCCTGGGGAGTCCAAATGTGCCATGCAGCCCCCAGCCACTAACCCATCTCGAACACCCTGGCTGCCCGGTTGTTGAACCCCTCAAGGGACGGTGCCTCCACTCCCTCCCTGGGCAGCCTGTTCAGAGTGATAGATGGTTCAATGTCCCAGGTCCAGAAGCCTGCACCCAGTTCCTGAGGGACCACCATAACGCTCCCTAAGTCTGCACCTGCTAAGAAACAGCAGAACTGGCCCTATTCCCTGGTCTTTGATCAAATGGGTGTATGACAGTGTCACCTGCAGTTCTAACTGGGAGAATTTCTTTTTTCTGGCCTTTAGGTCCACCTGGCTCCAGATGGCGAGATTATGGGGCCTTAGCTATCATCATGGCAGGAATCGCCTTTGGATTCCACCAGCTCTACAAGGTAATATTTTCCTCGCTGCTCTCACTCAGAGAGCAAGATTATGCTGCTTGTGTTCCCATGATCATCTTGGTTCCGCATTGGTGAAGCAGCTCTGATCTTACTGGCACTGCTCTTGTGTATTTGAGAAGTGTAGACACTTCGCATGGAAATGGAGAGTCAGAAAGCGACAGGCAAACCAAACTAGTTTTCAGCAGCGGATCTCAGTCTGCCGGAACCAAGGTCATTCTCACTGGGTGTATTTGGGAATTTTTTAAGTTGTCAGACTGAGCACAGTTCAGTGAAGGGATTCTCCCAGCACTGGCCAATTTCTTCTCCACTGGTGATCCTACACTAAAGGTGAGGAAGAATCTTCCTTGGCTGATCTTTGGTAAATGTGACTACCCAGAGAGATGTCTCAGTTGGGTGAATGATCAGTGTGATAAAGGTCAAGTTCTGGGTGGTGGGGTTCTTTGAGGATGTTTTAGGTGGATCAGAAACACCACTCTTTGTATCCCAATTTCCTAAAAAAGTTTCTGTACTCCATGCAGAAATACCTGCTTCCCCTCATCATGGGAGGCAAAGAAGACAGGAAACAACTTCAGAGGATTGAGTCAAACATCTCGGAGATGAGTGGCAGCGTGACACAGACAGGTAAAGATTAATGACTCCATCAATTCACCCCTCAAAGCCTTTCTCCCTCCATCCTCCATTCTGCCAAGACTCCCACCCTTTTCTTTCCCTCCATCTCCACTTTATGTGGTGACTTCATTTATCTGCTCTGAGAATCTGTTCACATTTGCAAATGAAGCCGCCGTCATTTCGGTTTAATTTGAAATTGCTTGTTTACTGTCGGCGCGGCCTCAATTAATTATGTTTTTACGGAAAGGCTCCCAACCTCAGAATATTAATAAGGGGAATAAAATGACAGCCTTTCGGAGGGCTGTAAAGTTCATTTTTAATTTCTGCTTCTCTGATGTTTTCAGGGGCTTTTTTTTTGGTGTTTTCCCCCCACCTTCTATCTGAAAATCCGAGGAAGGGTCAGGAGAGTCTGTAATTGCTGTGCCTCCCTGACCTTAGCCACCTTCTCTGTTATAGACTCTATAGGGTGTCTGTTCATCACGTGATGCCCTAATGATGGTCCAGATTAGCTGTTACCTGTCATGCCAATAGAGGTTTTAATTTTACTGTATTTTTATCAGCTTATTTACTTCTGGAAAGCTTTGGATAAAGTACCCAAGTGGAAAATTGTTCTCCAGCAGCTGGAATTGAAGTCCAGCAGAAGTTCTTCAGTGTTGGCTGGGGTGTAGGAGGGGAGTACAGGGTGTTCTCTTGAAATAAAAGGGGAAAAGCGCAAATGCTTTCAGTTGGTGGGATGGGTAAAGGCACAGTTCTCAGCAGTAAGTTTATTAAGGGTGTTGGTGTTGAAGGAGCTGGTGGGTTGAGAGTGGGAGGATGCTAATTACGCTTATTAGTGGAGGGTGAGAAGAAAAGCATCCTTCATTTCTCACCAGTAGCCTCTGGTCAGTCCTGAGACCAGCCTCTTCCCCAGACTGCAGCTAGCCCCAGTGTTTGCCTGCGTGAGGCACGAGACAGATGAATGATGCAAACATTGTGTAAGTTCAGGGAGATGTACAAATCATAAACCAATATAATTAGAAGGGAGAGGCTTTGGACGGATATACTGTGGGCTATAGACATCTATACAATGGAAAGATAAACTAGAAATACTGGAGGTTAGATGCAGTGCAGGTAGATTGCCCATAGTGCAGATAAATCATAGGGATTAAAGTGAGCAGGCGGGTGTAGATAAATTAAATACAGTAGGAATGGAGGCATCTTTGTAGCTAGACAGCAGGAAGGGTGTGTGTGTATGTGCACGGATCTCAGTTTAACACTGTCCTGCTTCTTCCCTTGCAGTCACTCAGCTACAGACCACTTTAGCAGCTGTCCAGGAGCTGCTAATCCAGCAACAACAGAAAATCCAGGAGCTCACCCAGGAACTAGCTGCTTCTAAGGTATCTGCTTGCAGCTTTTCATCTTTAGAGCATCACCATCTTCTTTGGAACGCACATGGCCGCACACAGTGGTCCTTTCCTCCCAACTCCTGACTTGCCCCTGGCAATAAAGCCATCACTTTTGGGTAGTTTCTCTTGTTAGATGCGTTACTGCAGGTGACCACTTCTAATCGGGTTTCTTTCTGGCGGAGAGTTGGTGTTCTTCATCTTCAAGTACTCTGCAACCATGGCCTGAGCATTCAGTCAGCCCGGAGGTGTTGGTTACACTCTGGAGATGTGTCACGGAATCACAGAATGTGTTGGGTTGGAAGGGACCTCCAAAGGTCTTTTAGTCGAACCCTCCTACAACAAGCAAGGCCATTCCTCACCAGACCAGACTGCCCAGAGCCCCAGCTAGCCAGGCCCTGAATGGCTCTAGGGATGGGGTCTCCACCACCTCTCTAGGATCCAGGGATCCACCACCCTCAAATTAAAGAGTTTTTTCCTGATGTCTAATCTAAGTCTACCCTTTTCCAGCTTAAAAAGCATTCCCCCTCATCCTGTCGTGCCCTGCCCTTGTGAACAGTCTTCCCCAGCTGCCTTATAGGCCCCTTTCAAGTATTGGAAGTTCCCTAGAAGGTCTTCCTTTCACTCACAAACTTGTGAGTATTCAGAGCCAAATCGAATTCCAATACTCTCTGTACATGGAGAGAGGGGTTTCTTTACTGTGAAATCCTTTAGACAGTGCCTCCAGTCTTTGAACTCCAGCGTGAACCGTCGTCTTCTGCCCCTGCCTTTGCCTTAATCTCATACAAACCCTTTGATGGTGTGCAACTGGTGGGCCACAGCTGACTGTGTGGTGCGCACGCTGTACAGTAGGAATCCCTCAGTGGCACAGCTGTAAACCCAACCATGAAAGCCAGTTTATGGTCACAACACTCTGCTTCAATTTTTCTTGGGAACTGTGGCCTGCCAGTGGCCTGGAGCCAGTCCGGAAATTGGAAAACTGTTTTCAGGTCTTAAGTGTTAAGATTAAGACCACATGTTGAGCTTTAAGAAGGAACAAGGGCATAAGAGTCTCGGTGGTTTAGAGAGTCTTGAAGGAGTTTTTCCTTCCCCCTCCCTACCCCCTGCACTGAAATGGTAGCACACATTGTTTTGATATTTAAACCTCATGTGTACAAAGGAAAACTTGGGCAACCCCACAGACCAGAGAGTAAAAGCTGTGTTTTCTCAGCTGTAATGTAAGTTTTTATATCTGCTTTCCAAACTCCTACTGGCATGCTGTAAAAAATTAAAAAGAGGGACTTTAAGTAATTAAAAAACCTACATAAAAATTCAAGGCTTGAATTTTCTACAAGTGGGTTGTTTTGTTGTGTTTTATTTTTTTAGAGAGACTGGCTAAAAAGCCCCAGATGTCAGATTTTATTTCTAAATCCTAGGCATCTGGCACCATATGTGTTTTGGAAATTTGAGTCCTTTGCAGGCCAGTGAGTGGAAATCACTCCCTTGTTAATGTGCTGCTTTCAAGGTCTTGGAAAGCCAGAACAGTGGCTCCTGGATTCCTGCTGTCTGAGGGCTGGGGGTGTGAATCCCGAGGGAACGCATCTGTGTATGTCACAGCTACTACAGACTGAGCCTCTCCCGGCTCACTGGGGTCACATCCCAGACGCTGCTGGCTGCGAAGGTGCTCAGGGTTACTCAGCACGAGCTGGAAGCCTGTTTAAAGAATAAGTAGGAGCAACCAGTGCCGGCTACATCTAGTGGGAACTGCTGAGGAGGAGTTCTGCGTTACTCCAGCCTTGGCTTCCTTTGTCAGGGCGTTCATTAGGAGTATCTCTGGAGCAGCGCTCACAAATAGACTTCTTCCTAATGGTTTGCAGCAGGAATTACTGTGGCAAGTGTGAGACACGAGTGCTCTTTGGTCCCGTGCTCAGCCTGCTGTTACAGGAGTGGTAGGGTGGGGTGACCACTGACCGTGATCTGTCTTTCACAGAACCATAGACTGGCTGAGGTTGGAAGGCACCTCAGAGCTCATCTACTCCAACCCCCTGCCAGGGGCAGCGACGCCTCTCAACCAGACTGGGTTGCTCAAGGCCTCGTCCAACCTGGCCTTGAGCACCTCCAGGATGGGGGCAGCCACAGCCTCTCCGGGCAATCGATTCCAGAGTCTCTCCATCCTGGCAATGAAGAGCTTCTTCCTAAGATCCAGTCTGAACCTTCTGTCCTTCAGTTTCAAATCATTTCCCCTTCTGTTGCTGGACCTCCTTGGGAAAAGTCCCTCTCCAGCCTTCCTTTATCATAGAATCATTAGGGATTGGAAGGGACCTCAAAAGATCACCTAGTCCAATCCCCCTGCCTCAGCAGGATCACTTAGACCAGGTCACACAGGAACACATCCAGGAGGGTCTTAAACATCTCCAGTGAAGAAGACTCCACAGCCTCCCTGGGCAGCCTGTTCCAGTGCTCCGTCACCCTCACTGGGTTCCCTTCAGGTATTCGAAGGCAGCTCTGAGGTCAGGTTCCTTCCATTTCTCAAGTTCCCAAAAGAGCTTAAAGAAGGGTAGTCAAAAGGACTGTCTGCAGCACGTTCTCCTCAGTTGTTACCTTACTGTGATTTCTGCCTGATAACCCACAGCGATTCTGATGCAGTGCTGACAGCAGCTGTACCAGGCTTCCATGAGTTATTTATCATCTTTTTCCACCAAACTGCGTTCACTGCTTTGAAATATCCAGGAGAACAGTCCCTAGTCCAGCTGCTGCCTGGAGACACAATCTGGTAGCTCAGGCAGAGCTCTAATTCTTCACAGCTACTAGGGGGCATTTTTGCGACTGCCCAAGCACTGACTTACCAGCCCTGCGCCAAACACCCCAGTGTGCAGAAATGCAGCTCTTTAGTTTGTGATTTAGGAGAGATGAACACATGGGTTTAAAAGAGTTGTTCATGTATAAGACTGAAGTCTGTTGTCGCAGATAAGTGCAGCGACAGGAGAGAGCAGAGGGTCTGATCCAGTGCAGCTCCCGCTGCCTTGCAGGGTCTTAGTTCTAGTTCTGCTCTAGAAATCATTCTCTAGGTCAGTGTCAAACGGTTTAGGTTAGCTCTGTGTGTTGTTCTGTGTCTGATACACGGAGTATGTGATCCCTAAGGCCCCCTCCAACCTAAGGCATTCTGTGGTGCTGGTGGGCAACAACCTAAACAGACCCACCTGTGTCTGAGTGCTCCCAGCCTCCTAACTGCTGCAGCAATGGTCGTGCACGACGTGCTGGAGGCAAGATCAGTCCCCCAGAATGGAAAGCAAACACTTGAACTGTCTTTATGCCTTGAGAAAGTTGTTGCTGATCATCATGAGGATCCATTCAGGTAGAAGTTGCTTTGCTCAGTCTGAGAGGTTTTAAACGGTAGAACTCTTCTGTGTGTTAACCCTGGGGCTCAAGACTCCCAGATGGGAGGACAGGGAGGGTAATGTAGAAAAACGGGATGTTTGTGGGCTGTCTGCCCATTCGTATCGTGACCTTTATGGCTTCTTTTTCATGTTCTAGGCCACAACTTCCACCAACTGGATTCTGGAGTCTCAGAACATTAATGAACTCAAGTCTGAGATCTACTCATTAAAAGGCCTTCTCCTGAACCGGTATGGATGGAATATGGGAGCAGGTTATCGTGTGGGAAAAGGATTGCTTTCTGGGGTTTTCTCGGTCACGGAGACATTTCCAGCAGGAAATACCCTTCTCTGTATCCTCCTGTGCTGTTGGAGTAATAACCATACTCCACTATCACGTTCTATTCAGAGGTCTCAAAAAGTCTTTTCAAACTTGCTTGACGTCACCAAGTGCTTTGAGTAATTAATAAGAGTTTTCCATTTACAGTAGTGGAATCCTCTGCCATTCTCCACAGCCAGGGTGCCTCTCACCTGGTCTGAGGTACCGGCAGGTCTGCACCTGCTCTGACAGAGAGTCACAGCGTGTGGATGCAGTTCAGCTGACCTGTCATGCTTAGGCCATAACCAGGATGAAAAGAGCCACACTGCAGCAGAGCCTGCTCCTCTCCATGAGGGTACAGACACCTTACAGTGCAGTAAGTGTCTGAAATGAGGTGGAATGTATTCCAGTCCGTGGGACAGGCGTAAGGACAGGGACCACATCCCAGTCCTAAAGGAAACTGGTTTTTTCCAAGTGCATTGCTTAAGAGTTTGTCTGGCTTTTCAGCAGCTATTGATCCCTGCACTGCTACACTGAGAAGACATACCAACGTCTTCTCAAGTCATCTGCTTCCTAAGGGATGAGCTTCAAAGGTCACTCTAAGATTGATCTAGACATGTTCGGGAGCTCAGCAAGTGGTCTTTTCAGGAGCCTGAGAAGTCTCTTTAATACCCTTTTAAATTCTCACTGCCCCTCCGTTCCCAGTAGCAGATCAGATGTGGCTTTTTGCTTTGCTCTTCATGATGGGTGGCTTTCTGATGGCACCGGTACTCCCCTGTGCACTACACTACCCTGTTTGGTACTTTGGGTTCTCGCGTTAGAGCTGGGCATTACTCTGCCACTGTCAGCTCTGTGAAGCCCACCTGGAAAGGGCTCGAGGCCAGAGCAGGCAGCTTTCCCAGCTGGTGCAAGCCCGTGGGACTCCATTCAAGTCTGGGAACCTGAACTGGTTTGCAGCAGCCAGGACCTGGCCCAAACATGTGAAGGGCTTGCAGGGACTAGGAGGTGGGCTCTGGGCTGTGGTGAGCCGGGACGCAGTAGCTCTGTATCGCAGTGGAGGGGAGAAATCCCTTGGCGCGGGCACAACAAGGACCTGGTGCGTCTGACTCCTTGCTCCAGTGGGAGTTTTCCTTACTGATCAGTTAGTGATTGTTTTACAAAGGGACACCCGTGTCTTCCCGCAGGCAGCATCCCTGAGCACCAGCTTGTGCTGGCACAAGTGGCCAAACCAAGTTGTAGCACTTTAAGCTCCAGTACTGGGTGCTTGTGGAACACTTGGAGATTCTGCCTGAAGAACTGCAGTGGCCCAGGCTTTGTTCGTTCATGGCAGGGTAGCCTTGCAGTTCCAGGCCTGCTCTACACAGCTTCCGCAGGGCTTTCTCTAACAGTAACCTCTCAGTGTTTCTAATAAAAGCTTCTTTCTCTCCTGTTCTTCTCTTCCTCTCCCCCAAGGAGACAGTTCCCTCCCTCCCCTTCGGCTCCTAAGATCCCGTCATGGCAGATCCCAGTGAAGCCAAGCTCGCCCTCCAACCCTGTTGTTGCCAACCACAACAGCAGCAGTGACATCTCACCCGTCAGCAACGAGTCTACCACCTCATCGCCAGTCAAGGAGAACCACAGCCCTGAGGGGTCGAAGGTCAACTGCCATCTGCTCAGCACAGAGGAGGCCAACAAGGCGGTGATCGATGTCAAGAGCCAAGTGCGGATGGAGGTCCAGGGCGAGGAAGAGAAAAGGGAAACCAAAAGGAACGAAGAAGAGGAAGAGGACGATGAGGAGGATGATGATGTTAGCCATGTGGATGAGGAGGAGTGTCTGGGTGTCCAGACTGAGGACCGGCGAGGAGGGGATGGTCAGATTAATGAGCAGGTGGAAAAGCTACGAAGACCTGAGGGGGCCAGCAATGAGAATGAGATTGACTAAGGCCCCCTGGCTTGTGCTGCTGCTGCTGTACATCGTCCCTAGCCTCCTGCACTGTCCCCGGTGCCTCTCCCGGTTTGTGGAGAGAAGTGCCACCATCCTACCCAGTGATTGTCCCATGATTGACCTCGAGCAGGGTCATGATTGCCCAGTGAACAAGGTGGGCCCTGCTTTCACCACAGGGCTTTGCAGTGGCTTCTCCTCCCCTCCCAGACCCACCTTCTTCCTATGAGCTGGGGTCACTGCCTAGGCTGGAAGACCAATCGCCTTACCACGCACCACTGCTACAGAACAAACCCTCTTACAAAACGGCATCTCTTGTGGGATGGTCAGCCTCATTGCTGCCTCCTGCAGCCCTCCTGTCCAGTTCCAGAAACCAGTCTGCCCTGAGCCCTTTGGTTTCTCAAGCCTTTCACCCCCACGGAAGGCCCAAACCAGTTCTCTGTTTCCCAAAAGAACCCTCTGTTGTTGCTCAAACGACTTGATAGTCTGCTGCCAAAAAGAGAATGTTTTAACCCCAAATTCCTCACCAGATCTCAGTCTCGGCTCTTCCAAGCCTTATGTCAAGCCTCAAATTCCTGAGACTACCTAGCATCTGCAGTCAGGTCCCGTGGGGTCCAAAGAGCACTGTTCCACCCCACGTTCTTACGCTCATCCAGGTGGCCTTTTGCTAAGGACCAAGTCCAAGTTCCATGGCCACGGTGAGATCTGTGAGCGCAGGTGGCTTTGTTCCTGCTTGCTCCCTGGTAAAAAAAAGGCTGTAAAAGAAGTTGGCTCCGCTCATCGCAGATACTCCCCTCTCTCTCCAAAGTCAAGGAGCTCGCATCAGTTCCTGGCATCTTACGTTTTATTTATACCCTGAGCAAAGAGATGAATGAGGTGACTTCAGGTGAATTCTGAATCCTGCAATGCTTTTTTCAGCCTGTTTTCCCCCCTAAATGCGGAGAAAGCCCATCTCAAATGGTCAGCTGAGACCTCCCTAGTGACAGGCACCTGCTTCAGCAATGGAATCTTCACAGAAGAGAGAACAGTTCCAGCTCTGAGGTTGCCCCCTGGCCCTTCTTGCCCAGTCCAGCCTTTCGTTCTGCCCCACTGGGGCCATACACAAATTAAACCAGTGAATGCTGAGACCTCCCATCCGCAGCATCGTGTTCTCAGCTGGTCCAGTGGTGGTGTCCAGTTGTATTATTCACTGCATCAGAGCCTCTTAGCAGAGCAATTCTTGTAACAACCGAGTCTCACTGTCCTCACCAAGCAAGTGTGCTCGTCTGTGTGATCATGTATAGATTTCAGATCTAAAAGACGATTGTATATAATTGTAATAAAGATGAGTTACCACTATTTAACAGCAGGCTGTGTCTGGGTTACTGAGGCTCTTATTTGGGGGAGAAATATGTGTGTGCAGGGTGGTAGAGGGAGGGGAAAGGGGCTACTACAGAAATTCAGTTGTAGAATCCCAAACTGGCTGAGGGTGGAAGGGACCTCAGAGCTCATCTGCTCCAGCCCCCTGCCAGGGGCAGTAGCACCTCTCAGCCAGACTGGGTTGCTCAAGGGCTCATCCAACCTGGCCTTGAACACCTCCAGGGAGGGGACAGCCACAGCCCCTCCAGGCAATTGATTCCAAGGTCTGTCCACCTTTGGACTGAAGAACTTCCTAAGATCTAGTCTGAACCTCCTCTCCTTCGGTTTCACACCATTTCCCCCAGTCCTGTTGCTGTAAAATTCAGCCCTTCTAAAATGCTTTCTGGAGGACATCACTGGCTGCTTGGCCGCTCCAGGGTGACAGCAGCAGGAGGCACCATAGAGAGCAGGGTAAGGTGCAATGTAAGAACCACAGGATGGTTGGAGAGACCTCTGAGATCAAGTCCAACCTTTGCCACTAAGCCAGGTTGCTCAGCTCCAGGGACAACGTTTAAATCCCTCCATGAAATGGTAAGTACCTCTGACACCCCAGTGCTTCTCGATTGCCTCCCCGTGTTGCAGAGGGTGCGATGGTTGCGTCATCCAGCAAGTAAAGTGCAGCTACCCGGTTCCTCTCCTTCCAGCAAAGAAATGCTCCTTTCCACCTGGCAACAGGAGGTGCTGAAGGGAGCCTGTGAGGTGTCCCCCAGCCCACAGTCTTGTCTCATCTCCCGGCAGGGATTGCTGTGCCACGTCCCGTGACCGGCCTGACCCCGCCGTGTCAGCAACAGAAGCGACCGAAGCGAACGGCGCCCGGTAAGCGCGTGCTGCCTGCTGCAGCCCCGTCCTGGCTCAGCAGAGCAGCTGCCTTCCCTCGTTACTGGATGTGCTCCCGTGCGACTTGGTGATCCTGCTGTGGCAGGGGGGTTGCACTGGATGATCTTTCGAGGTCCCTTCCAATCCCTAATGATTCTATGATTAAAAATGAGGGCTTTGCTCAATCCCTGAGTATTTGGGTGTCTGATGCGCGGTGACATTTTCCTGCTCGGGGGCAGCGGAAGGGACCTTTGCATTACTGTATTTAGACCTGCTGCTGAATGTGATGACTTCTCATTCCTTAAATGGACGAATATCTTCCCCAGGAGGGAGTGAGCGTGTGCGTGTGTCTCTCTCTCCCTCTCGGCCTCTCTCCCTGCTGTTGAACGTTCACAGAGAACGTCACGTTTAGCTAAAACAGGGTGAATTTGAAAGGGTTTAAAAGGAAAGGCTTTCCTTGAGAGATGGCCCTCTCATTCCTCCCAGCCAAGAATCCCTGCAGAAATAAAACACGGCCGAGCGCGGGGATGTGATGAGAAAGTATTGTCCTGCCTGTGTACGTTTCATATACATAGAAGGGTTTGGAAACAGCGCCTGGACAACGGCCACTGGTGAAATGTGGAAAGTATGTTGCTGAGGTATGTGCCTCGCGCAGTGACTTACGAGGTTTGCAGTGCAGGCACCCCCGCGGGTCCCTCGTCCCCCCTTTTTCCTCTGTGTTGCCACCGGCCGATCTGTTTGCCTCAAGGTTTCTGGTGCAGAGGAAAAGGCAGTTATCTTCAGCTGCCCTTTCCTTCAGCTGCCCTTTTCCGTTCCTGAACTTTGGCTTCTTACAACCGTCACCATTTCAACAGGTCTCAGATTGTTCCTTTCCCCGACCTGATGGCTCCCAGAAAACTCCTTCGTAGCTGTTGTTGCTCAAAGAACCTGTCTCTGGGCCTCTGGCTGCTGCTGGGGTGTCTGTGTACTTTGTTGAAGATATTCAACCCCCCAGCAGAGAATCTGGAAGAAGCCAGACCCTCTTACCAGCAGGTATCATCATGAATCACAAGTTCTGCTCCTCTGTCTCATGTTCCTGTCCAGCCTAGCGGGTCTTTTGGTCCTTGCAAAGCTGCTAACTTGCTAATTTGACTGTTTTTAGCAGCTGCCCTGTGAAAGGTGTAGCCCCGTGGCCAGTAGCACTGAGAGTGGCATCGCAGCAGCTGAAAGGTGACCGTCTAGCGAACTCTTTGCAGAGCAGGTCAGTAGCAGTTCTCCACCCTCCGGCTTATTCATGACCTGTGCTGGTAACCAGCCCTGGTAACCTTCCTGGTGCTGGCCCAGGAAGGAGAATCACAACACCCCAACGGGAGCATGTGGCGGCTCCATATCATGGTGTCTTGCAGGGCCTGGCTGGCGTGTAGAACCTCTGACCAGCGAAACCCTGCGGGCCTATGCTGTCCCCTGGAGCAAACAGAACCGGGCTGGTGCTCTCCAGTAACTTGAGGGTGTAAAATCTCCCTTTTCAGTGACTGCAAGAGGAATGTGGGGAACTTAAGAATCTGAAGAGGTAGGAAAAGCTTGGGAGAGGTGTCTCCTAATCTTCTTTGTCCAACCTTCTGCACCCAAAGATCTGCTAAGGTCTCCCTCAGAAGCAGGAAGACTTTGTGTGTTGGGGGTGTAGCCAAAGGGTGTTTGGGCTCAGAAGGAAGAGGATGGACAGTAGAGTCTCTTGATGCTTTGCAAAGTCTTTTACTCCCAAGCAGCCTCAGTTTCCACAGGTGATGGTACCCAACCTGGCTGGTAAATGCAGAGCTGAGGCAAAGACAGAGAGTGGCAAAGTCAACTCTGGGAAGCGGGTTTCATGCTGGGACCTGCTGGCACTGAAGCCCAGCCCCCAAGAACTGGAGCCCCAGGCCCTGTTGTGGCCATTTGCTGGGTGAGACAGCCCTGCTGTAGCCACTGTTCCTGACCCTGGGCTGCCCAGCTGGGTCAGGAGGGCATTTCTGACCCCCTGGAGCACCTGCCGTGGCCAGTCCACTCAGCAGGAGGTTCTGATCTCCCTGTGCTTAGCTCGGGTTCTCTGGCAAATCAGCGCTGTTTAGCACCTACCTTCTCTTGAGTTCTGTCTTCAGCAGAGCGGGGGAACTGGCTGTGATCCCTCTGGCTACCTCACCCTGTCAGAGGGGTTGTCAGAAGTTCTGTCCTGATGAGCAGTGATGGCAGGAAGCTTTGGAGAACCCGGTCTGTGTCTACTGCATCACTTTCATTTTCAGCTCCAGCTGTAGGACTGGAGGCTGCCTCTGCTGCTCCTTGGATGGGGCAGCGAGAGCCTTGCCTGGGCAGCAGGACCAGAGTCGCTGTTCGTATTAAAGTTGAGGTCTCCGTGGTGGACCCCACACCCAGCAGGTTGTGGAGCACTTTGTTTCCCAAGGGCTATGAGCACAAGCAGCTGTGGAAGGTCCTTTCCCTAAAGGAGGTGCCTTGTGTCAGGCACAGATGGGGTGTGCTGTTGGCCCTGCACACCTGCTCCTCATCTTGAGCTTGAGCTGAGTCTTCCAGGCTGGGCTTGACCTCCTGTCATACACAAGTGCAAAGCAGGAGAGGGTCTTGGCCTCCAGGGATTGAAGACATACGTGAAGGGGTGCTGGGAGGTGGAACCTGGGAAGTGATTTCCCTAAGGGCCCAGCAGAGAGCTGCCAGCTTCCTTCATTTCCCTTTTTACCATCGTGACGGCAGTAGCTGTTTAAAGGGGAGGGTCAGGCTGGGTGTTAGGAAGCCCTTCCTCGTGGAAAGGAGGATCAGAACCTGGGATGGGCTGCCCAGGGCAGTGGTGGAGTCCCCATCCATCCCTGGAGGTGTTGAAGCACAGCCTGGCGGTGGCCCTTAGTGCCCTGGTCTGGCTGCTGGGCTGATGTTAGGTGCTGGGCTGGGCTGGCTGAACTCAGAGGGCCTCTCCAGCCTCAATGGTTGTAGGGTCCTGTGATGTTATCCCCGGACTGTGCTGCTGCCTCAGGAGTCATCTGCAGGCACCATTAGAGCCGTGCTCCCCTACCACGGGGTGAAAGGCTGGTTCTTACTGCGACGGCTCTCAAAGACTGAACCAAAACCATGAGGATGGGGGATGCGCGTGAGGTCAGCTCTGGGGGAGCAGGGAAGATGGAGGGAAGGGCCCAACTCCCCCACTTGCTGCGGAGTAGAAGCCCAGAGCTGTGCACTTGCAGACTGAGGGGCTGGCATGGTCTGTCCCAGCTCCGGGAAAAAACACTCCCATCCCCAAAAGGGAGCGAGCGCTAACCTAATAAAGGCACCAGCTGGACGAAGGGAAAATCAGCTCTTTGGAAAAAAAAAACAACCCCAACCAACCCCCTTTCATTAGAAAAATAATAAATTTCATCCAAATAAGGTAAAACTATTTGAAATGGGGCAGAAGTGAGCACTAAGCAGCATCTGTCAGGGCCCTTCTGAAAAGGGGACGAGTATGAAAGTCAATTACAATTTATTTTTGTAAAGTGTCTTTCAGGCTAAAACCTCCCCGGGTGCTTTGCGAGGGCTGCTCAGGGGTTACTCACAGCAACTGCTCAGGGGTCGCTCGCAGTGTGGAGCACCTCAGCACAACACCCCTGCTTTTCCCACCGAACCCTTCTCTTCTGCTTTACCCCTTCAGGACTCTTTTTCGCCTCTATGTTTGTGCAAGTCGGGCGGCGGTTCGTGTCACCGGCTGCAGGGATGTGTCCCTGGGGGGAGGCTGGCAGGGGGGCATCTGCTGCTGATGGTTTCTGCTTCAGGTGAAATAGTTGTTTCTCTGTCGGGCTTTGTCTCCCGAGCGAGAAGGTGACTGGCTGGACGGGACTGCTTCAGAGGATCTGAAGAATCACAGACCCACGGAACATTAGGGATTGGAAGGGACCTCCAGAGATCATCCAGTCCAATCCCCCTGCCCGAGCAGTTCAGTTGTTGTGTCTGGCACTGCCAGCCCATCTCTCAGGCCCCCTCCCAGCCGAGATGGCCATCCTGTACAAAATCTCTGCTGGGTTTCAGTTTGTTGGGGGGGGGTGGGGTGGTTGACCTGGGTGACCTTTAGAGGTCCTTTCCAACCCAGCACACTCTGTGATTCTATGGTGCCTCCTAATTCCCTTTTTCTTCTAACACCTTGCAAACAGGCTGCTCCCAGCTTTGCCCCTCTGCCTCTGCAGGCTGGTCCTGAGGGGTCTGTGTGGAGCCAGAGTGATGCTTCTTTGAGATTAATTGCACTAATTTAATTAGACCAGAGAAAATGCCTGGGTGGATGTTCTCCCTCCTCACACAACAGAGTCACCTCAGCAGTTCCAGCTGCCATGAGTGTCTGCCAACAGCTGCAGCTCTAAGAGGGAGCTGGTCGAGCTGTTCTTGAGTTCCTCTTACAGTAGATTCCATCTCCACATCCCTCTTTGCCTGCTCACTCGGACGGGTTTGTGTCTGTGCTGCTGCACAGCAGTAGGTGCTGCCCTGGCAGCAGCCAGCAACTTCTGGGTGTGAGGTGCAGGTTGGTCCCCCCTGTTCCACTGGGACATCACAGCATCACCTCCGTGTCTTCCTCTTTCACCCCAGCTCTCCAAAACCACAGGCGGAGCCTGCGGGCGTGTTGGCTCAAAGAGATGCAGGGAGTGCCCTGGCAGTGAGTGTCCCCTCTGCGGGTCTGCAGGGCAGCCGTGGAGGGACTGTGCCTGTGGGAACACACCTCTGGTGGCTGTTACTGCCCTGGATGCAGGTTCTGGGCAGGTGGAGATGGTGCTGCCTGCAGCACTCCCCTCCATCTCATCGCAGCCAGCTCTGGCCAAGAGGTGACCCATGGGTCTCCTGCCTGGCAGGAGTGAGCTCGCTGCCCTGCGAGGGACTCGGCGCCCTGCTTTGGGCACAGAGCAGGAGTCTTTGGTCTGACCTCTTTAATGTCTCGGACTGTGGAGCTCTGACCTCTGACCTTTCAGTGGTGGTGGCCTGGGCTCACAGGAAGGTCCGTGGGGCTGCTAGTGGCAGCAGGCACTCGGGGCAGATGCTGCTGGTGGTTGCTCACAGTGAGAGCAGAAGGCAGCACCCTGCTCTGCGGGAAGGGAAGGGGGCAGGGAAAGGCTGGGGCTGCCTGTCAGATAAATCTCAGTCTGTTTACTTAACTCCTCAGTGTTCTCCATTTGTTTGTTTAAGAGTTTCCCTGCCAAAAAAGAGCAAAGGGAAGGAGGGAAACTGCCTCTGCCGGCCGCCCCTCCTCAGCCGGGATGGGGCTGGGGCACTTCGGGGGCAAGAGAAGGACCTGCTCTGGAGAGCCCTGGGGAAGGTGACAGGATCTGCCTCGGGGGGGGGCGCATTCCTGCCTTCTAAGCAAAGCTTGGCCCATCTCGGGGGAGATGTGTGTCAGGGATGCGACCGAGCCCGGGAGATGTTCATCAGGGACATCACTGAGCCCACTTGTTGGCCCTGGCAGGCCTGAAGAGCTCCTCATCCCCTCTGAGGCCTGCTGCACCTACTAGTGCTGTTCAGGCCTTTCTCCCCTCTTTGCCCTCACCCTGAGTTGGAGGCTGCTGCCTCCAGAGCTGGCTGCTGTCAGCTCTCGGGTGCTGCAGAGGTTTGCTCAAGCCAGCAGAGAGACCCAAGAGCGAGGTCTTCTGCCTGAGGGTTGGATTTCCACTAAGTGTCTGCCGCAGCGGGACTCGTCAGCCTTAGACGCCCGTGAAGTCTCCAGGTCCAGCAGCACCGCGCTCACAGCCCCTTCTCGTGCCAGCGTGCCTGCCGTCAGCAGAACCAGCCCGTGCTGCCCTTGTCCCCGCGTGAGCGCTGGGCAAACCTGCGGCAGCTTGGCTAGTGGAAGTCTTGTGCTCAGATGTGCTCCCGCACGCCCTCGCTCTCTCCAAGTTTGGTCATATTCAGCGACGTTCTGCCTTGATTTGTAGGGAAAGCCATGAGTTCTTTATTTACCCCTGCGTGGAACTCCAGGAACATTCCCGACCATCTACGTGCTGCTTTTTCTTTTGGAATAGGTACAAGCTGCTCATCGACTTCCAGAGAAGTCTGCGGAGTCCCCGTTCCCCTCGCAGACGAGGGCAGAGATGAGGGCAGACCTCACTGTCACGTTTGAAAGCCCCGGCTTGCTGCACTGATGGCCCTCGGACGCAGTGGGGGCTGTTTGGTTATGGCTCCTCTCCTTCCATTTCCATTGCAAGGGCTTCCAGCGGCCCTCAGGAAAGGCACCTGGAGGTCTGTGACACAAACTGCTGCCTGTGTGCAGCAGCCCAGAGGTGGCAACGATCCGTCTGCAGCGACAGCCAGGCGGTTGCTGGGTCAAGACGTCATTTCTTGTGCAGGAGTCATAGAATCACAGAGTCATTAGGGTTGGAGGAGACCTACAAGATCAAGTCTGGCCACCAACCCACCCCCAGCCTGCCCACTGTTCACTAGGGCCACAATGTGAAGGAAGTTTTAGAGATCAAGTGAAGGTCTCAGTCCAGACTCTTGCTCCCGTCTGCGTCAGAAGGCTTCTCTCCTGCTCTGTGTTTCTGTACCCAGTGCCCAGTGAAGATTCCTGCTCCCAGGAAGTCCGTTGGCTGTTGTTGCCTGCTGATGGCAGCTTTCTGTGACAGCTCCTGAACAGCACAGACATGACCTGAAGCTGCTCAGTTCACTTCTTCACCTCTGTGTGGGTGCTGCTGTCCCCTTCTGTAACTGTGTGTGTTCGGTCAGAACTTCTGCTTCTGGCCTCCGTGGAGGATGTGTTAGAACAGCTCCTGCTGGTCGTCTAGGAGAGCTGGTGGTCGCCAGTTCTGCTGCCTGTTTGCTCAGCAGAAGGTTTCTCTAAAGCTTCAGCAGAAGCCCGTCTCCGGTTCCCCTGTCCTACCCTATGGGTCCCCCTAAACTGGGCTCCTGTGGGCGTCTCAGCCACTCTCGGGCCCAGGGACTTGGCTCTTCAGTGCTGAAGTCCTGCTCAGCACCAAACTTGACTCACCCAGGGCTGTAGACTCAGAAAGCTCCCCCGTGAAGCTGGGGGCTTTTCCAACCACAGTGGTTCTGTGATCCTGTGCAGAACCGAGCCTGTATCATGGGTCATCTCCTTGCAGGTGTCCAGGGCTTTCTGAGCGTCGAGGGCTCTTGGGAAGCCGGCGCTGAGCTTGGTCCTGTGAGCTGTCGGCTGTGCCTGGTGTGTGCTCTGTGGCCCAGCTGCTGCTTTTCCCCTGCGCCAGCCAGCTCCACAATTCCGAACCTTCTGGGTGTAGGAGGTGTTGCGGGTCCCAGAGTAAACACCCTCCCCGGGTCAGACCTGCCTTTCTCCCTCTCTACTCAACTGAGCAACTCACATGCACCAGCATTGCCCACCTGGCTGCCCTACACTGGCTACTGGTTGATGACACCTGCAAACCAGTATGATTGGAAGCAGCAGAACCATCTGGTCTCCCAATTTGTGTCCTGGATCATCTTGAGTGCTGCTTCTTTATGGCTGAGGTGGTTCTACTGCCTCTGTTGTCTTGACTTGTTTGGAGCAGGGACAGCAGTGCTCCTCAGGGTGTGGGGCTGGGCTGCTGGTGGCTGCTGTGGAAGAGTGGGCACTGTGCTGGAACGAGGGCAGCCGGCGTCTTACGTCAGTAACCCTGCAGTGCCTGTGTGTAAGGGCAGGTCCTGGGCTCACACAGCAGTCACAGGGCTACGCCTGATGGACCCTTGAAGATCCTGACTGTCTTTTCCAACCTTGATTATTCTGAATGAACTGAATTCCTGCTGCAGCAGCAATGGCCCAGGGTTTGTCCTGATGCTGGAACGAGCAGCGTCGCAGTGTCCCGCTGTTTCCCGTGGCTGACCGGGGGTGCAGAGCTGGAAGGGCTTGGAAAGCATCACAGAATCACAGAGTGTTAGGGGTTGGAAGGCACCTTTAAAGATCGTCTAGTCCAACCCTCCTGCTGGAGCCTGGCAGCTCTGATTTGCTCACTGTGCAGCTTCTCCCTGACTTGGCCAGTCTCTGATGAGGTGCAGCTGCAGTTCCATAGAGACCAGGCAAGTTGCAGCCAGAGCTTTCCAGCAGTGACTTGTGTCGCTCATGTCCTGTGACCCCCCCTCTTCTCCAGAAATGCTGTCACGTAGCTCCCCGTGAACTGTGGGCAGAGCTCCAGCAAGAACAAACCTCTGCGCTCCGAGGTCGGATTAGGAGCGTGTTCAGATAATGACATCTGAAAACAGGATGGCTGGAGCTGCAGCAGAGCGGTGAGGGGGCTTTGAAAGAGAGAGGAGGCTAATCCTCTCTGCTAATAGGGAGGCAGCTGCTGCCAGCACGTTGGGCTTGGCAAGTGCAGCTCTGCTGCTCCTGGCTTCTCTGGCGGGTGGCAGAGGAGTGCAAAGACCCAGCTGCTGTGGGATGGTGGGGAGAAGCCCCACAGGAGGGGTCGCTGCGTTCTGCAGGCGAACAAGAGCTCTGACGTGGCTCTCTCCCTTCCATCCTCGACAGCACTGTGGCAGGATGGGCAGAGCCTCATGCCAGGCTGCGACTGGGAGCAGTTCACCTGGCTCTGCAGAGCAGGGCTGGCCGCAGACACCCCGATACCAGCCGCTGGGGCAGAACAAGTGGTGTGTCCAGGGTGCTCCAGCCCAGCTTTACCAGGCAGGCAGGTGTCCACGTGCTGCCCTGAGCAGAGCCTTTGTGCCTCACCACTGACAGAGCAGCCTTGGGCAGGCTCGGGGGGGTGTGTGGGGACGACAGCACAGAGGCAGCTCCCGTGCAGGGTCACTCCTCATACAGGCCCGAATTGCCACGAGGGCCGTGCTGATGTGCCAATGCAACAGGCTTCAGCAGGGGGTGAGACCTGAGGGACCTAGAACCGGTGCTGGTGCTGACAGACTGTTCCAAACCCACCTCCCGTGTGGAAGTGCCCAGGTCTGGGATGACTCTTTGTGAGGAGGAGGGTGGGGACAGGCTGCCCTGCGCGTGCAGCGCTGTTATCTAATCTGCTGTTCCGCTGCCGTCAGCACTCCTGGCTGCTGGCTGCGTTGTCCCACAGTGGTGCTGGGTCGCACTGTGGCTGCCAGAACAACCTCCTGCCTGAGAGAGCTGCTTTGCCAGCGCATGATGGACACAAGTTCTGCAGCAGGAATGACCTACGGGTGACCACGTGAGGAAGTCATTTGGGTAGCTGATGCTCAGCACAGAGCCCACTGTGTTCTTGCCAGGTTCTGTCCCAGTAAATGTCTTCATCGCTGGGTTTTAGTGGAGATTTTATAGTGTCACAGAGTGGGTTGGGTTTGAAGGCACTTTGGAGGTCATCCGACCCCCTGCCACGGGCAGTGGCACCTCTCACCAGACCAGGTTGCCCAGAGCCCCGTTGAACCTGGCCTTGGATACTGCCAGGGATGGAGCAGGCACAGCCTCTCTGGGCAACCTGTTCCAGGCCCTCAGCACCCTCATAGGGAGCGAGTTCTGCCTCAGGTCTCCTCTGTCTCTCCCCTCTTTTAACTTGAACCCAGCCCCCTTGTCCTAGCACCTGAGTCCCTCAGGAGAAGTCCCTCTCTCTTACATGCCCCCATCCTCCCTGGTAGAGACAGATGGTCCATTCATGCCCCTCGTGTTTTTGTCAGGGTGACAGTCAGACCCCAGTCGGTTCAACAGGCTTTGACTGTCACTGTACGGTCCCAGGTGGGTCCCAGCAAACCCAGTTCCCCCAGGGATCCCAGTCCGCCGCTGCTGGGGTCCACAAAATCACAGACCATTGGGAATTGGAGGGGACCTCTAGAGATCACCTAGTCCAGGATCACCCAGACCAAAAGCTTTGCGGGAAGACTCAAACCATGAGCCCTCACGCCTCCAATCGCAAGCACCTCAACCAAGAAGACAACTCAGCTCGGTGACACTTTGGGGTTTTGGTTTTTTTTTTGTTGTTTTTTTTTTCCAGTTTTTATTGAGTGAAAATGTCCAAACCTTGCATCAGTCATGCAAAACAAAAACAAAACCGAAAGGAACCAACCGAAAACAAAAACCAAAAACCAAAACAACAACAACAACAACAACAAAAACCAAAACAGGGGGGGAAAAAAAAAAACCAAACGAAACCGAAAGGAAAAAAAACCGCGGAACCGAAAATGAAATCAAATAAATAAAACACATATATTAAATTTCTAATAGCACTAAAATTCAAGTGGAAAAATATTCAGTTCTTAATAACGCAGGTGCTGAAGAGACCAGATTCAAGTAACTCAGAGCACACACCGGCCTGGGAAGGGTGGCGGGTTGTCCTTTTGTTTTTTTAGCATCGTTTTTTTTCTCGCTTTCCGCGTGTTCGTCTGTCTCCCGAGCTCGATATATCTCTATATATCTATCTATAGGTATATACAGAGATATATACACACACACACACATACATATGTGCATACATATTGCCTTTACATTGATATATACACACATACATAGTTATAAAACATTAAAAAGAGCAAGTGGTGGTTCAAGCGTCTCGTCCCCCTCCCCCACGGAAAGAAAGAAAGAAAGAAAGAAGGAAAAAAAACCCAAAAGAAACCAAACGACAGCAACA
>VXBP01004632.1:92499-129482 GCA_013400115.1 Rhinopomastus cyanomelas
AACCCCCCCCCCCAAAAAAAACCAACCCACCCCCCCCACCCCGACGACGAAACAAACCAGAACCGCGACCCCCCAGTCCGGATTCCCAATGAGCTAGCGATGGCTTATCGTCCTAGTGTGCAATATGGAGATTACAAAAGGCTAGATCCTCCCTCTTCGGCTTCTTTTTTTTGTCTTTTTTGTCTTTTTTAAAGTTTTTAGGTTTTTCTCAGGGGTTTTTTTAATTCGTTTTTTTGCTACATTGGAAAATTTATTATTTTTTTTTTTAGTTTTTGGGGTTTTTTGTTTGTTTTTTTGACCCTTTTTTTTTCTTTACAAAAAAAAAAAAAAAAAAAAAAATTTCCTTCCACACGAGACTTTGAATCCAGTTGAGTTTGGGGCTGGAGTGACCGACGTGGGCACTGGGGTCCCTGCTGGTTTAGCTCTCGGTGTTTTTGTTGCTCTGGAGGGGCCATCCCGAGGTTTCTTTTGTTTGGGGTGGGTTTTTTTTGTCTCTCTCGTTTTGGACAGAACTGATCCAACCCAGCCCTCTCCTCTCATCCCCCTCCTCTTCCAGCAGCTCAGTCTCCCTCTCTCTGGTCATTCATTGTGCATCTCCAGAACGTCGCTGCCATGGCCCCTAGCCACCTGGCCACCCCAAGGGATGAGCCACCTGGCTCAGGAAAGCCCCTAAGAGTGGGCTCAGCCCTGCGTCCGGCCACAGCAGCACCCCAGGGCTTTTGCTGAATTCAAGCCCCAACGTGGCGGGATCGAGGCGGGGCGGACTTTCTGTTGTTGCCGTGACTGGAGACGCAGGAGGAGGTTTACAGCCGCAGGACGGGAGAAGGTTGGGTGCCTGGGGCGGCCCTGCTCTGCTACTGGGGCCACAGGATTCTCCAGGGAGAGAAATCTGGGTTCCTGTGCCAGCCCCTGCAGAAGAGGTGATGCCAGTGCGGGAGAAGGGCTGAGCGTTCGGGGAGCAGCGGGTGCCCGGGGAGCACACGGTCTGCATAGATAAACACGGGACGGGCTGGTCCAGCGCAGTCCCGGGGTGGCTACGCTGGCTGCGCCCGCCTACAGCTGCCCCCCTCCCCAGGGCGTCGTGAGGCACCCAGTGCCCACCCAAGCACGTTGGCAGAGCTACCGGTGGATCTTCTACTCCTTTTCTCCGCAGGCTTCTGCCCTGTCCCGCTGGCGCACAGAGATCCAGTGAGCGGATCTGGTGAGATGTGAAAGGGGAGAGGTAAAATCTGTCACAGTGCAGGGCCCCGCTGCTGAGGGCAGGGAAACAGCCCGTCTGTCCTGAGCGGCAGCAGGTGCTCCGGGAGCCCGGTGCCTCGTCGCTGGAACCAGCTCCCACCCCCCCACCCCGGCCTTCGGTGCCACCAGCTCCGCAGGGCGGGTTTCAGAAGGCGGCGGAAGGCTGGCTCCTGCTCCCACAACAGTCACTGAACAAGCCGTGCTGGTTGCAGTGGTACAAACTGGCCGCATCCCTTCCGCTGGATGTGGCCTCTGAGGATTCCTCCCGGAGCCCGTCACCGCGCTACGGCCAAGGCATCGGCCCGGGGGAACCGGACAAGTACAGAACGTGCAGCAGCCGCCGTTACAGTCGAGTCCTGCTGCCCCATCCCCATCCTAGAAATTCCAGGGCCTCGGTCCCTCTGCCCTGGCACCGTCCGCCTCATGCGACTCACGGCTCTGGGTTGTGCTCGAAAACACAGCAGCGGGCCGGGGAGAGCCCGGCTGAGCCAGAAGCCAACCGACCGACCAACAACAACAGAAACGACCCCTTGAGAAAGAAGAGCCACACAAGCAGCTGGTGGAAGCTGAGAGCTCCAAAGGGCTTCAATAAACCACAGTCTGGGCAACAGCAGAGTCCCGCTTCTGCTGGGTTTGGGTTGGTTCTGCCTTGTTTTCCATGCGTTTCACCTCCACAAAACTCAAGTCAGACCTGGGACTCGTGCAGCCCCGCTCAGTGCTGGGAGGGTGAAGTCAGCCCCAGCAGAGCCACGAGCCTCTGCCCTCCCCTTCTCCAAACAAGCAGGGAAACAACAACAGCAACGGAAATGCCAACAAGGCCAGAAACACCCCAAGGAAAAAGGGCAGAAATGGAAGGATTGCGCGCGGCGACAGCGTCCAAGGGCTGTCCAGAAGGCAGGTGACCCCCACCTCCTCCTCCTCCTCCTCCTCGCCCCCCCCGCCCGGCATCGATGGTGTCTCTTTTGTTCCATTTATAGCAACAACCTTTACAGGAAAAATACTGCACAACTACTTCTTCTTTCTGTTGCCCTTCCACTTCAAACAGCTGGACGCTCTGTCCCCGCAGCCGAGCTGCCTGTTTGTGGATCAGACGGGGCCGCACCAGTTCCACAGGGAAATAATTAAAAGGAATCTAAACGTCTCGAGGTTCAGGGAGAAAACAACCTGTGGGGCTCCCCGTGCGGTGGGGGGGGGGCCTGTGCAGTGCTGGGGAAAACTGCTGGGGGTTGGTTTTGTTGGTTTAAATAAAGAGAGAAAACTTCAGACGCAGCGACCCCTCCTCTTGGACTGGCACTGACAGAGTGGTGGTGGCCACCGATTCACACTGGTCCTGCCAGAGCCCGCTCTCCTTCAGACTCTGGTGAGGGTTTGGGGTCAGACAGCTCCTGTCTCACCAGTCAGCATCCGGGACAGTGTCCTGTAGTGTGTTCCCAGACTGGGGCAGGAGAGGAGAGCAGGGGAGAGCCTGGGTCTCACCGCAGGGCTGGAGCATTTGCTTAGGCAGCACCCAAGCCCTTGGCTCTACTTGGCCAAAACAGTCCTCATGGACCCAGAGAAGTGCATTGGGAGTCCCCAGTCTGGCCACTGCCCACCTCCCAGTGCTCTGCACTGCCTCACGGTTTGTAGCTGCAAACCCGCGACTGGGCCAGTATCTGCTGCCCAACAGTGGGGAGTGACCCGTCCTGCCCCGTCACTGAGCACAGAGCTTGGTGTGAGCGGGGCAGCCCCCCGAGGGATCCTGAGTGTTTGCCTCCCTGGTCCTCCCTTGTCAGTGGAGCCTTCGCCCTCCTGCAGAAGTTGCTAGGCTTCGGCATCGGTCCTCACAGCAGGGCTGGCCGGCAGCGGACGCAGCCCTGTCGCTGGGGCAGGGAGCAGGTGGCTGCTGTAATGGCCGGGACGCTCCTCTGAGCGTGGGAGCTGCACCGCGGGGCAGAGCATCAGCTCACGGCCTCCTGAGATGGGGTTACTGAAGCACCACAAAACACTTCACCCTCCGCAGAGGGGAAGCACCTGGGGGTTGGGATGAGATGGACCTGGATGGGAGGTTAACCCCAGTCCTCCAGTGTGACAGACCCTTTAACTGCCTTCTCCCCGCGTTGCGGCGGCTAAATCCCTACGGGCAGAGCAGCAGGGACGAGGTGAGGTGTCCTGCCGAGGAGGTGCAGACTGAGAAAGTTTAACAATATGAACAGCACTCAAAATTATCATCAGCATCAACAGCAAAAAGGATCTGGAAGAACAGAGGAGTGTCCCGACCCCACCCCTGCTCCTTCGTTAATGCATCCTTGTTTCGGCGACAATAAATACCCGCTCCCACCCGCCGCTGGCTGCTGCCACTCATTTAATGCTGGAGAAAGAAGGGGAGGGGGATGTGGGGTGGGAGGGAGAGCACCCACCCCTCAGCCCTCCTCCCCAGCGGCCGAAGCCGAGCTTCTCGCCGTCGTGCCGCCAGTCCCCGGTGCTTCTATCTGTGTGTGTGCGCGCGCGACACAGCGAGGGACACCCACAGACACAGGCTTCCACAGTTCATCACCTGCTCACCCCACCCGCCCCCAGCCCTCCACCAAGTGGAGATCATTATTAGTATCATACAACTCAAAACATGGAAAAAGAAAACCCAGAAAAGAAAATAAGGGGCTGGGGGAACAGCGGCCCCCCACCCCGAGGGTCCCCAGTCAGGCACAGGCCCCACGCACCATGCAGGGAGCAGGGAGAAGCAGCCACTGCCCTCAGGGTTCGTGTCCGAGAATGAGGGGTCTGCCTCCTGCCCCCACGTTCCGGGCTCTGCAGAATGAAGCGATGCAGCATCAGTCCTTCTGCCAGCCTGGCTCTCTTCTGGGGCCTGTGGAGGAGCGTGGGGGTTCCTTCCTTCCTTCCTTCCTCTCTCCCTCACGTGTGGCACAGAATTCGTTTTTCACTTGCCATCCCAGTCTTTGTTCTTGTCTCATGTGGGGTCCTCTTAGTAATTCTGTGTAAGAGCGAAACCAAACCACTGCTGCTGCTCTCTCTGGGGTTAAGGAGAAGCTGCTGGAGCAACGGTAGAGGTTGGGGCAGCAGTTGGAGCTGGAGCTGGAGCAGGAGCAGGAGCTGGGGCTGGAGCAAGGGCTGGCTCGCCCTGTGGCCTGGAAGCATCGCCGTGGTCTGTGGAAGAAGCAGCCTCCTCTGGTTCTCCATCTTCTTTAGTGGCCAGGCCCTCGGGTTCAGGCAGCGATTCTTCGGAATCTGTGTTCAAGTCTTCCTCTTCATCATCCTCCTCATCGTCATCCTCCTCATCGTCATCATCGTCATCTTCCTCTTCTTCATTCATCTCCTCCTCATCATCCTCTTCATCCTCTTGGGAAGAGTCATCCTCGTCCTCCACGTCACCGGAGCCAGATGCCGCCGCCACCACCCTCTCCTGAGGGGCAGCCCCGGCTCTGCTCGGTGAAGGACCTTCAGGGACTTCTGACTGCTTCTTGCTGAGGTCCAGGGAATCACTGAGGCCAACCCCAGCCGCGTTCTGCAGGAAGAAGAGGGAGCTGTTGTTGTCAGTGCTGAGGTTGAGGGAACTGTCGAGGTTGATGGAAGAGTTCTGGATGTCGTACTCGAGAGCGGAGTGGGCGAGGCCCTCGGGGCCAGGAGAGATGGCAGGCAGTTCCCCTCGCTCCTGCTTCTCGTGCTTGCGCTTGTGCGAGTCCATCTGCGACATGCCCACCACCGTGTGTTTGCAGCCGGGGTAGGTGCAGTGGAAGTGGGAGCACTTGAGTTTGTACTTGCAGTCAGGCACCTCGCAGTCCACGCTCGAGCTGAACTGGCAGAAGCCGGCGGCGCTGATGACGTCCTGCTTGCCGTGGTGCTTACGGTGGGCTGTCACCTTGGTGCTGTCGGTGCAGCGGAAGCCGCAGCGCAGGCAGTGGAAGTGTGTGCTGTTGCCAGAGAACTGGCAGTCAGGGAAGTTGCAGCTCAGCGAAGACTTGAAGCGCTTGAAATCATCCAGGACCAGGTTGTCGACCCGGTCGTGGTGCTGGGCGTGTTTGTACATGTGAGTGCGCCCGCAGAACTTGTAGCCGCAGTTCTCCCGCGTGCAGTGGTAGTGGGTCACCTTGAGAGAGAACTGGCAGCTGGAGTCCTTGCAGTCCTCGTAGAGGTCGTAGCGCCGGAATCCCTCCAGCATCATCCCTTCGTCCAGCATCTTGCGGGAGGACGCGGTCTTGCGGCGCTTGCCGAAGGGGGACATGTCCTCGATAATCCAGAAGCGCTTTTTGGCCCCCGAGGCGGTTGGCATGGTGATGGTGTTCCCTGGAGAGGGGGAAAAGTAAAGAGGGGTGATACCTACAGCCTGGTCTTCTCTTCTCCCAGCCATCCTGGCAAGCTCTGCCTTTGCCAAGACCCAGCGCTGCAGCTGTTCCCACCCAGCAGCTCATCCCTGCAGCTCCTGAGCTCTGGGACCGTGGGCTGGGCATCACCGCCTTCACTCCCACCGTGTCCCACCTCGTCTCCAGTTACTACCCTCTGAAGCTGAAGCTGTCCACGCGGTACCTGCTGCTGCTGCTCTCATTTTCTCCTGCAGCCTAGTTAATCTCTCGTCCTACGTCCCTCAAACAGTGCAGAGGAGCTGCCTAGTCCCAGAGCAAGGACTGAGGAGCGGGACTGACTGCAGCTCACTGGGGCTGAAGCGGACAGGGTCTCAGCACAAGGACGAGCGGCACTGTGTGCTGCTGCGCCCCGTCCACGCCCTGGGGAGACGCTCCGGCTGCCGAGGGTGGGCAGGAAGTGGAGGCAGATCCCCTGTGTGATTAAAACTGCAAGTGGGGGGAGGAATTTATAGAAATAGGATGGACTTTGGCCAGGAGACTGCACCATCCCTCACTGTAATGAGCCTACATGTTACGATGAGTGCACTTAGAAAGACAGATGGACAGATGTTCAATGGGGCTAATTCTCATCATCACTAGCCAGTGGACTCGGAGAGAACAGACCAGTTCGGCAGCTTTCCCTTGGGTCTCAAAAATCATATGATGCCCCTAGTAAATAAGAGCCCTCATCTATCTTCCCCTTCCATCCACAGGGCCAGCGTAACGTCCCCAAGGATCCGGCTGACATCGACTTGACCTCATTATATCTATTAACTTTTTTTCCTCCTCCACTTGCTACTTCCAGAATCAAGCCACCATCTCCCGCATCAACAGGCAGGAGAGACGAGAGTTCCCCACCAGGTGCAGAAGAACTGGGAGTGCAACTGGAGATCAGAACTGACAGCGAAAGCGTAGGTGGGTTTTAGCGGCCTCTCTCCACGCTGGACCTGCCACCCCCCCCAGATGAGGCAGGGTTTGTGCCTCAGCGCGGTGCCTGGGGCCTGGCAATCCCCAGCAGTCTGCCTCCTTCTCCAGGAGACTGCAGAAGCAGTTGTTGCTCTGACTGCTGGAGAATCACTGCGTTTACTTTAGGGCTGACAGCGAGAGATCAGAGGTGAGACATGGCTTTTTTGGCCACACCTGGCCCTTCCCGTGCCCACCCGTTACGAGAAGGTGGTGACCTTTGACGGAAGGCACCTGGAGAGGGGATGTTTGTGAAGGCCTGCAGCGATGGGCCGAGGGCCAGTGGTTTCACATTACAGAAGGGCAGACTGAAACGGGCTCTTAGGAAGAAGTTCTTTAGCAGGAGAGGGGCTGAGCAGAGGAACAGGTTGCCCAGGGAGGGAGTTCAAGTCCCTTCCCTGGAGATATTCAAGGGGAGGCTGGACAAGGCTCTGGGCAACCTGATCTGGTTGAGAATGTCCCCGCTCACTGCAGGGGCATTGGACTGGATGCCCTTTGGAGGCTCCTTCCAACTCAGGCCATTCTAGGGTTCCGTGACGAAATTCTATTTCATTCCATGTTGAAAGTCCAACTGGCTGCGTTCTGAAAGACACAGGTCAGTGGGAATGGTGGCAGCAAGCCCACCTCTATGTGGTTGGCACAGCCAGGCTACAGGGATGGCAAGCTAAGGAAGGAACAAAGGGTTTCTCCAGGAGCTTTTGCTCACCCTACATACACAGAGAGCAGCTTGGGGCATCCACGGTGAGACCGTCCTAGCGCCCTGGAGCTGCTGGGAACCGCACGTTAAGGCTGATCTAACCAGCTCCCGGTAGAAGACTAACTTCCCATCCGCGTCGATCTGGAATAGTGGGCTCTCAGCTATAGAATCTGCGAGCGATTAACTCTCCCCTCTCCACCCCTAAACATCTGGTGGTGTAAGGTCTAGTTCTGTGCTTCCAGGCACACTGCTGCCCGGGTAAATCGCTGCTGTCCGGACCAGCTCCTTCTTTAAATAAGAATTACAGCCAGACCATCAAGCCCTTCGTCACTTGTGTGAGCGTTCACCTTGTCTGCCTTCAGGTAGGGACAGCAAAAAGACTCTGCACGGGAAGCCTGGGTGGGAAACCGATAGGATTCAGGTTCTGCCTGCTTTCAACTCCTCGTATCGTCTGCATCGGCCCAACGCGATGCGCTCAGAGCTTTAGCTAAACCAGCTCTGGTTTCTCCTGCAGGGAGCTCCTCGGCGCACAGGCAGGGGAAAGTGAGAAGAGAGGCGGGCGCGCTGCCCTCCCGGAGCCACCCCTCTGCGGTCAGTCTCCAGTGAGACTCAACAGGCGTGACCCCAGGCAAACCTCAGCGGCAGGTGCATGCCACAAGCTTGTCCCTTCACCTCCTGACAGCGTGAACTGTCACCAAGCGACACCAAAGCGGAGAGAGAGGTAAAAACGGAATTAGCGGGAAGCACAGCACAAGGTTAAGGCGTTTCATGCAAATCAGTGAAAAACCACCACCAAGAAGCACAAGTGTTGTTTCCTGTGAGTCCTGTTCACTGGCACACACTCCTCCAGACGGGGAAGGGAGCCTCCTGCCAAGTCCCATGAGAGAACCCTGTGAACCTGCACGTGGAGCAGCTCCTCCAGCCGTAGCCCCAGCCACTTCCCCTGGCTTGTGTCCTCCTAAGACTGGCAGGAAGAGTCACTGGGGCAGTCGTAGGCTGCCAGAGTCCTCTGAAGTGTCAGCTTTCAGCACAAATATGCCCTTAATTAGCTAGGAGAGAGTTGGGAAAAGAAGCCCCAACTGAGACACACCCTACAGCCCATTCCCAGCTGGAATGAGAAGCCCCAGCCCAAGACACCTCTGATCTCACTCACACATGGGAACACGGCAGCTCTAACCTAAAGCTCTGGATGTATTTTCTGCAGCTGTTAAGAGCAGATACAAATAACAGGGAGTGTGAGAACCAGCCTGGGCTGTCTGATGATGTCATTGTAGTGACACCGCCTGCACCTCAGCCTCTTACTCTGCTGGGGAAAGCAGCTCTGAGGTTTACGGCTTCATCTGTGACTAGGAAGCAGTGAAGCTGAACAAGACTGATCAAAACAGAGGCGCTGGGTACCCTGTCAGGCATTTCCCTGCTGAGATGCGTGCAGCAGCCTAGGGGAGGTCCTGGGCTGGGTGGCCTGGAAGAGCTGAACAAGAATTCCCAGTGCCACTAACCCTACGAGAGCGAGCGTGCCCCTGCCCTGCTGTTACCAAGAGGCTGAAATGGCATTTCACTGGATTGTTAGATCTTTATCACCGTTTGGGGCTGCTGGAAGTTCTCTCAGGCATCCGCCTGGCTCTCAGCGATCTGCTGTGGCTTTGGTTACCCTCCTTAGCTGTGGTCACTGCGTCAGCAGACACGGGAGTCGGCACGGCTGGGCCCCTGGCTACGGCTAAGCGAGACGCAGTGACGTGTGGTTCCGAGCGCCTCGGAGGTGCAGGGTGAGTGGGGAAGGAGCTGAGCACGGGACACTGAGAGAGAAAGCAAAGAAGTGTTACCTGCTGCGTCCTGAACTAAGGGAACGTCACTTTTGACTGGAGTTGGAGTGGCAATGATGGGCGAGAACCCAGTGGTGCTGGCGGCAGGCATGACAATGCCTCTGCTGGATCCAAGAGTGGCACTGAGCAGGGAGTATGAGAGACAAGATGGCGAGAAAAGATAGGGGAGGGTGGGAAGGGGAGACCTAAGCAGGGCTTGTGAGAAAGATGGAGGCAGAGATGATGGCTGAGGTTGTGGTGCAGTGTGGGTGGCATCATCGGCAGCAGCAGTAGTGGTAGAAGCAACCAGGCAGCCTGGAGAATGTGGAGAGAGAAAAAAAAAAAGCAGAACAACAACGACAAAAAAAAAGAACAAAAAACAAAGAAAGAAAAAGAACAAAACATCAAAACCAAAGCAAAAGGAAAAGGAAACAACAAAAGAACCGAAATGAGAACCCAAGAGCAGAAGCAATATGATGAAAATGGGAAAACGCATTCACAAATGTACAAAACAGAACCGTAACAGAGAAGAAACGGGAGGCGAGAGCTGACAGCATCGGAAGAGGAGGGTGCCTTGGCAGGAGCTACGGCGGCTTCAGTGGCAACAGGGAAGAGCCACGGGCTGTCGCAGAGAAATCCCCACTGTCTGGTCCCTGCTCACTGATCTGCTGACACCTGGTACCAAATAGTAGCCGACAGGGCGGCCTTAAGCCCCTGGGCGGGTGGAGCTGCTCACTGCCCCACAGCAGGGCGGCCGCTTCTGAGGGCACACAGCCCGGGCCAGACGTGGGCTGCCACAGGAGACAGCGTCAGGAGCCACCGTCCCACCAGAGCTCTTTGAAGGAGCTTTAACGCCGTGGGGCAACCGCTGCCCTGACCCAGCAGCGCTCGCAGCGCGGGGTTAGATGCGCTCTATGAAAACGCTCATCTAAGCCGTGCGGGAAGGAAAAGTAGGAAAACATGGGAGGAACTAAAGCAAACTGGGTGAGGCGGGTTATCTGGAGTGGAACGACCCTGGCGAGGGCAGCTGAGAGCTCCCTGGATCACCGCTAGATGATAACGTAAGAGATCTCCGTGTTGTGCGGGGCAGGGAGAGATGGCTACGCATCATCCCGGCCAGCGGGCAACGCTGGCAGAAACTTGCTTCCAAAAAGCGGGGGTGACGGAGGGCTGTGCTGGGCAACGGGGCACAAAGTGGAGCAAGAGGTTTGGCGTGAGGAAGGGAGTTCAGGGAGCGGCTCCTGCGCGCTGCTTTGCAAGATGCGGAAGGGTTTCCTGGCCCTGTGTGTCCAATATTCACTGCTGCACTGCCCTTCTGTACCTCAGCACAGCCAAGTGCCCGGCTGCAGCTGCCGAGCAAGGAAGCACAAAACGATGCCACATCCAAGAGGCCCAGAACTACTTTTCTGTCTTTCTGGGGGGGTGTTTTTTTTTTGGGGGGGGGGTTTGAAGCCATTATTAAAATTGATCCAACTCTGAAGCCACTGGATCAAAACTTCTCTTCACAGGAGGGCAAGAGGAACGCTGCTAATTCATGGCTGCTCAAGGTGCAGTTTTCACAGATCTCTCCTCACGGCTGATGCAGGGAGCCGAGTTAGCAAGAAGCTGGTACAGTTTCTACTTTAAGGTGCACCTGTCCTTTGGCCTCTCTTCACGAGTTTCTCTCCCAAGACAGCAGGCAACTGATGATCCACTTCACCCTGGCCCAGCCCTTCCCTCTTACCTGCTGATGTGCTTTCGTTGCCCACTGGAGTGCTGGAGCAGCTGCGGTCCATGTTGGAAGATTCCGAGGAGATCCCCCCAGGGCTGCAGCCAGTGTAATCCATGTACTCATCCGTTTCGGTGTCCATCATGCTTGGGGGTCCCTGAAAGGAAGCCGGGGTTCCTGATGAGGCTGGGCTGGGTGCCATGCTGCCAACCTGGGGGAGATTTTCATTCCTTGGAGTGTGGCCAATAACCTGCAGCGAGGAAACAGGACGGGGACTTTCACACGAAAAGCAAGATGCCAAGACCAAAACCATCTGTCTGTACGTTTATTTCTCCCTGTCACAGCTCATGAGGGATGGCTGGAACATGCTGGTGAGTGGAACCCATGGCTCTGTGGTGAGGAGCCTGGATCTTCCCTCCCTGGGAGCTTAGAGCAGGAAACTTGGCACGCGGAGCCTGCTGTGCTCAGGGGCTGGGAGCGTTAATCCTGGCACCGGCACCCTGGTGTGTGGATTCTGACGTGCTCACAAACAGGAGGTGTTAATCTTGGCATCATTACCTTCCTGTGTAGGTCCTGCTGCATTGAGAGACTGGAGATGTGATCGCTGACACAACTGTGCCCGTGCGCTGAGACACCGTGACTGGGCTACGCAGGCTGGGACCAGTGACGTGTGTCTGCGCTGCGCTGAAGCACCTCAGCAGCGAGCAAAGGGGCCAACGCCACCCGCAGAGCTACCACCTAAGCAACCAGTGAGTCACCTGAGTAGGAACGCGATCGAAGTTCTTCCCCAGCATCCTTCGCATGTGCTTTCTGGCGTGGGATGTCATTTGGTGCTTGAGCAGGAAGGAGAACTGGCAGCCCTCGCGAATGCAGTGGAAGTGGCTGTTCACCTGGTTGTATTTGCAACCTGCAGACACAAGACCATTGCATGTGGGCTGGGAAAGGTGCTGAGAGGGAAAGGGGCTGCAGGGGCGATGGGACGAGGCTGCCGCTACACGGATTTCTGTTGGGTTGAAGACCATCAGTGGGTTCTTCAGAAACACTTGTGAATGACAGCACTGATGGGATCTGTTGTCTGTTGAGCAACTGCAAGGAGGATGACAGGGTACATGGGTGTAGTAAGTGAACCTGAGCCGCAGCCTGGCCCCTGGCCACTACATCCAGCAGCACCTGATGCGCTGCAGCCTTCTCCTTACAGAGCGGACAAACCCAAGACTTCTAACTGCATCCCAGAAGCTGCAGCAGTAAAGTTCCACAAATTGATTAGAAATGAAAAGTTCTTTCCGTCTTTTTTTCCTTAACTGTACTCCTGGACGGGCAGTCCCTTGGCAGCTCCAGCTCCGACCCGGATTTGCTCACTGGTCAGCCAGAACTGAGCCAGGAAGGGTTTCGTGCCGCGCCAGAGCTGTTGCATAACAGGGGCAGCTACTGAACAGGCAGCAAGTTCTGTGAGTTCTGGCGCTGAGCTCTAGACACATTCTGCCCGTCGCGGACTGTGCCCTGCCACCAGGAGCTCGCGTGTCTTGGTGACTGACAATCCTAAACACCTACAGCTCATAAATAACAGCTTGTCAAAAGTAAAACACATCAACAACCAGGTTCTGGCTGTTCTCCACCATCCCTTGGTCACATCCTTAGATTCACAGGATCTTGGAATCTCTGAATGACTGAGGTTGGAAGGGAGCTCAGGGCTCACTCAGTGCCAACCGCTGCCCATAGGCAGCAACACTTCTCACCAGACCAAGGTGCCCAGAGCCCCATCCAGCCTGGCCGTGAGCACTTCCAGGGGTGGAACAGCCACCTGTTCCAGGGCCTCAGCACCCTCACAGGGAGGAACTTCTGCCTCCGATCTAATCTCAGTCTCCCCTCTTTTAGCTTGAACCCATCCCCCTTGTCCTAGCACCAGAGTCCCTCAGAAAAAGTCCCTCTCCAGCTTTCCTGGAGCCCCTTCAGGTGCTGGAAGGTGCTTCAGGTACTAAAAGGCCATCCCAGAGCCTTCTCTTCTCCAAGCTGAACAGCCTCAACTTCCTCAGCCTGCCCCCACAGCAGAGGGGTGTCAACCCTCTGATGATCCTCTTGGCCCTATTCTGGATTCACGCCAACATCTCCACGTCCCTCTTACACTCGAGGGGCACAGAGGTGCAGCCCTACAGACGGGCTTGGTTTTACTTGCCTGTCACCTCTCTACACCCACCCGCCTCTCCTGAGCTCCCAAGGTACTTTCCATGTCTCCTGGCCCACCCTCACACCCGGGCACACATTGGCACAGACACAGAGAACAGCCCCTGTCGTGTGCATCCAGGGCCCTTAACGCGGGCCGGTGCTGCTGCGCCTACGCCACACGTAAGGCGTGTTCAGACAGGCAGGCGTGCAGCTGCACGTCGGCACAGCCCTGTCCACCTACACAAGCCCTGCCAGCGACAGCAGCCCTCGGCGCTGCCAGTGTCTGCGCCATCCCCACGCCCGCTGCCCCAGCTCCGGCGCTCGCACTGCCTGCTGGCTGCGCGTACCCCACCGCTCCCCAGAATAACCCTGCCGACGCTTGGCGGCCAGCAGGCTCCCGCGTCGCCCAGCCCGGCGATCGCGTTTCTTCGCCTGCCAAGCTGGGGTTTGTTTAGGTATCACACTCCCCCACAGCCCCACCTGGCTGCCCTCCCCAGCCCGCCCGGCTGCTCCCAGAGACTGAGAACACACAGTGCTGGCGGGACCAGAGCGGTATCAGCGGTGGGCAGGTGAAGGCTCGCCTGTTGCTAGGGCATCCGTGTGGGCTGGGTGTCATATATCCCTGTCCTGCTTTGTCTGGCCCCTGCTATCGCCTGAAACACCTAAACGTGAGTAAATAACAGCAACTGCAGAATCTACCGACACGTAAATGAGACCTGGAGAAGTGCTGGCTGGGCCGTGTTGACATCCATTTACCCCGGTTACCGCAAACAAGCCATCTGGGTTCCAACTCTTGATAAACGGAAGTTGGATGCTGGCTCCTGTGGCTGTTCCTTGGCCACGTGAGCAGGCAGCACCCCAGAGCGAATGCAGGACTCTCCTTTGCTCCAGCCTTTGCTCCAGCCAGGAGCAAGAGGGAAGGAAAGGGCTGTGAAAGGCTCGGGCAGAACACAGCCCGAGGAGCTGAGTGCGTCCCAGGCAGCTCAGGACAGCTCTGCCAGACCTCTTCAAGGATCCCCCCCCGGTTTGAAGCCCTGGATTTCAGAGGTCGAGAGCCCCCCGGGAATGCAACCTACTCGGTGCTGCTCTGCGTTTCCTTTCCCACCCTCGCACCGGGGGGCACTAAGGGTTAGAAAGCGCTGCAGCGCTGCTGTCAGCTTTGGCAAGTGGGCAAGCTGCAGGCTGAGGCTGTGCCACAGTGCTCGTGGCTCACAGGCACGACGACACGGTGCTGGGTTCGCTGCTGCTCACAAGTGCTGTGGAGGATGGTTTTGGAGGAAAAGGGAGTTGTTCATTCAGTGTTCTTCTCTGCACCTCTGTCCCCAGTTATTTGCCCTTTGGCTTCCAATGGCTAGAAAGAAGAAATAAATTACGTGGAAGCTGCCTGGGACCAGGCAGAGCAGTGACTGCAGGACTTCCAGCCAAGGCTCCTCAGAACAAGTATTTCTCCCCTACAGGGTTTTTTCCTCCTGAGAGCAGCCTTAAACTCCACCCAACACAAGCAGCGTTGCCAAAAGACGACAGAGTACAAAAAAGGCCTTGAAAATGAGATAAAAAGGAAAACCAGAGGGGACACTGTATCTCCAGATCAATGTGAATCTGCCTGTGAATGTTCAGCCTCCACACGGCGATTTCTGCCCGTTTGACTCGGGTCTATTTGGGCAAACAGGCTTCAACTCAGGCAGGTCAGGAACTGCTGTCTGGGTGGTTCTGGCTCTTGCGATTCAAAGACCAAATTGATCGCAAGCTCTGCCTCATGGCACCCTCGGCCTCAGCCTGGGATCGGCCACATAAGGAGGGTGGCAGGAGGAAGGAGGAGAAAACTCACCTAGTCTGCCACACTCTTCTCTCTTGGTGAAGTACTTGAAGCCATTGGCTGCCCTTCTCTCTGCCTTCTCGTGCTTCTTCACGTGCCAGGGCAGCTTGGTGGTGATGTTAGTGACGAAGTAGCAGCCGGGACGCAGACAGTGGTAGTGCCCTCGCATCCGGAATTCACAGTGCTGTGGGGGGCAAGCGGGCAGACTGCTTTCAGCACGTCTGAAGCAGATGCTCTGCTCTGCCTGTACTAATCCTGCCCCCTGGGACACACGAGAGGCCTGAACTGGTACCCCAGATCGCACCCAGTTCATCTCCACGAGCTGCCACACCACGGTGTTCCACGTCAGAGAATCACAGAGTGGTTTAGGCTTGAAGATCACCAGTCCCTACCCCCTGCCATGGGCAGTGACACCTCTCCTCCAGCCAGGCTGCTCCATCTAGCCTAGCCTCGGACACTGCCAGGGAGGGAGCAGCTACAGCCTCACTGGGCAGCCTGTTCCAGAGCCTCAGCACTTCCACGGTCATAAGATCTAATCTAAATCTCCCGTCTTTCAGCTTCAGGCCATTGCCCCTCATCGTGTCATCACAGGCCCTTGTAAAAAGCCCTTCTCCCGCTCTCCCGTAACCCCCTCATGTACTGGAAGGCCACTATTAGGTCACTGTGGAGGCTTCTCTTCTCTAAGCTGAACAATGCCACCTCTCTCAGCCTGTCCTCACAGCAGAGGGGCTGTGATCACCTTCGTGGCCTCCTGTGGACCTGCTCCAGGCAGATCCGTGCAGGCCCACGGACCGAGCACTGCTGCTCTCATGTGCTCTGACCCACAGCGTTTGGTCTTGAACTATCCCAGACCTAACTCGGGTCTTTCCCTGCTATTCAGCACAGGTTTTAATTGTATTTCATCTTGTGCCTCTCAGGTCACCGCAGCTGCGCCGTCCACCTCACCCAGTCCAAAAACCCACAAAAGCAATTTGATGGAATCCAAATATTCTGCACGGCCACGTAATTATGACCCTTCCTGGCTCCAGAGTTCGACCAGGAGTGAAACAACCTCTGTCCTCCTGCTGAGTAGTCAAATAGCTCTCTCTCTGTCTCATTCCTCTCCCACACACCTTCCCAGGGGAGCCTCTGCTCCCGAACTGCTCTTACCTGGTTTGGACAGAGACACTGCAGCGAGTAGTAAGCGAACTGGTCTCGCACATTCACCAAGTTATTGTTGGGGTTGATGTGGTCCAGGCAGTGGGATTCTGCTTTGCCAGAGGTTTTGCACACGTACTTGCAGTTCCCAAAAAGACAGTGGAAGTGGAATTTGTTGGCGTACTTGCAGTCTGTTGCCAGGCAGGGATCGCTGGAACACATCCAAAACCCAATCGTCACCTTCACTCCTTTCACACATTTGTTTCTTTGCCAAAATTTAACTCAAGGGGAGCCCAGCTGAAGCCTCTGTTCCAAACATGGCCCACAGTCCTCACTGAGCCTCCTTCCTCTTTAGTAACACTGATGCTGGCGACACGACGGCAGTTCCGCCAAGCCGGAGCACTCTCTTGACTATCAAAGCACAGCACTGCCTGGTGGGTTCTGTAGTCTTGGAGGGCCACGCTGCTCTGGACAGCTGTTCTATCTCCCTTTCTGCCTGTACTCACCCCAGTGGATTCAGACAGTTCTTTCCACCTCAGTTTCATGTAACTGGAATGAAACTCTTGGGCACGAGCACCGCGAGGTGCCAGGCTGCCCCAGTGAGATAAACTCAGCAGTGCCCTGTTTAATCAGCTAAGTGGCTGGGATGCCTCACCCCCGCCTCCAGTGCATGGATTTCTCGCTGGAGGTCACACTGGAGGTAGCTCAACATTGATCTCTTGGATCCGAGGCATCGCACCCAGCGATACCTACTGAGAATTAATACAGTTCTTTGAAAGCAGATGAATGACTGTCAATACATGACCCGGAGACTGATCCTCCCCCAGCCTGAAGAGCTGTGCTGCACCGCCTGAGCTGAGCCTTACAGGAGTCAATTTTCTGTGAGCCAAGGCCCAGAGCACTTTCTAGACAGAAGGTGTCTCTGTGGGTGACTACAGATGCAGCACTAGAGCTCTGAGGGGCAGTAAAGAGGAGGCTGCGCGGCTGGAGAGGGCCAAAGGAAGCAGCAGTGTCTACAACTTACTTCTCCTGGAACTGGAGAAACCCGGGTTTGACCTGAGGCTTGGCGTTCTCCAGGGAAGTCGTTGCCAAGGGTGAAGTTGCCAGGTTAGGCACTGACGCTGGGATCTGAGGCATCTGGGGTATGGTAGAAGCCAGCTGCTTCCAAGCTAGCAGTGTGGGGGCAGAGGGCACAGCAGCTGGACTCGGAGTGGGCACGTCGAGGGCAGGAGCACTTGCCATGGTGGCAGAAGTAGCGGATGGTGACGAAGGGGCCAGAGAAGCCTTACTCTCAGCAGCAGTGGAGAAAGGAGACTCAGAGTTACTCTTCACAGTTCCACCGTCGGTTCGGAAGTGAAAACTGCAAAAGGAGAGAGTTGCTCAGACACAAACCCGTGAGCAGCGCAAATGGTGCACGGGTCACAAAACAGGAGCACGGCAGGGTGAGGAGAAAGTTGCTGTTGGGCTGCGTGCTTTGCTTCCTTTCAAGATCCTTAACCACATGATATGAACATCTTAAACAGAACCCTGCGAGCTGAGGGCTGCGGAAAACTGGTTAAAAGAGATTAGTCAGGACAAGACAAAGAAGAGGAGAACACCTGCACGCTGCTACGGTGGGGGCTGCCTGCTCCACAAAAACCTCTACCCAGTGACAGTGGTTGGGTTTGCAGGGCCATTTATACTCAGCCCTGGTGAGGCTGCACCTTGTTCTGCACAGATTTAGTTCTGGGCACTGAAGTACAGAGAGGACATCAAGGTGCTGGAGAGGGGGCAGAGAAGGGCAGCTGGGCTGGTTAGGGGTCTCGAGATCAGGTCTGATGGGGAGAGGCTGAAGGAGCTGGGGCTGTTCAGCCTGGAGAAGAGGAGGCTGAGGGGAGACCTCACTGCTCTCTACAACCACCTGAAGGGAGGCTGCAGTGAGGCAGGGGCTGGCCTCTTCTCCCTAGGGACTAGCGGTAGGACCAGAGGAAATGGGGTCAGGTTGTGCCAGGGGAGGGTCTGATGGGATCTTAGGAAAAACTTCTTCCCAGAAAGTGTGGGGAGGCCTTGGAACAGGCTGCCCAGGGAGGGAGTGGAGGCACCGTCCCTGGAGGGGTTCAACAGCTGGGCAGCCGGGGTGTTTGAAGAGATGGGTTAGTGGTTGGGGGTTGCCAGGCCAATGGTTGGACTTGATGATCTTGAAGGTCTTTTCCAGCCTTGATGACGCCGTGATTCTAAGCTGCACCTCCCATATTTGTTATTCCTTTGCGTGGCGTGTTTGCGGGCTGCGAGAAACATGGGGCTCCTTGAACACCCCGCTGTCACATAGCGACGGTGAAACACCACAGTCACGTCCTCAGCCTTGCCTCAGCCTTTTCCACGAGTTGTGAAACACAATTAACGAGGGCACTGTGTTCTGCACAGATTCTAGCTGAGTTTCCACAGGAAATGTGTGGACACCCAAACTGATGCTCTCGGGCTTGCCCCCACATTTCTGTTTCTGCGTAGAGTTACTCGGTGAGGTCTGTCTTGTCCCACAGCACGTATGTTGGAGGGTTTCCTCCAGGTTCCCCAAGCATCTCCTACTCACTTAGCGTGCTTGATGGCTCCATCCAGGGTGCTGAAAAGGGCTCCACATTCCTCCACCACGCAGTGGAAATGCACCTTATGCAGAAAGTCACACTGCGCGTCGCAGAAGTCCTTGGTACCAAACCTGCCCAGAGCAGACAAACAGCATCTTAGAGAAGGGTCCCGATGAGAAGCGAGTGTTGGGGCAGGCATATCTTCTGTGGCTCACAACTCTACTGCCATTCTGACAGCTCTGCCCCTGCTGCAGGAACAGCAGCAGCACTGCTGGCACTGCTGCCCGGTTCCTGCCCAGCACACAGCTCTGGACACAGAACGAGAACCTCAGGTCTCTCTCTCCAACCAGACTTGACCAACAACCTCCTATTCACTGCTCATCCACTGCTGAGAATCTCGGGACTTAATTGAGTAGCACAAATAGCTGTGATTTCAGGAAACTCCAGATTTGCAGGGAATCCAGAAATCAAGAGGAAAACGCTGGCAGGAAGGAGCTGAAGCCTAGCGGGGGAGTCTTGTGTAATTAAGATACAACAAACTACAATTGCTCTGATGAGCAGGAAAGCAAGAAACAAACAGGAGCCTGTGTGGTCCCAGGAGGAACCTCGTCACAAATTAAGAGTAAAGGAAAAAGAAAGGAGAAACTCGCAGTGGAGGAGGAAGGTCAGTGGGCACAGTACCCACCCACGGCTTGCAGGGAGAAAAGCAAGGGGAGAAAAGGTGTGAGAGAGGCAAGAAACCACATTCCCCCCGAGCTCAAGGGGTTGTTTTCTGAGGGACGAGAGGAGTTGCCCTTAGAAAGGTCCAGAAAACGGGAGGTGATGTGTCAGGAGCAGCTGCCTTAGAAAATTTGCTTTGGGCAGGAAAACGAAAGGCAAAGCAGCCAGTCAGGGCTAAAACCAAGGGCTTCTAGAAGAGCAGATAAAGGGACCGGCTGGAAAATGTAAATACGCACAAATCAGCCTGGCTGGGTGATGTATGTCCTGAAGTGCGATGGAAATTAACTCCCGAGCTGACTGCACGACTAGTTGCTATTTTTCTTAAGCAACAGATAAGAGGCAGCTACTAGGAAACGGGCAATAAAAAAAAAAATAAAGAAGAGTAAAAAATTCTAGGTGCTGAGCCTTTCATGGAAAAAGAAAGAGAGATGAGTGGTCTTTAGCAATTATTGTACCTCTAGACTCGAGTTCTCCTTCCAGTAAAGTAATGGAGCAAATATTAAGAGGGAGGAGAAAATCATTAAACATCTAGAGGATACACGAAGCACGAGCAAAAAACAGCATCAGGATTATAGGGAATAAATCTTGTCAGACAAATTTAATTGCCTTTTTTGACAGAATTACAAAATTAGGGGATGACGGGACGCCACGTATTCGTATTTCAGGAGAGTATTTTTGATACAGTCTCGTATAGGCTCAGGATTAATTCAGATGGGTGTGGACGGGGGTGCTACCTCGTGGACTGAAACCGGGCAGAAGGACTGTAAACAAAGGCTAATGACAAACAGCAGCACATTGAGCAGGGAGGACGCATCTCCTGGATGCTGCAAGGATGACTTTGGCTGGGGCTGAGCTCAGTGAACGTCTTCATTAGTAATCCAGGAGAAGGAGTAAACAGCGCGTTAATGAAATTCACAGAAGATACGGACCTGGGAGGCGTCGGCAGCACCAGCGCAAGAGGAGAGAAAGAACACGGCGAAGGGAGAAGGTTCAAGATCTGAGAGCTGCAGTCGGAAACGCTCAGTTAATACATCTGGGGGTGCAGAGCGGGTATTTTTATGCCCTGGGACTCACGGGAGCAGCAAGAGCAGCCCTGCGTGACCGCGGATGGCAAACACAGCGTGTTTACGCTGCGCGCTGTAGATGCAAAGAAGGGAGAACTGTGGGCAGCACCTAAGCGGGCGGAAAGCTGGTTCTGCCCGGCAGCCCAGCTCTGCACCCATTCAGGGAGGAGGCAGAGCGACGGCGGCAGCAACGTGACCGGCAGCCTGCAGGGACTAATTTACGGGGTCAGATGAAAGGAAGTACATGAGCTTGGCTGAACAGCATGCCGAGAGTCTGGGGCTATCGGAAGGGGTGAACTTTGGTTGCCGAGAGGAATTATTGGCTGTGGTTCAAGAGGGATAGAACCAGGAGAACTGCAACCAACACGGCAGAGAGGGAAGTGCAGGCAGCACATGAGGGGAAAACGCCCACGACAGCGGAACACTTCAGGTGCTAGGATAATGCTCCCCGAGACAATAAAGTAGTCACACTGCTCTGTGTAATTCTAAGCAGGCTGGACAAATGGACTGCAGGGATGGATCCCACACTGGCTGGGGGCAGATGGACCACAAGACCTTCTAGTGTCCCCCATTAGAGTTTGTGATTTCCAAAGCGTCCACAGCATGTGGAGGCAGCAACGTGTGTCAGAGCACAAAGCTGCGTGTGTGTGCCGGGGCAGACCTGCGTGCTCAAAGCATCTGTCTGGCTGGGCATGTGTGTTCCTGTGGCTGTGTGGGCGAGTTCTGTACCTGTTCCATCCTCCTTTTGAGCCTTCCCGTCTGTGATGAAACCCACAGAAACCATCCCCGTTCCCATACTCCTTGAATTCCTTATTCTGGGTCAGTGGCTGACTCTCGTGATCAGAGGAAATGCCACAAAAGCATTTTACACCTTGTGATCAGGGTACAACCCTGGTCCAACAACATTTGGGCGCTGGACTTGCAGACTGGGGACATACAGAGGCGCCTGAGCTGAAGTCTAGGCTAATGGGACTATGAGAAGATCTGTGCGCGTAGCTGGTTCTCAAGAACCCTTCACAAAGCAATCATGCGTAGGCAGACATTTCACGTCCTGCAAAGTACAGGAACACTTGCTGCAGTAAGCTGGGGCTGAGGACTAAGGGCACCCCAGAAGGTGGATCAGGGACCACAGAATTCAGCCTTTGGATTCAAAAGAATTCTGCACTCAAGTGTGAACTACTGAGCCACACACTTTGCGGAGGACATTGTTTCCCTTTCTCTACCCCCAGCTCCAGGCTCTCCTTACCGGCGCAGGTACATCTTCCATGGCTCAGAGAGCTTCTCCTGAACAAGCGCCTTCACTGCCTTGCCCAGGTACTGTGTCGGCTCTCCAGCCCCAGCCTGGCTGCCATCTCCTTCTGTCTTAATGTTCAGCAGGTTCCCAAGGCTGGCACTGGTCTTGGACATCTGGAACGAGAACATAGACACTGTGTCAAGCCCAGCACAGCCATGGACACTGCCCCTCTGGGCACCCTCAGGACTGTCCCACAGAAAGTTGGTTGTGTCTTCAAAGCTTGAGAGAGCAGACAAGAAGTCTGTGCAGGCACCGGCAAAACGTAATAACACCCCACTGTGCCGCATCCTCCACCCAGCTGTCACAGAGCGCTCGGGTGCGCATCTAATATTCATGGCTCTTGTGTGAAGTAATGAAGCACCATGGAGAGACTGAGGTGAAGAGAGACCTGGAGAATGGGTGCAGGCTTGGATATCAGCAGCCTTACACGGCTCCTACAAAGTGCTGGTCTCAGTACAGATGCAGGACAGACCTGGTAAGCTCTAGTTTAGATAGAATCAGCTTATCCCACTCACACAGGTGTCTCACTCTTTAAAGGGTATGTTTGGGGGCAGCACAGGGGACTCTTATTCAATTGGAGAAAAATTCTGGCTCTGCTCAAGTTCTTGGAAAGTTCTTGCTAACTTCAATAAGGAAATGATGTGGCTTTTTGGTCTAGGTGGTGCTGCTCTGGCAGGGGGATTGGACTAGATGATCCTTCGAGGTCCCTTCCAATCCCTAATGATTCTATGATTCAGTGCTAAACATCCTTCACAGAGCAGGACGTGGTCTCACAATCTGCACCGTGTGAAAGGCTTCGGAGAGTTTCTGCCCAGAGCAGCTTTGGAGGCCCAGGTGGGTGATGTGCAGCAAAGAAGTCACTCGCGAGCGCTCCGAGAGATCTCCTCTCCAAACAAACGCTCCATTTCCGAGCCCCTTCCTTGCTTTATTGTGCTCTCAATTACCTCCAGCACCAACAGTGATTTTCACAGCCTGATTAAAATGTAGGATTGGGCCCAAAACTCCACCCACTTGAGGATCTCGAAGCCCTTTATAAATATCAGTTAATTAAGCCTGACAGCCCCCTAAATAAACCACAGTTTGCTACAGGAGCCCTGGCTAGCTGAGGCTTTCCTAATGCCCCCTGAAGGTAAAGCCCCTGCTGCTGTGTGGAGACTGCAACCCTTTATGGCTGGAGTCAGAAATTCAGGTCGTCTTTTTTTCCCTCCGCTGGCGTTCACTGGGCTCTCAGTGTCTGTGCAGGGCTCGTTTTCCTGGGCAAGTCGGGAAGGACTGCTACACGGGCAGAAACTCTGCGCGGTGAGAGGCAGCAGCAGCAGGCTGAGGGGCTCCTGAGCACCCCAGCGCCGTTCCGCCACCCTCAGTCCTGAGCAGGCTCCTTCACAACCCGGTTTTTGCCGTCGGTTGATCCCACTCCTTCCTCAAACGAAATGAACAACCCCGACCAACTCAGGTTTTGCGCCTGTGCTAGTCATTTGGCACGAAATAGCGGATGTGCTGCACACAAACACTTAGTTCTGGGATTTTGCCTCAATCTTCGGCTGTCCTGGAGACTCTGGAGCAAAGCATCTAGCGCGAGTGAGTTTTCGGAACGAGCCGGGACCCCAGCGGCAGACTCGCTAAGCAGATTGTCTGACTGGCGAAAGAGCTGCCCGTCTGGGCTCACAAGAAGGACGACACGCAGCGACAAACAAGGAGTTCAGTTTAAAAGGGAACAGCAAAACCCCACTGCAAGCGAGAGCAAACGGAGGCGGATAAATCACAGGATAAACGCAGAAAGCAAACAACACAGAGGGGAGAAAGGAGTAACGCAGTGAGAGAGCGGGGAGGAGAGAGATCACCAGGCAAAGTCACTCTGCCCTCTCTGGAGGGTTATACGGCCTCGATGCATGTAATGCCCAGAGCCAGGGGCCGGCAATGGTGATGCCTGTTCCACCCGCAAGGCAGCAGAATGTCAAAGCGCGGCTCACAGGCTGCCCTGAGCCCTCCTGCAGCCGTGCGCCACAGCAAAGCGCAGCCGGCACAGTAGAACGTGTCAGGTGAAAGGGAAAAGAAGTATTTGAGATGATGGATGGTTTAAGGAAGAAGTACGGAAAAAGAAAGCGTGGCACGGTCCAAATTACATGTTGGAGGATCATTGAATCATTAGGGATTGGAAGGGACCTCAAAAGATCATCTAGTCCAATCCCCCTGCCACAGCGGGACCACCCAGACCAAGTTGCACAGGAACACATCCAGGCGGGTCTTGAAGGTCTCCGGTGAAGGAGGCTCTGCTGGACACCTCTGCTCACAGCAGAGAGACAGAAATGGATGATTTTGGGCTCAAAACTTGTGATGTTTTTTTCTTCTTTCAAAAAAACAAATGATCCTCCTCCCCCTCCAATGAGCGCAAATGTTTTCAAGTTAATTGATGAAATGAAGAGCTAGAGAAAGAGAGGGGGAGAGAAGTTGCCAGCTTCTGGAAATAGACATGAAGAAGAAATAAATAAAAATAATAAAAAAATTCTTCTGGAGCCCTCCTCTGTCTAGATGAAAAGGATAAAAAAAAAAAAAGGGGGGGGGAAAAAAGGTGTCAGAGGCTGCAATATATTTCTTCAGCCAGTTCATTAAATTAATTCGTAAGCAGTGGCTCTGAAATTATACCCGATGAAAAATGGACTCAAAATTTAAATGGTACAAACTCATCTTATTAGAGGCAAAACATTAAAAAACAAACGCATCTCTGCCCCCCACCCCCCCATGGCAGCTTTCATTTCTCTTGGTGGGGGGAAAGGAAGGCGTTTGATGGATGGCTCTTACCTTATTCATAAGCGAGGATAAAAGAGATGAATTTGCCGAGACTGTGTGGCCATTTGATTCATTACTGGAACACACAAACCAACTGGGTTAAGATGTGCACAGGGACCGTGAGCACCAAGATTAATCCTTCTCCCTTCAAGCTGCCTCACTCCTCACCTGCTGCATCCGGGGGAAGAGAGTGATGCCCACCACCCTCCCCCGGGCAGGCCCAGTGCGTTTACTGGTGATGGCCACGATGGAGAGAGAGAGAGAGGGGTCTGAGTCTGCAGAACTGGGTTCACCAACCCAGCTCTCCTTGTCCGGTGCCCACACCATCGCACTGCTCTATCCCTGACTCATGCCACCCCATGTTTTACTCCCTCACCCCATTAGAACTTTCAGGGATATGCCCCAAACCCAGGGGGCTGATGATGGGAGACTCTGAGATCTCCCTTAACACCTTTCAAGGCAGGTGAGTGCAAAGAGACGTCACCTTGCCTACAGACTAGCACGAGCCAGACCCAGGCTAGAGTTTAGTCTGACACCCAGATGTTTCCTGTGCCTGGTTTCTCTGGAAGGTGCCTCCCTTTGACCTGTCCTGGAAGCAGCGCCCAGTTCTCCTGCTGGAAGAGCAGCGCGGAGCAGATCTTGATGACCACAACAGAAATATCTTAGGTGAAAGAAAAGAGCTTTGCTAGTGGCTCCACACAAGGGGAGAGGCTGTTGTCAAAGAGCCAGGAGGTGCTTGTGGAGGACACACTTGAGGAGGGATAGAGGGAACCTCCCTGCCTCCAGTTTGGGGGTGTCCAAAGTTGCCTTTCATCAGTGTGTTGTGTCCTCTCCTATAACAGGTATAAAAAGGTCTCAGAGCACGACGCTCAAAGAGCTATGTGTGCCTGCAGGTCTCTCACCCGTGATCCTTGATGCTTAGGTCCAAGCTGTGCTCCTGCAAGGACTCCTGACTGGTGGCAGATGAGGAGCCCATGGCCTCCGCTGGCTCCTGCTTCACCTGGACTGGATTGAAGCGTCCGGGAGCCGCTGCTTGTCCATTCCCTGCTTGAGAAGGACAAGGACATTACATACAACAATCAGATGAGAAATGTAGGTTTAAAATGAGGTTACTCTGGCCAATAGGGGAAGTGAAATCACCAGCACCGGTGCGTAAATGGAAAAAAGCACAGAAAAAAGTCGGGGGGGGGGGGGGGAAGGGCTGCGACTGCTGGTCAGCGTTTATTGCCAGGCTGACATGATGGGTTCTGACGTCCACTCCAGCGTGGAAATTCTTCAAGTGATAATTATTGCAAAATTATGTCAAAGTTGTCCAGGCTATGGGCCCTTTAAAGGAGAAGGGCGGAAGGAGCGTGGGGGAGACCTGATTCTCTGCACAAACTGTCATAACTAATTTGCGGGGCTGCCTCTTAAGCGTTTATTAAAGACTCTGTTAATGCTGAGGCAATGTGGCAGCTTTCGACTGCTAGTCAAGCCCCTTTCCTCGTCCCCAATGCCAGCGTTGCCGTAGCGACAGCCAGGGCCTGCCACTGCGCCTGCCCAGCAGGAGCATCTGCCCTGCCAGGGCTATCGAAGGTGACAGCCAATGGGATCGGTTCGAACCGCGCGACCTCCTGCCACCGCCGTCGGGTCCCCGCGACACGAGGGCCACTCTGCTAGTTCACTTCTTTCACTGACTGCATTTATTTCACTGATTTTAGTTACTTTCTTTAGGTCACTCGTGTTACTTTTCAGGGGGAGGGGGTCGAGCGAGACGGGGAAAAAAATGAAAGAAGACTGAAACAAGGAAAAAAAACCAGGTGGAGGAAAGTGGAGAAACTGAGGGAAGAAATGAAAGGATAAAAAAAATGAGGAGGAACAGCGAAGAAAAAAGGAGGGGAAAAAAGTTGCTGACAGGAACATGTCTGCAGAGCTTTCTTCCACAATCCCCAAGTGACTGAAATATTAATTTCCCCTCCGGCAGTACAGCTGACGGCGAGCTGCTTCTCAGACAGCAAGTGGCATTTTATTAAAAAATAAAGGAAAATAGTTCCCTCAATGACCTTTCTCTGCTTTAGGAAACAATCTTTCAAATAGTAATTTTTGAAGCATGTGAAAGTTCCCCTCCCTCTTTAATCAGATCTCTTCATCCTGCTCCCTTGTGTGCTCTCGGCCAGAAGGGACCAGTGGCAGCACCCACGCACCCACGGCCCCTGCTGCCTGCTCCAGCCTGCCCCACCCCCAGGATGGAGCTTGTGGGGCAGCCCAGGGTCATGGGAGATGCCAGGCAGAACCTCCCTTCTGCGACCCCACAGTGCCCATCACGAGCTGCCCGTGTTCTGGGCACTGGTACCCTGGGCTGGGCACAGGCCACAACCTGCCCCAGGTGGAGGTGGCAGCAGGAGGAGCTTTGGGCTGCCCCAGGGGATTTCTCGTTCCCTCTGATGGTGCTGCAGCCTCTTGCAGAGCTGCAGGGATGGAGAAGCACAGCCTGCAAGACTGAGTGGGGGAAAGGACCAGTTTGTGGGCTGTACCAGTGCTATCTCCAAACCCACTGCAGAGGTTAACAGAGCTGGAGCACAGCACCAACCCTCAGATCAGAAAAACCACTGGCAAGGAGCTACCAGGCTGACAGCACTAGGGCCAGCTAAACCTCAGCAGAGCCTGCAGAAGAGGGCTTAGGCTGCTGCATGGGCAGAGAGCATTGGCCAAGCTTTGGCTTCACTTCCAACAGAGTCCCTCTCTTTTTTCCAGCCTACAGCAAACCACGCAACACTCTGCCATCAGATCTGGCAAGGACCTGCTCCACCTGTGGGCAAAGCCGCAGTTCCTGCCACTCTTCTGGGCACAGGTCACGCCAAGCTTGCCCTCTTTAAGCATTAACTGGCCATGACCACATTTATTCTCCCGTTTATGCTCCTTTACTACCTCTTCTCCACCTCCAGTCACATGGACAACTGGGTGGCTTCTCATTCATTCCTCTACACTTCATCAGGCACTGCTCTTCCTCCCATGACCAGCACAACGGATGCGGGGGAACTCACCTGCTTCGAGGGCCACTGAGGGCTTCAGTGCAGCGGCTGCCAGCTTGGCCATCATAGGAGAGATTAACCCCTTGCTAGCAGAGATCCTTTCCATTATAGATGCTGCTGGAGCTGAAGAAGAAGTAGCTGCTGGCTCACCAGATCCTGACACCGCCTGGGATGTGGAATCTGCAGGAGCAGATGCTGTTGGATTGGTGCCGGAAGAACCAGCAGTCATCAGGTTAGCTGAGCTGGCAGGAAGTGGTGTAGAGACCCGGCTGGGCATGATGGGGAAGAAGGATCCAGCTGTTCCAGGAAGAGTTGAGTTGGAGAGTGCCAGGGCCAAGGGGATATTGCTGGGAAGAGCCTGGGAGAGCAGGCCAGAAATCTTGGTGGCTGGTGTCATGCTGTTGGCAGACTTACTGGCCTGTGAGGAAGCCAGCTCCGCAGCAGAGGAGGGCGCGGTTGGGACTATGAGAGAAACGGAAGACTGCTGACTGGTGGGAGAGGCACTCAGGCTGGAGTTCTTCGAGCTCATAGCGGAGAAGTCAATAAGATCGTCATTGCTAGACTCCTCTTGCTCGTTATCCTTGGACCCGAGGAGAGAGGCGGGCAGGCCCAGCACTCCGGAGCTGCGGATGTGCCGGCGCTCATGTTTGCGTTTATGGGAGGTCATCTGGCTGGTGGAGGTGAAGGTGAAGCCACAGCCTGCCCTTATGCAGTGGAAGTGGTTGGTGGCCTTGCTGTAGACACAGCCCTCGTACTTGCATTCTTCATACTTGTAGAACTTCTTGAAGCCATCCTTGGCATAGGCATCATCTTTGATGTGGTAGCTCTTGTGCTTCTCAATGTCGCACTTGTTCTTGAAGGTGAACGTACACCCGGGTCGCCTGCAAGGGCATTGAAGAGGTGGTTGGCTATGTGGGCTAGGAGCACAACACAACTGCTGTCACCCGCCTCCCTCTGGGCTGAGGACAATGAGACAACGACCCTGGCTGCAGAGGGGTCGAGGAGCTTTATAGGATTAAGCTGTGACACCAAAGCCAGCAGAATTGCTGCCGTGTGAGAGAGCTGGGAAAGTAACTCCCTGCTGAGGAACAGCCACAGCCACATGGGGACAGAACAGCCAGCACTCAAAGTTCCAACCAAAACAGCAGCTAAAGGGGACTAAGATACACGTAGGTGTTTCCCGACTCTTCCTGAGAACAGGAGGAATCAGCAGAAGAGCATCTGTGTACAGAAGTCTGGCCCTGAAAGGGATGAGCTGGCTGACTCTTGGCTGGAGAGGACTCCAGCACGGAAGCGCCGCTGGCGCTGCATTAGTAGCCTACTCTAGCCAAACCCTTAGGAGGACGCCTATCTCTTTCCCAAATGACTCTAGGATGGATTTTCTAGTGGAAGTCTTTTCCTCAGCTCCCCACAGCTCACATTCCTGCCTGCAGAGTGGCCTGTGGCAAGATCCTGGAAATCAGACCTGCCCTGGAACATGCCTCAAGAGCAGGACGGAGAAGGTCACAGCAGGGGAAATCAAGCCTCTGCGTACACTCCTGAATGCAAGACTTGGCAGAAAGAGGTAACCAGACCACACAAGGCTGGGGCAGGATTCCACCCCTTCCCCACTGTCTCACCTGCAGTGAAAGTGGGTGGTTTTCTGTCCGTAGAACTGGCATTCCACAGTGCCGCAGTCCTCTGTGGCCCGGAACCGCTGAAACCCATCGTTGATGAGCTGGGTGTTCTTCTTGTGGAAGTTCTCATGGGTCATCACATCAGAAGTGCTTGTATAGACCTTGTTACAACCCACCTACCCCAGGCCAAAGCAGAGAGCCATCAGCACAGCGCTTGAACAGTGATAACAAGCCAGGAGCAGCACGCATCCCTTTAATAATTCCATTTGTGCCGCTCTCATAGGAGCAGGAACTCATCACTTCAACTCCCAATCTCGAGACTGACAAGAGAGTGTTTGGAAAACCACCAGTAAGCAAAGAAAGGGAGGATGCAAAGGGAGAAAAGCCCAGCTATAGCTCCTCGTGCCTGCTTGGGATGGCAGTGCGGAGGGCTCCTGCTCTCAAGGAGAGCAGCACGCTGGCGATGCCACTGCGCTGTGCTAGCCTGGAGGGACAAGGCACGGTGTGGGACTTTCATCTCTTTGGGGAAGAGAGAACTGAGGGGCAAGGAGCTATTTACTCGTTCTGGGAGCTACGGCAGGGTGGTGCAACATGAAGCCAATCTACTGAGCTTGTAGTAGATGGGGTTCATCCTAGCAGAGCACAAACCCTACGTTCAGCCGATCTGGGCAAACTGGTGACTTTCTTTGTCACCATCACTGCTCCAGACTTCCATAATTTTAAACGCGTGCAGCACACGGGACTGGTGTGAGCAGGACGGAGTGCTCCAAACCTGCCTTCCTCCGGGCAAAGCGGGCAACGTTGCCATATGGAGTAAAAAAACCCTGGAATTTGAAAACGTCCTCGGCCCTGCGGAGGGAGGGGTTTTTTTCCCCTCTTCTCCTCTCGTGCGACGTGTGCCAATGCCTGCACCATCTCACGAGTGAAGAGAGCGAAAACATCACCACTTAGTTCAGTCCAGGTTGATTCAAACAGGCAGTAACAAAACCCATGACATATACCCCAGGAAAAAAACCAAACCAAAAAGGATCTCCAGCTATTTCCAATATAAAAGAGACTCTCTCTCTCTCTCTCTCTCTCTCCTTGCAATGACACCTTGAAAAAAGACAGACCCTGCATGGCATTAAATAAAAGAATTAAACAAAAACCTCCTTAGGAATAATTTGCAATGCAGCTCTTGGTGCTAAAGCCTAAAAAAATGTCAGTTTATATAAACAACTAACTGGATTTTATCCACACCAATTATGGACATAAAGGAAGAAAAAAAACCAGCCCCCGCGAGATGGATGGCACAAATTCTGCCACTTACGCGGCATTTTCTTTAATTAGGAGCTCCTATTCCGACACCTTTCCTGTAAGGCTCTGCTTACATGGGTATTATTTTCCTGGAAGCCAGTGGGCACAGGATGGAATTAGCCATATATAGTTGTGCAAATGAGGGTCTCTATTTGGGGTGACTTCAAAGCTGTGAAACCACTCCTCAGACTCTAAAAAATTGAATCAAACAAATCCCATCCTGGTTAATGGAAGGAACTAAGCAATCATCGTTGTGGAAGCAGAACAGCAAATGTCCTGAAGAGAAAGTCACATGAAGTTCTCCATTTATCAAGTGTGGCAAGCACATGCTTAAGCCAGCCCCAGCTCAGAGCTGGACTGGAGTGCATGCCTAACACTGAAGTGTGTCCTTAAGCCCCATTGACTTCAAAAAGCTCACCTGGCTTCCAGTTAAACATATGCCCAAGTCTATCCCAGAGCACGAAAGCATGTGATTAGAGCCTTGTGACTTTAACTTGGGCCTTAAACTGCAGGGATAGGGGCAGGAGGTGAAACCCGAGTGCTCAGGGCAGAAAAGCTTTTGCAAGGGGTTGCCTGGTTTTAACACTTCTGGCTACGGCAGAGAATCACAGGATCATCCAAAAGACCTCCAAGATCATCAAGTCCAACTGTCTGTGCTACAACCCCCAACCACTAACCCACCTCCTGGCTGCCTGTTTGCTGAACCCCTCTGGGGACAGTGCCTCCACTCCCTCCTTGGGCAGCCTCTTCCAAGGCCTCCCCACTCTTTCTGGAAGAAGGTTTTCCTAAGAACCAATCTGAACCTCCCCTGGCACAACCTGACCCCATTTCCTCTTGTCCTGTCCCCAGTCTCTAGGGGGAAGAGACCAACAGCCCCTCGCTCCAAGCTCCCTTCAGGCAGTTGTGCAGGGCAGTGAGGTCTCCCCTCAGCCTCCTCTTCTCTGGGATGAAGAGCGCCAGCTCCCTCAGCCTCTCCCCATCAGCCTTATTCTCATGACAGTGGTCGAGGCCATGATTCTAAACAGATACAGACCAAGCCCGTGAGGGTGAGGAACAATCAGGGTAAGACCCAAAGGATCTGGTATGTCTAAAACCAGTAAAGGCTGAGAGAACTGGGGCTGTTTAGTCTGGGGAAGGGAAGGCTGAGAGGGATCTCATCAATGTCTGTAAATATCTGAGGGGTGGGGGTCAAAAAGAAAGGGCCAGTATCTCTTCAGTGGTGTCCAGTAATAGCACAAGGAATAATGGGGATAAGCTGGAACATGGCGAGTTCCACCTTAATAGAAGGAGACACTTCTTTGCTGTGAGGGTGACAAAGCCCTGGAACAGGCTTCCCAGAGATGTTGTGGGGTCTCCTCTAGAGATTTTCAAAACCCACTCGCATGCAGCCCTGCGTGACCTGTCCTAGGGCATCCTGCTCTGGCAGGGGTGTTGGACTAGATGGTCTCTGGAGGTCCATTCCAACCACTAACATTGTGGTTACGTTGCTGTTGAGGCCTGGCTGGCTCTTGAGACAAAGCTCCCAGTCTACATCTCAGGCAAGTACCGGTAAATGAGATGGAGAACCAGGGGTGCTAAGTCTAGATATGTGACAGTGAAGTTTAATGACTTTAGAAATGGATTATGGAGGAAATTCATCCAGTGTTATAGGGCAAAAGTGTCACAGAAAAGTCTGATTTCAAGGGGGTGACAGCTCGGATTTGAGGCAGTGCAGTGGCATCGCAGAGCGGTCCCTAAACCTCAAAGAGGTGGAACTTGTTTGAGCAAGTCCAAGGCTGCAAGAAGACACCGAAGTCTGCTTTGCCTCACTGCATGTCCCGAGGCTTCCACAGGCAGAACACAGCGCTCGCCTTCGCCCTTCCCATCGCTCAGCAGGGCAAGCGCAGCGAGGAGAGGGCACAGGCTCCTCACAGAAGTGAGCAGGAGAGGCTGGAAATGTCATCCCTTTGCCTCAGGCTCTCTAACAGGGAACTGCTGGGTTGCCTAACTCGGGAATCCTTCCAGCCCGTCCCGCAAAGCTCCAGCAAGGACTGCGGGCCCCGTTACCTGCATGCAGTGGTAGTGTGTGCTTTTCCCGTTGAGGTGGCAGCCGTGATAGTAGACGCTGCAGTCATCCAGGGGGCTGAAGCGCATGAAGCCGTGCTGGAGGGAATTATCACGCTTCTTGTGCATGTTGTAGTGCCGAATCACATCCTGCTTGCTAGTGAATCTCTGGAGAGACACGGAGACAAGCGGTGAGACACACGTGATGGCAGTGGGGGAATGATCCTGGGGGGCAGGGTTGGGTGGGGGGGTTTTTTGACTGTTAACAAACTGATGGTACCAGGAGCGTAAAGCTCAGCCCTGACTCCAAGAGCATCAGCTCAAACAGGAGCTGTGTGCCTGTGTCTCCTTGGTAAGGGGAAGGAATCTACCTGTGAAAAGTTGTAACCATGACGCAGGGGGATGTCCAGAATACACTCCCTGCGGCTTTAAGGCTGCAGTTCTTCCAACATACTTTTAGCTGCTGCTATCTCCAGGACTGCTATAGTTAGAAAGCAAAGCAGTGAACTGAGCAGCCTACAAGAGAGAAGTCCAGCTTCCACATCGCTCACTGTAGTGGTGAGTGAGGCACTGGCTGCCACATTCACGTCAGACTAGACACTGGAAAGAACACTCTCCTATTTTACAGCGTCATCCCGTTGTTAAACCTCCTGCCTCCCCTACGAGGTAGGCTGGCTCTGCTAGGAGAGGAGGACATGGAACTTTGTCATATGAAAAGGTGGTAGTAGAGCTCAGAGCTAAATCTGCCTGACCGGTGTGTCCCTTTCACCTGTAATGAAGGGGTGTCCCGCTGTCAGCGCAGGCTAAGTGCCGTTAAAATGAAGCTTTTCATTTCTATTTCCCACAGACATCAATATTTAACAGAGAAGGTGGGAAAGTAAATCTGATTTTTTTAAAAAAAAAAAAAAGAAATCAATATCCATTTATTTTGAGGAGTAATTGGAAAGGCCTGTGTTCTAATGTTTAACAACTTCTCTAGTCTCCCTCACAGGAAACAAATGATTATCATGTCCACTCTTTCCTCCTATAATATCAATCCTGATCAATCCCCTTGCTATTGGCTGGGGAATACGTCGATAGAGATTTCAGCAGCGATCCCCTGGGGGCTGGAGGTATGATTTCCCAGGGCGTATCTCCAGGACTGCTGTTGCCAATCACCGTTAATTTGTGCCCACTTATTACCCAGCGTTACTTGTTCTAAAATATATCTCAGCCATAAAATAATTTGCATTTTAAAAAGCAGCCTAAATCCTTATTCCCCGCGAGACCAGACAGCTCCTTTGCAAGCAGCTTCCAGGCTCCTTAGGAAATAATCGTGAGGCCAATCATAATAATGGGCTTTTCTGTCTTTCCATGCACTGTATTCCTCTCTTGATGGTGCTGAGCTATCCGTGTCACGGTTGGGGCAGACTCATCTCCAGTACCAAGTGCTGGGCTAGGAGAACCACTGTGTGCATCCCAGAGACAAGCTCTCCTTAGATTAACAGAAACCCGCAAGGAAGCTCAGCAGATCCAGATCAACTTCCTAGGCTGTGGTCAGGCTCACTCCTTTGAGACCCAGCGGTCTCCTGGGGTAGGGCTGAGGAGGCTGTGTCTGAGGCAAACTCTGGGATTCCCACTCTGACACATGTGGCCTGACCACAGAAATGGCAGTGCCCAAGTCCCAGACCTGGGGAGAGGGTAAACAAACACAGCCCGCGACTGGGCTGCCTTGACGTCACTGCCCTGGCACTTCTCCCAGTAATTACGGCATCACACGTGCTCCTGCCCCCACGCCTTCCCCACAGATACCAGGCTGCTGCTGGTCTTATTGGGTGTTTTGGTGGAGATTCTGCTGCTCCAATGTCACTGGGGCGGTGTGAGGGACAGACTAACAGATTCAGGCAGAGTTTGTAACAGCAGAGATTATTCTCTTGGTTTCACTGATGTAAATCTGGAGGAGCTCCCACTGATCTGCTTTCTGCTCTTGGTTAAAGTGGTCTGGGATTGGTTACATGATGTTAGATTGGGTTAAATGGGAACAAGATAGGGTTCTACTGAGTTCAGAATGCATCCTGGCCTCTTTCAGAGGTGAAGAGTCCAGGAGGATGAAGGCACGGGAGAAGACGCAACTCCCCTGGGTTGCACCCCGTTACGTGCAGGGCGCTGTGTTGGTAACTCGTGACCATGCTTTTACCTGGTAGTTGCACTCGGGGTCGAGGCAGTGGTAATGTTCTCTGTACTGGTATGCACAGTGTATGTGTCCACAGTGCTGACTGCCAGAGAACCTGCAAACAGGAGAGGAGGACAGAGGCAAGAGAAGAGAGAATAAAACAGTGTCCTGAGAACAGTGCCTGTATGCAAAGCACAAACCGCCAAAGTCCCATCTCGCTCGTTTACGGCATTAAATCCCATCTCCTTTATCCCCTCCAAGGACAGGGCCTCTCTTGCCTTCCTCTTCTTCTTATTTGTCCCTATTTAAAGGTGCTTCTGGGGCCAGATCAGTCAGGTCTTGTACATCCCTGTCTTTCCCTTTGAAATTCAACTCCATTACCCAGCTTGGGGAAGGGTAAGAAAGGAGGGTTCCCTGAACTGAGACTCGCCCAGCAGGGAGCTTCAGGGATCTCCCGTGCCAGGAGACAGACAACCATCAGTCACGTCTGGACTCTGTGTCTTGGGTAGCCCTCGATGAGCATCCGCAAAGCGCATCTGGGAACTCCTGACACACAGGGTGGAAAAAAGCAACCCTAGCTAACGTCCACACCCCATATAACCCAGATCACATCTACACACAGACACTACATAGAGTATCAGGAACTGGCGAAAGGGGACGATCCTCATCAGTACAGGGAACCCTCTGATGCATTTTCTAGAGCAGCCCAGAAGAGCTGAAGAGCTGGAAAGGGAAAAGTGGAGAAGGGGACTCAGAGGGGAAACATTCAAAGATAAAGTACCATCTGCTCAAAGGTTTCTCCCGTCACTTAGTGCTAAACACAGCAGGAGAGTGCATGATAAAGGGCACGGGAAGGGAACAAGGAAGGGCAAGTAAAAAGGGAAAATGAGAGGAGAGACAGAGTCCTGGGGCAATCAAAGAACAGGGCAGGAGAAGGGAAGATCATGGACCATCACAAGGGGAGGTAGTGCTAAGTTACAGGATAGGAGGGGTGGGGATGAAAAGCAGCACCACCTCAGGCATTTCTGAAGCACAGTAAGGAAGAGAAGGTCAACTGTGGAGACAGCAGGGCCTCTAGGAGATGGAAAGGGACTTAATTGACAGAAAAGATAGACATTGCTGAAAAATTAAATGGCTTCTTTGCCTCAACATTCACAAAGGGAGACAGGGACAGATGCCAGGAGCAGACATGCCTTTCCCTGGGGAAGGAGAAGAAATACTGCAGGAAGTCAGGATCACGTCAGAACAGGTGATTGAGAAACTGGAACAAACCTCGGCAGCAGAGAAGAAACAAACCACAAGGCAAAGAGCAAGACTGGCTGCACAAACAAAGGTGTGGGACTGCGAGCGGAGGAAGCGATGCCTGCTCAGTGCCCGGGCAGCTGCGAGGCAGGTCTGGGGCACAGGCAGCACCCTGAGTCACCAGGGCAATAACCAGCTCCACACAGCTCCAACCAACTGGTCCTGCTAGTCCAGGGCTTCATTTCAGCAGCAGCACCACCAGCAGCTTTAAAGGAGCTGCTCTGTGGAAAGTTTCCTCCCTATTGCACTTGTGAGAGGGGGAAGAGAGTAAAGGGCTGTGTGGGGCCGGGGAGCTGAGCAGGTCAGGGGAAAACAAAGACCTTGTGGACAAAGCGGTCCAAAATATCAAAAGTGAGGGTGGGAAACGACCAGAGAAGTCATTTCTCTGTAAGAGAAGAGCCAAGCACCGAAGTTACTGTATGGAATGAGTTCCTTGAAGCAACCTAGCAGGAGTAACACATGGGCTCAGCTTTAAAAACAACAAACCAAACAGGCTCTCGAACTCCAGACCTCCCTTCCACAAGCCATGGAGCAGTGCGTGTGGTGTCCAGAGTGCAGGAAGCGGGGAGGCCAGTGTGCTTGCGGAAGGGGCCACTGTGCTCTCCCGGTCACTAAGGGCAGGCTCCTAAAGGGTTATATTTATCCTGTGTGTCTTCTGACACTCGAAACAGTTCAAAGCGATTAATTTTTAAAGCGCAGCATCTGTTCAGCTCTTCCCCAACAGGAAAGCTCGCACAGCACACACTCACTGACACGCACGTGCGTACCGGGAGCCACATCGACACCCCCTCGGCACTGGTGCGAGCGAACCCACAACTTCCCTGCGCGCAGAGCGGCACCACCACCTCACCACATGCAAATCCCATCCACGCGGCCACGCAGGTTCCTCATCCCAGCAACAACCCCTCTCCACCTTCCCTTATTTGAATCGCTCCAACAGTTCGCGCATTTATTTATTTATCGAGAGCCAGCAAGAACTCGTCTGGCTCTGGCAAGAGGTAGAAAGGAAAACCCCGATAAATAAATAATCATAAAAATAATAAATAAAGAAGCCAGCGTGCTTAGCGAGTGTTTACAGACTCATTACCCTGTAACGATGATGCGAAAGAAGGGGAAGAAAAAAACAACCCGACAACCAACCAACCCAACAAACCCACCCCAATTACAAGGGGGGAGGAAACCCACACAGAAATAAATATTTAAGCAAGTGCTGCCAGAAGCACCATCTGCTGAGGCACTAATAATAATAATAATTTTTTCTGTGGTCTATTTTTTTAA
>VXBP01004632.1:129568-153151 GCA_013400115.1 Rhinopomastus cyanomelas
AGGGGGGGGGGGGGGGAAGAAAAACAACCCAACCCAAACTAGCTAAGTAAGAGGTTTGGTTTTGTTGTGTGAGAGAATGGATTATCCCTGGGCAGCTTTTGGCAGTGGCTTGGGCAAACTCATTAAGCTAATTATGCAGTACAGACATCGAGTGTCGTGTCTCTCTGCACCCCCCTCCCTGCGATTTTAAGGCTTTAAACTGTTTTTTAAATTGTGTGTAAATGGAAGGGAAGTAGCTGTGCTGCCAACCGGTGGCTTGCGGAGCTCTGTGAGCAGGATGTGGCGGCCCTTTGCTCTCACAAAGCTCCCCCAGTCACCTGCCTGGCCCAGGGGAAGGGGCTTGCAGAGCCCTGCCAGGGGCAGGGGCAGCTGTGAGTGAAGTGCTTAGACCTAAAAGGGTGGAATCTCACTCAGCCAGAAGGTGCTGCTGCTCCTTCTGACCCACACAAAGAAGGGCTGGAACCCCGCGTTTCTTCTGCACCCTCCTAGAGGCAGTGTGTGTAGGAGGAGCTGCATGTGGTGGTGCAACTGTCTTCTCCTCCTATGTGGTCTTCTGCCTGCATCTCCCACACCAGGGATTAGGGCAGACGGGAGGAATCACCTCTCATTCCATTCTGCAGCTAGGGAGAGCCCCGCTCCCACCCTTTTCCGCGGCCGATGTGCCAGGAGCTCCCTTTGCACCTTCCTGGCAGCCAACTGCTTCCCACAGGGAGACTCTGGCAAGGTGGGAAACAGCGCGCATACTTCCCTCCCCTCGTGTTAGTAAGTGCCCAAGTGCTGGTGGGAATAAACCCTTCAGTTTTATCCGTGGAGTTAAGTGTTTTCTCGCTTCCCTGGCTGCTGCCTGCCTGTATCCAGGGGGTTTTCACAGTGAACTTCCTCATGGTGGAGGATTCAACAGGCCAGGGGCAAAGGCTGATGGACCCTTCATACCAGGAGCTATGAATGGGGCAGATGGTGCAAAATAATCCCCTCTTCGCTCCTGGCTCTCGTGAAGCAACTCACTGTCTCACCACAACAGCCTTGGGCTCCCTCGCAGCAATGCTCATTCCTGACCTGAGCTTGCCCACAGCCCTGATAAGGTGCCCCCGTCTGCACCTTGTTCAGTGAGGGCTCCTCACATCAATGAGCAGCAACATTTTCTAGGATAGCCATCCCACACTGATGCCAGGACCTGTCTGAACTCAAGTCACTCGTGAATTCCTCCAGCCCAGATTCTCAGAGGCGAGATGCTCTCTGCTTGCTTCCTGCAGGCACAGGGCATGGCAGGAGGGGAAAGAGGCTGGAGACTGCACAGAAAGAACAGTGGAGAGACAGCAACTCCCATTTGCATCCCGGGCTTCTGCAGGGAAACATTTTCCACCATTCGTCACAAAGTCTAATAGCTCTGGGAGCGGAGCAGGCTCTTGGCACGCTGCGCACCTCTCACAGCTACTGCTCTTGCAGGCAGGGGAACAGAGCAAGCGCACGTGCCAGAGGGAACTGGGAGCAAGCACCAGTGACTGGTTTAAACGCTTGATGCAGATGGACAAGACCTCATGTCTCCCGCTGCCGCTCCACCCTCTTACTTCCAGCCTCCTCCCCAACAGACTCAAGAGTTTGGCCTACCTGGCAATGTACTTCTGGTAAATATTGACGTCTTCGCTGACGGCGGGTTTGTCAGTGGGTAATCCGTTCCTGATAGGAAACACACAGCACAGCGGGGGTCAGCAGGACACAGGCTGAGCTCCTCGTTTCTCTCACACAGTGCTGGCACATTGGGAGAACTGGCCCATGGAAGGGAACCCAGCAAAGACACCCAAAGGCTTAACCTCCCACCTCCTGCTGCCTTTTCCTAGGGAACACCTGGTCCGTCCACCACCCCTCCTGAGGCTTTGCAGACCTCAGGTTGGTTTGATGGAGACACTGAGTAAAACAAACGGTAACATCTGTTTCCACAGAAATACCCTAAATACCTACACACAGACAAGTGACGGGCACAAGAAAACAATCCTGAAGCACCTCCAGCTCTGCCAAGTGGTGCCCACAAGGGCCATCAAGCCACACCTGCCCTGGGTTCTGCTGTGGGACATGAGTCTTGGTTCTTCAGCCACTGTGGCCAGCAGGCAGTGTGCTGCCAGCCACTACTGGCAACTGGGCTGCAGTCCCCACATGGGGCTTTAATCAATGGATTTTAATCAAGGAGTAAACTAGTCCATCTGCACCCAGCTGCTGCCTAAGCCTGAGGTTACTGAAGATGGTCAGGAGCAGAGAGGAACGACATCCTCAATGAGTTTGGTGAGAGGCGGCAGAGATCCAGAGCCAGGCTCCAGCCCATCTAAGGACAGTGTCAACCCCACGCAGTCCCAGACAGACTGTACGCGGTCCTTCCTTGTTTTGCCCACAGCTAACTCCAGCCCCACCTGTGACAGGTCTGCAGCCTGGTTTGCACCAGGCGTGCAGTCTGCTCGAGGCAGGGGGATCCGTCCAGGGCAGGTTAGTCGCGGTGGATGTTAGACAGCTTGGACCATGTCTAGGGGACAAGAATGAGAGTAAGGGGGGACCTGTCAATTATTTGGTCCCAGTAGGAATGTGAATGGAAAACCAGTTCCCAGGCACCACAGCTGGCACAGGTCCTCTCCAGCACAACCAACAGGCTGCCTTGTTTTATCAGCGGAGCCTGCACCTGGTTTAGCAGCCTGAAGAAGGGACCAGGGCCCCTTCTGCACTCCAGGGAAGTGCACTCCAGGGAATCTGGACACGGGGAACTGCCAGGCTGAAGGCTCTGGTCACCTCCATTCCTGCTGCAGCCCCATCGTGATGGCCCGGTTGGGTGAGGAAGCCCTGTGGGCAGAGGAGGGACCACCATGGTGCTGCAAACCACCCTCGGTGAGAGGCAGGAAATGAGCAAGAGAAAGGAAATCAAACTGGGAGCCCATCACAGCGGGTAAGGGGAGGCTCATAGCCCCCAGGCACAACTAGAGGATGGTTACTGAGCTCCAGGCAGCCGAGTGTTCCATGGATTCATCAGGCACAGTGTTCCCAGCCAAGTCACCCATCACAACAAGGCACTGTGCCTACAGGAATATTTACAACATGGAGGTTTTTAGTAACAGGAGTCCCTGCCTGCCATCTGGAGCACACACAGGGCTCATCCTGAGCAGGGGCCAGATGCAAATGTTAATAATCCTCTGCCCTTTCCTGTACACCTTACCCATGGAGCTCCCAAACGTCTCCACAGGTGACTGGGAAGTGACTGGTTCACGTGGAATTCAGTCCCAGCAGTTCTGCCTTCCAGGTGGGGGAACTCAGCCCCAGGGGGTGCAGACTGGCCCAGGACTGCAAAGAGGCACTCAGTGGGGGTTCAGCCCAAGGCCTGAGGGCTGCACACACTAAACACACCACAGCCTTCCTCGTTACCAGTGGGTGATGTCATGTGGGGGCCGAAGGTCCCAGTGGGACGGTCGTAGACTTACTGCAGTGACCCCGTGGGATTCACAGCTCCCATCAGCCCCAGGCCCACAGAAACAACTAAGTGCACACCATGAGAAGAAAGCAGAGAGGTCCCTCCCTTCCTCCATCTGCAGCCTCATGTCGCTTTGCTCCAGCTGCCACCTCTGGAAGCCCCATTAAAAAGTAATCCAAGGCTTGGCAAGGCCTTCTGATATCTCCATTCAGTCAACGGCACCACTGCACAGGTTGCCAGCAACGTATGTGTAGGAGGCTATTAGTGGTAATTGGGCTAATGAGTTTGCCCAGTCTGAGGGGTAATTGAATCATCTCTATTTGTGTAAGGAACAAGCGAATTGAGAAGACACAGAAGTATGTATGTACCCAAATCCTATGAAAATTGATGGGAATTAGGCACCAAAATGTCTTCGGAGTTCTGGGACAAACACAGAGCCCCCGTTTGCCAACAGGAGAGTCAGCAGAGTTTTGTCATCAAGTTAAATGGAAGCAAGAATCAGGTTCTCCCACAGACACTGCTGGATGCCTGGGGAGGCAGACGAAGGAGAAGGCAGGGACAACCGCAGCCTGGGAGTGCTGACAGCACCGACAGCAGCATCTTCCCTCATCTTTCCTTCCAACAGTCACACCCAGGAGCTGGCGGGCTCTGCGTCATGGCTGTGAGTGCTGAAATCAAGCCCCAAGCTTAGCACAAATAAGATCAGTGGAAACGTGGGGTGCAACGGTGGAGCAGACACCCCAACAGGAGCAAAAAGAAGCACCACACCAACAGTGCAGTCCCACGGATGGGAACTGCCCACTGACCCACGCCCAGACTGTAGGTATCATCCCCCAGCAGAAAGACAAGGGAACTAGGAGGACACTTACTTTACAGTGGAGACTGTTCCAGTTGTGATGGAGTCTGTCTTGGAGAAGGTTGATTTCAGGTACTCTGGAGTGTTGAATGGCAATGAGACGGACTGCTCCGGCCCAGCCACTGGAGTGCTGCTGGGGTTACTGGTGAGGGGAGCAGGGGCCAGGCTGGGAGCTGGAGCTTTTACTGGAGTAAGCTTCTGAATGTTCCTCACATCATACTTGGAAGGGCGGCCAACCTTGCCTGTCTTGAAGGCGATGGCTCCTCCCATATCTGGGCTTCCTTCTCCAGGCTTGAAGAGGTGCAAGTACTTGACGTTCTCGAGGTCATACTTGGAGGCCTTCTTGTACGTGTTGCCGTTCTGTGGCCTGATGCTCTCACCGGTCTTCAGCTTTTGAATGAAGAAGTCGTATTTGGAGGCCCGTGACATCAGGCCCTGCATCTGGGAACTGCTGGGAGAGGGCAGCGGCAGGATGGTGGCTTTGGTCTCCGTCAGCAGGGCGGTGTCAGGCCCTGGCACCCGAATGGGCTGTGCCAGCACTGAAGTTTCTTTGCCCAGCTTGGCGCCCAGCTCCTCGGACTTGGCCAAGTGCATGGGCCAAGACAGCTGCTCTCCAGCTTTCAGTTTGCGGATGTACTCCTCATACTTGGAGAAGCGGGCGCGTTTGCTCAGGGCATCTTCGCCAGGCAGAGAGGCAGCAGTCACGGTGGCCTCTGAGGTAGCAGCGTTCAGCTTGTCGAAGCTGATCTTGCGGGCCAGCTCATCCCGCATGTTCTGGTCATCGTAGCCAAACATGCCCAGGAACTCGTTCATGGTGGTGGCGGCATAATCCCGCAGCGATGAAGCTTCCCCTGCAGAGAACCGAAGCCAGAGAGTCACACAAGGCGCTGATTTTTCTTCTCCTCCCATACCGGCGCTAGGAGAGCGGGGAGGGGGGAGTCAGGGGAGAGGGGAACATGATCTACTGACGTTTGGCTCACTTGTTAGGTTTTACGACTCTTAAATTAATTTGTTTTAAAAAAAAAGTAATTAATACTGGGGTAAAATAAAAAGAGTTCATCAATGCCAGGAAAATCAATTTCCTAAATGTTCTAGCCGATGGCTTTTCAGTACATTAAACAAAGTTTCATAAATGTCTCTGCACTCTTGCCTTGGCCTAATATGAAGAAAAAGTCATTTTACTGGAAGTGAGACCAACGCCAACACGCTGGCGTTTGGATGGGTCTGTCCTTGCGTGCGTGCGGGTGGCAGGAGGTGCGCAGAGGAGGGACGGCGGCGTGTCTGCAAGAGGAAGGGCGGCAGAAGCGTGCGAGATGTGCTGGAGAACAGCAGGGCTTCGGCGTGGTGTGCGATGGGTAAGGGAGACAGGGTAAGGTGGTGTGTGCGGTAGGGCAGGAGGGCAGAATGGAGGAGTGTGGAGCAGAGGAAGAAAAGCAGCAGAGATGGAGATGAATTGAGGTGGGGAAGAGCAGCAAAGGTTACGTGCATGAGCAGCCTTGCAATGAGGAGAAGGGGGGACGGCGTGGAGAGGCAAGACAAAGGCAGGATAGTTCCCCACAGCTGTTGCAGTCCTTCCCTGTCCATTCTGTAAGTGCTTTTCACCCAACTTGCTCCCTTCCTCCTCAATCTCGCTGACTGCAGAGCTACTTTCTCCATGTGGGTAGCGGCCACGGTTGAGTGGAGGCTGCTGGAAATCTACAGGCAGCTGCCTGAGCAGCCAGGAGCAGCCTTGTCTCCATCAGCACTGAGGACAAGGAAGAGCTGTTGCCCTGAGGTGGGCTCCAGGAGGTGCAGCCTGTTCTCTGGAGGGTGCATTGGGGAAGGGGTCTACCTGAGCTGATCACAAAAAACCTGATGAGCAGAAGCTGCCCTTCCTTGGGTCTCTCCCTCCTCCCCCCCTTCTCTCAGGCAGTTTCTCAGGGCCACCAGGAGGGGAAGAACACACATCTGGAGGTCACCCAATATCAGTGTAAAGGAGGAAATAAAGATTGCTCTGACGTGCCAGCTTGGACTCATTTTGGCTGCAGCCTGACACAGCGCTCCTCCTCCTCTCCCTCTCGCTTTCTCCTGCCGAGCAAAGATTTACTGTGTACAGGAGTCCTTCAAACCTCCCTCGTCATCTTTTCCAATCACTCACTCGAGCTCTCGCGGACAAGCACAGCACAGCACATCGTAACGGGGGTTCCGGACACGGGGTCCTGCTCAGACCAAACCAACGCTGCCTTGAACACAGAGAGGAAACGGGAGGCACCAAGACGTAGCCATGGAACAAGTCAGCAGATGTGGAGCATGAAAATGGACCTCTAGGACTTGGGGGATCTGCCAGCCAGTGCTGCCAGAGCACGGGAACACACCCCACAGCATTTCCCTGCAGCAAGACCCAGTCCATGAGCACAGTCAAAGTTCGACAGCCACCAGCTTCTACACATCAGAGGAAGAGGCTGCCCGCAATGGGCACCTCAATGTGCAGGACTATGAGGGCCACACTCCTGTTCCAGTGCTGCCCAGTACAGCATCTGCAGTACTACGTTCCTGTGGCGCTGCTGCACTCACTGCCTGTGTGTGGTGAGGGATGTGAGGAAGACAAAGCAAAGAAGAGGCCTGATGCCCACAAGCAGGACAGATTCATGTGCTAAGCACTGGGATCTGCTTTGGCCCAAAATGACTTTTCAGTTCTGGGTGCTTACGCCCAGCGTCCTCTGTGGGGGTCTGTGGGTGCCCGAGTTCTGAATAAACACTCTGTCAGCTACGGAACAGGTGGGAATGCCCCTGCAGGGTTCTGTCCTCACACAACCTAGGTCACTATTAATCTTACAGAATGTTAAAGGCAGAATCATGCCCTGGTGTCCCATAACAGGACTTGACAGAAGGAAACCACAAAGAAAAGCTCCATCCTCAGAGATAGGATCGTTTCAGCTGTGCTTCCCCACTTGGCCCCCTCCTGTGGCCCCTCCAACACCCCACCAAAGCCATCAGCTTTATCTTTCATACACAGACACATTAAATCATTTCATCTTGCTTTAAAGCAGATCTCCTTTTACCTCTATTCTCCCTTTTCCATCTCCATTTCTGTCTAATCCAATGACCCAACAAAAGTGATCAAACCAATGCAGTCCCGACTGGGTCTAACACTTCCCTCTCTCTGTTCAGCCTGCCTCCCCTGTTCTGCTTTTCCCTGCTTTTTGGACCTGCAGAATCACCCCCAGCCTCCTCCACAGTGCCCCAACTTCCAAGTACTGCACAGACAAACTGCAGCCAGTGAGGGGAGAAAGGCTACAGAGAGGAGCTGATAGGAAATTCAACTGCTAAGTGTGATATTTACTGGCCTTAACAGCTGCCCTGAAAGCCAGCCTTCTTCATCCTAACGTGCAGCACACGAAAAAGAGAGGAGAGGCTCCAATTCAGTCCCACATCTCAAATCAGATTTACAGTTCCCAGCTCAGTTCAGGCCCCACTGACATCACAGATCCCCAGAGCAGGTTCAAGGAAAACACATGCTTTCTTTGAACACTGGAGAACACAAAGTGCTGTAGAAGAGCAGCTCCTTTTTAAATGTCTCTCATCTGCACAAGCGGTCTTGGAGAGCACCTTGGGTACCCACGCACTGAGACCTCAACCAGATACAGACCCCAAGACCACAGGAAAGGGGGAGTTTTCTGACCTTTTGTTGAGCTTTGAAAAGTCTGAGCTTGAGTTCAGGTTTCACTACCCTGGATTTCATCCTCTCATCCCCCAAACCTTGCATTCTACTGTTTTTCCTGTGCTCCAGTTTGGTTTCAGATGATGGCAGTGCCCTCCATGATCAACAGCCTGGCTCAGTGTTGCACCTTCACTTGCCCATGAACACCCCCCTAAAGCCAAGACATCCTTCACGGAATTCCTTGCACACGCACTAACCAGAAGGCTGGAGGCTCTTCCAGTCAAGGCGCCTCACGGCAGGGAGCTGTCACAACACAAGGATGTGAGACCCAGCCAGTTCCTTTCAAACAGCACTGAGGAGTTCACTACTACCTGATCAAGAGGAAACCCTCCTCACACCCACATGCAGACAAGAGTGAAGCAGGACAGCAGTTTGGAACCCTGAACTCAAGCTCAACTGGCTCCCTGGGACTTCCCCCTTCCCTGTGCTGCATTCTTCCTCCCCTTTTCTGGGTGATAATGAAAGGGCTCCCTCTCCTCCAGCCACTGCTCTCCATTTGTGGGCATTGCCAAAGAGCAGCAATCTGAGTGTCTCAGAGCGGCTCTTGTATCACAAAGGATCCGAAGCTAGTGAAAAAAAAGGGGGGGGCTAAAAATAGCCTGCAGCAGCACACTATATATGGAAGGAAAAGCAAAACAGCCCAAATGGAGTGTGAGGTCTGGATACAGGGGGGATGGGACATCCCAGCCAGGGCTCTGTCCTTTATTCTGCTTGGGAGAGAAATCATACGGATGCGGGGGCTATAGGAGAAGGAGTGAGAAAGGAGTTCTCAGTGTGTCCTCCCAAGTGGGGTCTCCCCAGGAAACTGCAAGGGGAAAATCCTCCTTGTTGAAAACAGAGCCTGTATGCCCTCCCTAAGAGCCTTAGCCAAGAGGCTAAGAAAATAACAGAGAACTCAGAAAGCTTCTTCAGGGGAAAGCTCCTGGTGCCTGCTTTAGCCCACTGTGCCACTAACAGGCAGGGCACAGCACGAGGGGCTGCACAGCAGAATCTCCACGCGTGGGTCAGCGGCAGATTGTGGAGAGGGATCTGCCAGAGCCGCTGCTGGGAAATCTGAACCTATAGATAAACGTGTGTGAGGAGGAGGAGGGGAGGAGCATTGCCAGCTCTGCATCCCCTGTGTCCTCAACCAGAGCTCAGAACCTTCAGGACCAGCTTCCTGTGGTGACTCTCCCAAAGCCACACTGACCACAAGAGCAGAGCTTTGCTCTACCTGCCTCCTGCCACCCCTCAACTCCCAGGAAAACCTCCTCCTTTCTGGAACAGGCAGTTCCAGATTGCACCAGAACAAACTTAACCTGCACCCAGTAACACCAGTTCTGAGAAGAACTTGGTGCTGAACAGCTTCAAGTCCATTTTCTGGAGCAGCGACAGAAAAAGAAGAGAACTTTGTCCTTCCCAAAGCAGGAGCTGCTCCGGTTCGCGCTTTCCAGGGAAACACTGCGATGACATTTGCAGCCGGGCCGGCGGGGCAGCCGCTCGCTGGGGCGCTGGCAGCACGTCTGCCTGTTTGCAAGGCAAATCCCGTGGGGCTGCGTATGCAAACCAGAGCCCGTGTGCCACTACCTGCCTTTAAAACCCCGTGAGTCTTTGGCCCCCCTTCAGCTGAGGCATTTTTGCATAATCCTCTGACAATCAGAACCCCGGGCCCAACCCAGACCCCTCTGGGGTTTTTGCTTTTTTGAAATTTCCCCCCAGTTTGGGAGCAGTTTTCTTTTTTATTTAAGTTCCCCTCCTCTCAGTTTTCATCGCAGAGAAAAGCTGCGAGNCAATCACCTTGTGTCTGGGAACGCCAAGGGCTTTCCTATCAAAGGAAACTGAAGGTCACACTTTTCCTCATTGATCTTGCAATGTTTGTTAATTACTCTGTCACTGATGTGGCGAAGGATAATTAAACAGCTCTGTTTATATCTTATATGCATAATTATGTGCGCTGCCACTGAACTCGTGAAGACTAGAGAATGTGCCTCTCCAGAAGGGGAACGGACAGACGGAGATGAGTTTCGGCTGCGTTTATTAACAGGAGGAGGAAAACACGGGCGCACACAAAAGGAGGAAAGTTTGATGGATTTGCTGAGTGCTGGGAGCAGGGGAGGGTGCATGCAGGTGGAGCAGATAAGGGAGATCTTTCAATTACACATCCAGCCCCAGCACGGTGACAAACCCGGAGAGGGAGCTGCTCTGCCCTAACGGAGAGAACCGCATTTACCCTCAGCTTTCAGCAAGGCTCAGCGCTCATGTGCCCCACTCAGAATCAATCTGAGCTAAACCTGAGCATGAGAAAAAAATTCATCCGGGGCTTTCCCCAACATCTCTCAAACTCAGCTCCTGACTGAAGCACCAGAATAAGGGAGAAGCTGGTTGCAAATAAATGGTTGACAGCCTGAGGGAAAACACACCAACACAGGAGCTGGCTTCCCAGATGGAAGCAGGGGACATACAGGTTTGGAATCAGCAGCTTCACCAGCTCAACCCTGATCTCAGGGCACAATGCCATGGTGAGGGGAAACCCCTCAGCCCCTCCAGCCAGCAGCTAAAAGGGCACGGGATGAGTTACGAGTAGGAGGGCTCTGTTCTGGGCTCTCATCTGGCACCCAGCAAGGGGCGCTGGCAAGGCTTTTTACCCCCTCACGTGGGAATACATGACCAGGAAACCAGCACACACCACAGCTGTCTCCACTGGCATGGTGTGACGAAATCTACAGGGGTAGATCTTCTCTAAAAAGGGATCAGTGGTGTGAAAATGGCCTGGAACAGGCTGCCGAGTGAAGTTGTGGGGTCTCTTTCTGGAGTCATTCCAGACCGACCTGGATGTGCTCCTGTGCAACCTGCTCTAGGTGATCCTGCTCTAGCAAGGGACTAGATGATCCCCAGCAGTTCCTTCCGACCCTATCAGCCTAGGATTCTGTGATCCAGCCGTGTCCACCCTCACAGACACCATTCTTGGAAAGGGGAAGAGGCTGAAGCAGAGACAAACAGCATTGTCCCAAGAGCAAAATGCCAGTGGTCTGCAAGGGGATTGGGACTTCCACCCTCTTCCTCACTGCCCAATGCAGACAGTACCTGGCATGGACACCCAGCAACAGCTTTGTCCGTGGAAAACACAACCATGACGCTGCCCCACGTGGGGATGTGGAGGGAGCACTGGGGGCAGAGGGCTTACCTGAGGTGGTTCCTCCTCCCAGCTTGGAGCCTGTCTCACCACTGGAGGACCGGTAGGCATCGTCCTTCGAGGCTGGCCCATCTGAATCCCTGTCATCCAAGAAGTTGCCATCCTGCGAGCTCCTCAGAGCATCCGCCTCATCCCCATTATCTTCCTCATCACTGCAGCCCTTGGGCTGCACCATGTAAACCCCTTCCGGGGGCACCTCCGCGCTTTCGGCACCTTTACATTCCTTGCCCTCTGCTCGGCCCAGCAAAGGCTCTTCGTTGTATTCCCCGTTCACCCACTTCTCAATCACCTCCCTCCTTTTGTCCTCCTCGATCTTCTGCACGTGGCTGAGTCCATCTGAAAATTCCATCCCCAGCTCCTTGGTCCCAGGCTGAGGCAGGTCCTTGTTGCTGCTCTCCCGCTGCGGCCCCTTGTCCGCTCGTGCCTGTTCGGCTCCCCCGTGGTTGAAGACGACCTGGCGGCTCAGCTTGGCACAGATTGCATTTAGCTTCAGGCCACTTTTGCGCTTGGCAGCCATTGTGGGTTTTCCTGAGGCTGCGTCAGTGCATAGAGTTCTTTCAGCTGGAGAGAGAGAGGGGGAAGAAGGGAGGAAGGGCATTAGTGGGGTCAGACAACTCAAACCCAAACAGCAAATGGCTGGTCCCAACCCCATGGCCAGTGCTGCCCTCTGAAAGGTCAGACTCCTGTCTGTGCCCTGCGCTCTGAATGGGATCCCAGCCAAGAGAACCCTGTGAGAGGCACCCTCTGGGCTGCTGGCAGCTCTGGCCTCAAGAGGCTCTGGCCTCTGGGGCACATTTTGATGCCGGGACTGAGCGGGACCACACACCTCACGTAGGTGATGGTGGTACGGAGCTGCTTTGGCTCCTGCTTCGGGCAGGATGGGGTCTGTTAAAAGCCTGACTTGCTCTCCTTCAGACTGCAGCACCACCCGCTTTGAGGTCATAGAATCACGGAATGTTTTGGGTTGGAAGGGACCTTCAAAGGTCATCTAGTCCAACCCTCCTGCAACAGGGAAAGCCATCACTAACCAGACCAGATTGCCCAGAGCCACATCCAGCCTGAATGGTCCCCAGTTCCATCCCAGGAGCAGTGGCTGCCCAAACCACTGCAGCTAGGAATCAACCTGCGCCTGTAACAGTGAGAAGCATCTTTCCAGGCCCAGCCCCAGGGTGGGTGAGGAATTCGGTTAATGGGGTTGGTACATAGTCTCAGAGGAGAAAACCAATAGGCACCAGCAAGAACCAGCACGGAGGACAGGAGCCCTGGCAAGTGCATATGCTGGAGCATCAGACTGGGAGAGAATTGCCTGGGGTTGCTATCAGTTGATCAGGCCCCCTTGTCTGCTGCTGCTTTCTCACACACACAGGAAATTCTGCTCTCACACTTCCCAGCACAATCAGCTAATTAGTGTGGGTTTGTTATTTTAATGTAGTTTATTCATATGTGACAGCTCGTAGAGGAGGGGTGAGAGAAAGTGGGGGGAGAAGAGGAGAAGGTAAGGTCTCAACTTCAAGGTCACAGAGAATCCTGAACTCAATGGTCCCTATCAGAGTCACTGGCATAATTATTGCACCAACAATTAACAGGATTTGATCGCAAAGAGAAGCAAAAAACCAGATCCTAATGCAGCTGCATTGTCTGGCTTCCCTCTTCCTTTCTCATGCCTCTGAGATGCATCCCGACTAGGAAGGGTTAAAGGTTCCAGGGCAAGAGAAGCTCACAGCCTGGCTCTGAGTGCCAGGGCAGACCCTGCTCAGGATGTCACCCATCAAAACACTTGCTGGACACACTTGGAATTGCTGTGAGGATGTTACTGGAGAACCCCCCAGGATGTGCTCTTGGGTTTTGTATTGTGCTGAAGGAGGGACCCATCACCTGGAGAGCGAACAGACACTGTCTCTCCAGCTCTTGGGTGGTGGGAGCAGGTTCCTCCACTGCACAGAGTTTCTCGTGGCAGCTCAGCCCACCCCTCCCTAACATCAGCACCGAGGTGCTGCTCCACAGAAGCCCTGGGAGATTAATCAGACCCCCTACGACGTACCCAGAAGCCATCGTGACAGCCCCTAATCCCATAACATGACAGCCCAATGCAAACACACTGAAACTTTAGACCTGCTGTCCGAGAGCCAGGGAGTGACTGCTTAGCGTAAACTCCTGACAGCCTCTGACACGCTTCCCTGTCAAGGACCGCCAGAGAAATCCCCCCTCGACAAATATATCAGCCCCCAACACAAAGGAAGGTAAAATCTTCTCCACGCTCCGTACACATCCCAACGTGCCACTGCCCCCCCAGGAAGGGGAAGCACTCGTAGCCCTCCAGCCTCAAGCTGGAGTGCGCTGGCGTGGGCTGCACCATGCAGTCACACCCCCACTGCTTCAACAGCCCTGTCCCCCAACATAGACCCCTCTGTGTTCCCCCATGTGCTACTCCAACAGCCCCGTCCCCCAACGTAGAGCCCTCTGCGTTCCCCCATGTGCTGCCCCGTCCCCCAACATAGACCCCTCTGCGTTCCCCCGTGCACTTCCCCGACACACGCACACACACATACCCTCACATGTACAAATGGGCACAGTGGGTGCCTGAGGAGTTGCGGAGCGTTGGTGTGCTGGCACCCTCCCTTCCTGCCACATTCCCACTCTATTTAGGGCAGAAAGTGAAGGCCAATCCCACGTGCAACTGGTACCACAGAGGGAATCTCAGGAGGCTGCTGTGAACTCCAGCTGGAGCCTGGCCAGGACACCTACAGCTCCCGCCTGGATGCTTGGGCCAAGGGCCAGGAGCACTGATGGCTGTGGGGGGGTAGGTCAGGGCTCCCACGCGGTGTGATGCTGGCCCCACGCTGGGGCACTGGGTCAGTACTGAACCCGCAGCACCGCTCACCCCAAAGGCTGGTGATTCCCCACGCACATTCTCACAACACCCGGCCCTGCTTAACTGGAGAGATCAGCAGCGCTCGCAGCTGGAGGTAACTGGGAGGCAGACACGCGGCAGCCCAAACCGCCGCTGGGACTGCAGGTCTCGTTATCCTGGTGTGGAGGTGAGCGGCCAAGTGTGTGCCCCAGCCGGCAAAGGGAGATACAAAAGGAGCAGAGGCTGCCACAGCCAGAGCAGCTCCAGGGAGCCTGCAACTTGTCTGCCATTGTTGCTCCTGCCTCCTTCCACCTCACCCTGCCTCTGCCCCTCTGCTTCCCCGGCTTCTGCACCCTCAGCTCCTGCCCGGCTCCTCTGCACCTCTCCTGTCCCTTCTTGTCTTTGGGTTTTCCTGAGCACAGCAATGCTGCTCTGTAACGTTCTGAGCACCTTTTCCTGAAGTTCAAGTTAAAAAGAAAGGAAGCTCTGAAAAAGTACCTCCTCCCTGAGCTGTAAAACTGACCCAGAGACCTTCCCAAGGAGGGGTTTACTCCTTAGTACCGGAGTGTCTCAGGTGTCTCCATCCCACCCATGCCCTGCAGGAGAGGTCAGAGCTCCCAGCTTTTGCCAACCCTACAACCAACTTCCTACAGGTCTGCTTGCATCGTTTTATCTTGCCATCCCCTTATCTCCCCATCAGTGGGACGGGAGGGACATCACCCCCACCGGCAGCTCTGCTCCCCTCTTTTGGCTGCCCATTCCAAAAGCAGGAGGGAAACCCTTCTCACAGAGACACTGGGGATGCCCGTGGGGCTGCCGGGGACCAGAGCATCCGTGTTTCACTCACTTGGGCAGAGGGAGAGGAATTGCGCTGCAGCACAAGACGCCCTCGTATCTGCCTGAGGTTGCGACAGCCAGGCAGGGAGGGACCCCTAAAGCCAGGCAGAGGCTCCTTCCCCACAGTCTGAGCTCCCCACCCCGAATCACCCAGCGTCTCCATCGTGCTGTTTAAAGATTCCAGGCTAAGTAAACATCCCCCTTCATTTTCTCCTTCTAAATAGAAATGTTTTGATTTCACATCAATCTGAGGAAGCCGTTTATAACCTGGGCCTGTCACAGGGACTTTTCATCTCTGCCCAGGACAAACTCTCCCACATGCTCTATTTACACTGAGCGCTTCCTCAGAAAACAATGCCACCAGGACTTTGCCCCACGTGCCCCCTCTCCACACCCTGCCCCCTCCACTCCACACCCACCCCCATGGCATCTTTTCCCTGTACTGGGCACTGGTGAGGCCTCACCTCCAGTACTGGGGTCAGCACCTCAATACAAGAAGGACATTGAGGGACTGGAGCGGGTGCAGAGCCTCAAGCGGTGCCAGGGGAGGGTTAGGTTGGACATCAGGAGAAATCTCTTCGCAGGCAAGGACAAGTCTCACTTCATCACGCAGCTCTGCCAACCCTTGTCCTTGCCAAGGTGCTGCATCCACCACCTTCTCTTCTCCCTGGGTGCAGCCCCAGAGCAGCACCTGGTCACCAGGTAGCCTCAATGAGGTTCTGCTGAGGTGGGGTCTGCTTAGCTCTGCCACACCAAGGGAGAGGAGGAGCTGCGGAGGGCACGCAGTGTGCGAGGAGAAGGGGCTTTGCCGTGGGGATGGAAACGGGACACCCCGACCAAACAGCAAGCTGCGCTGCACCAAGAAAGTCTGGCTTTGCTGGGAAAGGAAAAGAGAGCCCCAGTCTGGCTTTGGGTTGGGGTCACTGAAGAAACACACCCAAGGGGTGGATGGGAAGTGGATGGAGCAGCCGGCAGAGCTGGAGGTGAAAGGGCTGGGGAAGAGCTGGGTGTGCAGGAGCGACCCCGCCGAATGGGGCTGGAGCGCCCATGCTGTGGGGACAGGGGTGCTGGCTGGGGGGGGACAGCTTGCTGCCACTTGAGAGGGCCGGTGCATGGAACAGATGGAGCTTTCATATTCCTATTGAGGAGGTTTAAGCCCAGCTGAGCAGCTCCGTTCAGGAGGGAGGTCCCAGTGCCAGCTTTCCAGGAGCTGCAAGCTCTCATTCGATTAATTATTAACGGCATTATTTGGGGCGGGGAGGGGGAGGGAAGGAGGGCAGACATGCTGCACAGTCCTTTTCTTCTTTTAACCACTGTGGTGCAAGCTCCACTGGAGAGACTCCAGTCTGCCCAGCAGCCCCAGCAGGGAGGGCAGCAGAGCTCACTGGGATAGTGGGGAGGGTGCCGAACACCGCAGCCTCTTTGTACTTGGTCTGTGGTGCCCAATATAGAATCACAGAATCATCCCAGTTGGAAAAGACTTTCAAGATCATCAGGTCCAACCATCTGCCCTACAACCTCCAACCACTAACCCATCTCCTCAAACACCCTGACTGCCTGATTGTTGAATGCCTCTAGGGACAGTGCCTCCACCCCACTCCTGGGCAGCCTCTTCCAAGCCCTCCCCACTCTTGCTTGGAAGAAGTTTTTCCTAAGATCCAGTTGGACCCTTCACTGGCACAACCTGACCCCATTTCCTCTTGTCCTGTCACCAGTCCCTAGGGAGAAGAGGTCAACACCTGCCTTGCTCCAACCTCCCTTCAGGTAGTTGTAGAGAGCAGTCAGGTCTCCCCCTCAGCCTCCTCTTCTCTGGGATGAACAGTGCCAGCTCTCTCAGCCTCTCCCTATCAGATCTGTTCTCCAGACCCCTCACCAGCCCAGTTGCCCTTCTCTGCCCCCTCTCCAGCATCTCCATGTCCTTCCTGTACTCTGGTGTTCACCACTGCCCCCAGTACTTGAGGTGCAGCCTCAGCAGCTCTGAGTACAGATAGGGGCAGGATCACCTCCTTCTTCTTGCTGGCCACACTGCGGCTGATGCAGGCCAGGATGCCGTGGAGCCAAGCCTTCACGACAAGGGCTGCCGGGGCACTGGGAACGAGCTGGCTGTGCCTAGGCACACGCTGGGAGGAGGCAGGGACAGCAGCCAAGTGCTCAGCCCCTTCCAGAAAACATTTCCCCTCCAGCACGATGCGTTACTCCGGGCAGGGGCCAGGGCTATGGCAGCTCCAGCCCAGGCTCAGCCGGCGATGTGTGAGGGGGGATTTACTGTGTATATTTTCCCCTCTTCAGTTTATCAATAAAACATTTTATTGCTTTTAGCCCAGGAAATGACCTTGGATTAGTGGATGCTGTCTCTTCTGGCTGACCTTGGGGAGTTCAGGAAGGCTCTTTAATAGCCGCTGCTGCCCTGCCAACCCTGGATCCCGCATCGGCGCGAGGCCGGGGAAAGCCCTCGGTGCCAAAATCGGACCTGATGGGCTCCAGCTCAGCACTGGGCAGAGAGAAGGAGAATCAAAGACGTGGGAGGAGGAATGAAGTGAGCAGCCAGGGCTGCTCCTTACTGGAGCGCTGCCAGCTGCTCTCCCTGCTTCTCGGCACCCATGAGGGCTCTCCCCACACCCCCGTCCATAAACTGCAGAGGAAAAGCTGGGGACTCTGCTCCCAGTGGGCAGTGCCTTGCCTGCACCACTGCCTGACCTGCTGCTGCCACACTGCCACCTCCAGCCACACCAGAGGCCACTTTTTTCCCTATTTCTAGCTCCCAGAGCCGGGTTCCATCCCAGCACAAAGGGGCAGAGACCGATACTAGTTCCCTTCACCCTTCAGCTTCCCTCGGCTCGACCTTCTCCACTGCTGAGCTCAGCTCCAGTGTTCTGGTGATGGTGCAGGGCAGCACCAGAGCAGCACTGGGCAGAGAGGGACAGAAGAGGACCCATGGTAAGTAGGAAGCGACAGGACTCTGGGCATGCTGTTGCCCGCACTGGGGCTGCTCCTCTGCTTTCCCCAAACAGAAACCAGCCACACCATTCCCAGATGGTGTTTTCAGTGCAGAAGGGTAATTAGAGAGAGAGAGAGGGAGAGAGGGAGCGGGACAGGAGAATCCAAGAGGAATTCTCCTCAAGGGAACACAAACTGCCAAGCAGAGAGGGTCAGCGCTGAGCTCCACAGCACAGCAAGGTCCCTGCACACCCCACAGCACCCAGCTCATCCTGTGCTCCCCTGTTAATACCAGTCTCCCCTTCCATGTCCTCTCCCAGTGTTTCCCAGTACCAGACACAGTATCCCTCAACCCCTCCAAGCTCTTCTCTCACTGCAGCCACACTGGCTTTGCCCTGACACCAGAGCCCCTCCCTGGCCAGTGTTCCCAGCCCCCACATGCCCCCTTTCCTCTGGTCGCGCCCTGCTCACGAGCGAGCCCTAAAGTGTTAACGGCGATTGGTGAAATGGCACAGCAGATTGCTACAATAAATAATTTACTGATATTTATAAATATTCAAATCAGCAGGCTTCAGAAATTGAAAGGGGGGGGCTGAGCTGACGAGGAGGAGGGGTGTTCGGGGGGGAGGGGGCTGACATTAATTCCCAGGCTCTCCAAATTCATTTGAGAACTGTTTCTCATTTCAAACAAATATTAAATCTTTTAGTGTCAAGCCTCCAAAATAAAATACCAAATAGGAAGTCACCACCCTCTTGGTGGCTGATGCCTTCCCTGCCATAATATCGGGCACTGGTGGCCTCATCTATCCCCTTGGACAACCAGCTGCTGCAGGAACTGGTGAGGAACCTATGTGAGAGCAGGAGCCCACCCAGCCACACCAGTAATGAAGCACCAACCATCACCTGAGGCGGCAGTTCTCACTGCTACCACCTACAAGACCCTGCCTTCATCTACCAGGGGGCTTTCTAGAAGGCATGGCTGGATGTTGGAGCAGCAAAGGTGGAGCCAGGACTCTTAACTCCAGACTGGCAGTATGAGGCAGGGGCTCGGGGCTCCTCGCCCTTCACTCCTTGCTCTGGCATAGAATTTGCTTCCAGTGGTTGAAGCTGGGGGTTAAAAGGCAGAAAGCTGCCAGTCCCCTCAGCTTTCTGTGCCCTGGTTTCCCCATGGAAGAAGAGGAAGGTGGATGATCACCCCTGCAGCAGGCTGGACCCAGCTGTGTTCCCTCAGTGTTCTGAGCTCTCCATCCCCGGACTCTGTCGCTGTGCTGGATTGTTATTAACCAAGCCTTTTCCACCTCTGAGCATCGTACTGACCCCTTAGATGGCCAAGGGAGATGATCCTGTGTCCTCCCCTGGACCACCCCATTGGTAAAGCGAGGCTCCAGCATGGGGTGAATTTCCCCTCGATGAGTAATGGCTTTTCTAATGCACGGGCAGGCTGTCAGCTTCCCTACTCCCAGTGTTTTATGGGTTTAACTGAACGGCTCTGAACTCCCTAGTAAGAAATAAAGTTATCCCTCAGCGTCCCTTCTAAACATTTCACTCAGTGCAAACGGTGTTTAAGAAAAATGAGGACATATTTCTTCTTAAGGATGCAGTATCCCCCTTCAGAGGCCTAATTTATGCCATATATCATTGGCCAGGGAGAGAAAGGCAGTGCAGACCTCACACTAGGAGAGAGCTGGCCCCAGCACAGCCCAGGCACAGCCACTCCTGCTGCACTGGTGCAATGGGCTGCAACTCGCAGCCCTCCAGAGTCCGCAGAGTCCCCGCCAGAGCAGGCAGCAGAGCAGGACGGACACCTGCGAGTGCTCAGCACTGCGCTGCCCGCTCGGATGCCGCAGCTGTCCTCTGCTGCTGCAGAGACCTCCTCCCTCACCTGCACTGCCTTCGTTGACCTCGTTCCCCCTCACCCACCCCAGAATGGGGTCCGTGTCCCAGCTCCCAGCTGAACTCCGACAGCCTGGCCCCACTCCCTTGCACGGTGCCGGTTGTCCTCTGCCAAGCTCCTTCTCACCTGCCGCTGACCTGCCCCGCTACCGCTCAACCAGCTCCGCACAGGCGCTTGGCACAGCTGGTGGGGAAAGTGGTTTGACTGGGAGCAAGGACAGGGCTAATCCTTCTTCACAGCTCTTTAGTAACGCACGTCTGAACCTTTTCCTGAGCAGATCTCCAAAATGATCCTAAATGTGCTTTGATCTTGTCTCTCCGCAGCCTCCGAGAGCCACCGAGGCTCTGCTGCTCAGCTGCTGGTGCTGAGACAAAGCTCCTTGGCTCTGCCCTGCCCTTCACCCAGCTCTGCACAGCCCCCTCCCTGAACCTCCAAGGGACAAGAAATAACCCCCACTCCTGCCTACAAGTGACACCGGGAACTTCCAGAATTAACAAACAGGGTGGAGTGGAAAGAAGAGGGGAACAACATGGAACTCTGGTTCTGCTCCTTGCTCTGCCACCAAGCTGCTCCTTCTCCTTGGGTAAATAACATCACAGAGGCCCTTCTGCCCCTGACCTGCTGGGTCTCTTCAGATGGTTGACCATCTGGGGAAAGATTTCTTGCCCAGACCAGCATCACAGAATCAGTGATGGCTGGAGAAGACTTTGAAGCTCATCCAGCCCAATCACGACCCCAACTGTCCCAGCTCCCCACTAAACCCTGTCCCTGAGCTCCAGATCTCCATGAGTGTGAAACACGGCCGGGGATGGAGATTCAACCCCCTCCCTGGGCAGCCTCTTGACCCTTTCAAGGAAGTTTTTCCTAATGGCCAACCTCAACTTCCCCTGTTTGCAATTTCAGGTGCTACCACAATTCAAGTTAACAGCAAGGGCAAAGCACTGGTTCAGGACAGCTCAAGGCTCAAGAGTCCCTTGTGTCCTGCAGCCAACTTCCTAGCTCATCTGTCAGTGGAGGATCTCAGATGAGACACTTCAGCCTCTTCCTCCTCTTGGTCTCATGAAATACTGCTCTCAGAGCAACAGCCCAGCAGTCTAGCTGCTCCCTAGGCTGCTCCCTGGGGCCCTTCTCTCCTCAGAGCCTTTCAGATAACACAAAGCCACGAGGATCAGCTTTTCTGATTCAGTTTCTCCTCCTTACCGCATTTATTTATTTATTATTAATTTTTTAGTCCAGTTAAAAGGTTTACTATCCAGAGGAGCCTAAGTGGCCTCACTCAGCCTAAGTAACTCCATAAATCAAGCAGAACTGCTAACATCTACATCACAATCCCACCATCAGTCTCCCCACAGGTTGTGAAGAAAACCAAGAGGAACCACGCAAAGGGGAGAGTGAAGAGCAATAGCTCATCCCCACCAGATCCCTACAGGCTGGCTGGGTGGCCCTTGGAATACCCCCTGTGAAGCCAGATGTGTTGTTGGGGCAACTGCATGCAAACACAGTGCCGAACTTCAACCTTGCACAGACACCCCAGGTCTGGGCCAGGAGGGCACTGTGGGTGGACAGAGGGAGGGAAAGCAAAGAAAGCTGGAAAGACCCTGGAGCAGGGCCAGGCCGTGCGGCGATGAAGAAGCAGCCTAGTCATGAGGGGCTTCAGGACACTGCACAGACCCCTCTGTACAAGCTGAGACATGGGGCAGGGGGTGCAGTGAAACATCGAGGTGTAGTTTGGAACCAGACTTAGCTGCAAATACCCGATGCCGGGGGAATACAGAGCAGATAGGAGAGGCAACAGAGATCTTAAAGGGTGTGGATTCGGAAGGCAGTCACTCAAAGTTTCATCAGTCCCTGTTGGTGTAACTGTTGGTTAACGGGGTACTGTGCAAAGAATCCAAACCTCCACGACCTGAATGAGCAGCTCCCTAGCCCAGGCTGGGCTCAGAGTCATCCCTAACCCACAGCCGCCTTTTAAAAAGGGTCCCTCCAACCCCTGTGGTCGTGGTAGGCAGCTTAAGAGCAATTTGCAATCCCTTTCAGCACTATTAATCGCAGACTCGATGAAGACTGCAGACTCCTAATTAATTGCAGTGGGAAGTCAGGAGATAAATGGGAGTTGGGAGCCTGAACGCTTGTTGCATCACTAAGAAACACAGGGCCAGGAAAAGTTCACCGCTGTGGTCTTGCAAGGTCCTGCAAAGTAAATCAGTGTTAGCCCACACTAGATGAGTGAGACCTCAGCAACAGCTCTACAGCAGAGAGCAACCCAGGGCATCTGAGCTCTGGGTGAGCAGGTAACGTGCTCTGGGCTTGGCTGCAAAGGGGGCGATCAGATCCCTGAGAAGTTTCTGTAATCCCCAAGTAGGGCTGGGAGCCTTCTGTGAACCCACAGAGCAGTGGGAATTCAGGGGCTCTTTAATCCCTGCAGATGCCTGGTGCCTGCCTGTGCAACATGGATAGGATGATTGACTGTCCATCCCGCTCGTGTGGAGAAGGCACATAGCCTGGCCAGAGGAGAGCTGTGCTCCGGTCTGAGAGCAGAGGGGTCACCCCTGAGCTCGTTACCTCAGCAGTCCTGTGGGCACCCACCCCACGCGTCCCAGTGCTCACGCTGACACTAATGCCCCGTCCTGCCTTTTGCTGGTCATTAGGGCTCATCTTCTTATCTCTCCAGTTCTCATGAGCCCGTCCATGCGCCAGCGCTGCTGCCGCTTGCAAACACCCATCAGTGGGAACCCACACGTGTAGGGGAACGTGCGTGGCCATGCAGGTGCCCTCACACATGCAGGGGCACACGGGAATCGGCACATGCTCTCAGAGCACTGCACACGCAGGATGCGCTAATGCCTCGATGTGTGAAGGGTACGGGTGTCGCGCTGCACACAGCGATGCACAGGGTAAGGGTCTCACACTCCACACGCAGCCATGCACAGGGTAGGGGTGTCTCACAGTGGTGTGCAGGGTACGGTTGTCACACTGCACACGGAGACACACAGACACAGTTAATGCACCTCCCCGGGGACGCTCACCCAGTTCTGCTCGGCCCCACACGCGCGGGGAGCTCCTGCGCACAGAGAGCCCAGCAGCGGGCATGCAGGCAGACGCACACGGGCAGCCACGCTGTGTGCACACGGACACACACTCACTTGCTCACTCACACGCGGACACACTCAAATACTGACACATTCACTCACTCAAACACAGACACACTCACTCACTCACTCACACTCAGCCCTGCACAAGCCCGTGTGCCAGAAGTGGTTTATTCTGCAGCCTGGAGTAAGAAGCCAGTGGTTCTCGTAGTCAGCCCTGGCAGCCGGGCTGCTCAGCAGGGCCAGACACAGTCCCCACCCCCCAACAGAGCCCCTCTGTACCCCCAGCCCATCGGCACCTCACACCTTCAGGCCCCGAGAGCCCCGGTGAGTGTCTCGCTGGAGCTGGCGTCCCGGTGGGGAGCGTGTGCCGGGCACGGGATCTCTCCCTCTCCCTCTCTCTCTCTTCCCCTCGCATCTTTTCATGAACTCTATTTCTCTTTCCTTTCTGAAAACAACTGAGCTGTAAATACTGTTTAACCTTCTTCCCCCCGTCCCCCCTCCCCTCCGCACTATAAAAACACAAATATGCCATAACTCAGCTGGCTCAGCCGCCGCGCCTCCAACATGCCCTGCTCCAGGCCTCTCAGGAAGGTCATAACAAACGACTTTCCGATTCAGTGCTCCTGAAATAATTTTGTGTATTAAAACCTGAATCTGCACTTTCTGGACCGAAAGCCTCTCTTAATTATGGCAAGCGTCCTTGGGATGGACAGTGATCCTTCACCACAGCTCCGCTAACCAACCGGAGAGGCAGCGGCTCCCCACCACCACCTCCTCCTCCCGCTGCCCCCTCCCACCG
>VXBP01004632.1:154640-200978 GCA_013400115.1 Rhinopomastus cyanomelas
CCCCCCTTTTAAAATTGTATCCTCCTCCCCACTGCCTCCTGGCCTCCCCCGACCTTGCAGCCAGCTCCGCCGGCCAGTTTAAAACGGAATCTATTCCTCACTCTCACACGGACAGTTTTGGACTCCTCACATTTTCAGCCAGGGAAGGGACAAGGGGTGAGAGGAAAAGCAGCGGCGGGGAGCGGGGGGAAGGAGTTTTTCTCATCTTTTTTTTTTTGGGAAGAAAGAAGAGCAAGATGATGAGAGGAAAGGAAAAAAGCCCACCAAAAACCAAGGAGGAAAAAGTGGATCAGGATTGCAAATTGCTTACCATGTTTTTTTTTTAAATAATTTATGCAATTTTAAGCATTTATGTATAAATTTTTTAATAAGCCACCCTGGAGCAAAATAGCCATTAACATCCCAACGTCCTTCTGTCCAATGGGCTCGTGTGCAGGATCAATTTCCGAGGGTACTTTCCTTTTTTTTTAATGACATGATAAAATGCTTTTAAAGCAACTTACACAAATATGGACTTTTTTTTCCCCTTCGCCTCCCCTTCTCCTTTTTTTTTTCCTAACAGCCTCCACTTATTCACCGGGGAGAGCGAGCGAGTGTGAGTGTGTGTGTCTCTGTGTGTGTGTGTGTGTGTGTGTGTGTGTGTGTGGGGAGGGCAGTTGGCAGAAGGATAGACCCAGCCCTAACTGGAACGGACCTGCCTGTCCTTCTAACAAGGGCATAAACTTTCATTAGCGATGCACACAGTCAAAGGCAATTTAGGGAAACGCGCTGTACAGAAAAGGAAAACCTCAGCGTTTTCTATACAGCGGCTCCTTGGCTCCGTCCAGGGGCTTCTATCCTTGAGCTCAGCTTGCGCTCTCCAGCCAAAGTGACCCCACAGGCCATGGGGGAGGCAGGAGTGGGGAGCTCGGGGAAAGAGCTCGGGCCGCTTTTGGGGATGCCGGTGCCCGGCGCTGCCAACCTCGGCTCCGCCAGCAGCCTTCCTGCCCCATGGAGAAGCCAGTCAACGTTAACGTCTTGCTGGAACCCACCGGTCCTATAAGAAACCCCGAGGTATCTGTTGCTCTGCCCACTGCAGATGGGTTAGTCCTCCCCAAAGGTCTCTATTTTGGGTTTCCACACCAATGAGGAGCGTGTGGCTGCTTGATGCTCCTTTGGGGCACCAGTTACAAGCTGGCTCTGCCCTGACCAGACAGATGTGTCGCTGCTGCTCCTGTTTCCAAGGGGTGCAGAGGATAGTTATTTTTGCAGCTGGGACATGTTCAGCCTCACGGAGGAACCTGGAAAATGCCATTCCTAAAGGGACAGCAGGCACAGCTCCACGGAGGAGGGATACGAGCACTGTGGCCAGTATGAGGGGCTTGTCGGGGTTTGAGTCGCAACTACGCAGACAAAACTATTTCTCCATCTAACAGCACAGAATCACAGAACATCAGGGATTGGAAGGGACCTCGAAAGATCAGCTAGTCCAATCCCCCTGCCAGAGCACTGAGACCAAGTTGCACAGGAACACATCCACCCTTGCCCCTCTGTCTTTGGCGACTAAGTCTATACACACCGAGCCAGATACACATTTTTTACGTGCCCAAGTGCGGGAAGCCCCTGCGCATGACCTTATTACTTGCTTCAACATGAAGCCCTGACACTGGGTTTTTGTACAAGAGCAGATTCCTTTAATGTTCTGTATGACACAGTTGCAGAGAAAACAACCCTATCAACTTACTTGCACTGACAGGAGGTTCCCACGTCATAGAATGTGTTGGGTTGGAAGGAACCTCCAAAGGGCACCCAGTCCAACCTCCCAACAATAAGCAGGGCCATCACTCACCAGACCAGGCTGCCCAGAGCCCCATCCAGCCTGACCTTGAACGGCTCCAGGGATGGGAACTCATTCCCAATCTGGGCAGCCTGCTCTAGGGATCCCCCACCCTCAGATTCTAGACCTTCTTCCTCCTGTCCAGCCTCAATCTGCCCTTCTCCAGCTTAAACAAAAAGGCCAGCGGTACCTTATGCAGAGGCCCGGTGCCAGCTCTGCCCGAGGGCAGTGTGTAAGGGTATCTGAGCGAAAGCAGAGACACACAAACAACAAAGAAATGAAATTCAAGGGGCAGCCAGTGCTCGGCTGGAAAAACACCGAGCGCCGAGAACAGCAAACCCGATCAATAACAATCACAGCCCCGGCAGTGGGCGAGGGAAGCACCAACGTTTGGGCTGGCTCACTCACTTGGGAAAACAGAGTCCCCGCAGGCCCAGGACTTCATCCCCGCTCCACCCTACATTCGTCCTCACCACAAGCTTTATGAGGGCAAGACCCTCGGGCTCCTATTTGGCCAGAAACTCCGCAAATAGGAAAGAAGGTCTCCTGGCAATGGGCTGGTGCTGAGGAAGGTTCTCGATGCTGCAAAAGGCTTTCCTGACAACCCTCTCCTGCAAAGTTTTGCCCTTTGTGTCCCCCTTCCCTTCCCAGCTGCCAGTCTCCCCCTTACTCTGCTCTTCTTCTCTCCTTCCCTCAAATTCCCAACACCATCCCAGCTTCCTCCTTCCCAACGTCTCCTGCCTACACACCGCAGTGGCCCAGTCCCAGGGGAAAACACGAATCCTGTCTGGGAAAAGGTGGGAACTCTCCCTTCCTCTGGTCTCGTGTCACTCCTCAACTAGACTGTACGAGATTTGGGGGATTTCACTGTGGCAGCAGAGAGGTCAGCAGGAGTTGAAGGTTTTCAGATCATATCTATCACTCTATATGGTCTTGTCTATAGTGAGTGCTAAATATAGCCAAGCCAGACCTGGAGGTGACCCCAGTGCTGTGAAACAGGGCCACTGGCCGCAGCACAGGGACCCTCTGCTCTCTCACAGCAAGCCAAGAGCCACAATCCCAAATGGTGGATGCCTGGGAACCCTCTGGCCTCCCACTGTCAGGTTCTCTCTTGCCCTCTCCCTTGCTCAGGCGTCCCAAGTGGCTCCTCCATTTCAGAGGTGACCAGGGCACCGTTTTCTGCATAGGGCAGCATTTTCTAACTCCAAGGTCTGTTCTTCCATGGGCTGTTGGACACCCTGATCTACAGTTGCCAGCATCTGTTTCAGCAGAGCTGCTTAGGAACTTAAACAGTGGAAGAAGCGCTGAACAGAGGCAAAAGTCTCTTGTGTGGGTTAGAATAATTAGACTGAGCTCAAATTGGCTGTAGGCATCTGCTGCTGCCTCTGAGCAAAACCAAGCCAGGCTGCTTCCATCAGCATCTCTCCGCTGCGAGCCTCACCCCGCAGAACAGAGGGGACCACGTACCGCCTTGCACAGGGCATCTCTGAGAACACGCCTCGCTTCGCCAGAAGCCCTAAGAAGCCTCCTCATCCCGCTATCGTGAAAGCCCGGAGCAAGGAGGCCAGACAGCGCGATTGAGATGAGCCACTTCCCCAACAAACTTGCTTCCCTTTTTCATTCGCTCGGTTCATTTTATTCTTCCCCCCCTCTTTAACTGTCATTAAAATAACAAGTTTCTGTTACAGTCTAAACATTCCCACATTGTATAAAGGGTTATGTTACACCAGAGTCACCGCCGGGCCCAGTGTTTGCACAGAAACCTCAATGCAGGTCCCCCCTCCTGACGAAGTGACTTATTAAAGTTTAAACAGTAATTAACAGAACAATAAAAATAAAGGGATGTTTGGGGAGTCGTAGTGCACACAGGGTTTTTGGCAGTGCCAGCACTTTTCAGTGCCCTGCGCTGGCAGGGAGAAAACACACAAATGGCTGCAAAACCAGGGGGAGAGATGGGGAGAGCAAAGGCAGGACACGAGGTGTGATCCCAGTCCCAGCACATGAGGGAAGGGTATGGGGCACTGGGGAAAGGATGCTGAAGGGTCTCTTGGCAGCAGGCTGAGCTGGATTTTGTGATCATTGCTAGCCCTGCACTTGAGAGCCTGTTCTCTGCTCCTGCTGAAATGGCCTGGACAAGCCCCCAGATTCTGAGTTTGGAGAATTGTGTGTCTGAAACCAGACCTGGGCTTTGGGGAAGAAGCAAGAGGCAGAGAGGAAACAGAAGCCACAGAGGAAACCCCTGAGAAAATCTTGCAACAGGGATAGCTTCTACAAGAGACCCTAAGAGCAGCTCTCTTGCCTGGTAGAAGGTGAAGGGACTGATCCTGTCCTGGCCTCACGCAGGTGTGGGGAGCTCTGAGCCACAGATCCAGCTGTTGGCCATTCTGGGTTCATGTCTCCTGAAATGCCATCAGGGCCAGGGCCAAACACCAGAGCCCAACTCACTATGCAGGACACAACCTGGACTCTCCCACCTTAGCAGGGCTTTGTGAAATCAGGCAATCAGGGCTCCCTTTAGAGCAGCAAACCTGCTCTTCCTCTGCTTCGTTCCCATCCCAGTTGCTTGCCCTGCCCAGGATGAGCTCTGGAGCCTGTGGGTAGGGTTTAAGGCTGGGATGTCGGCCCTCTCAGTTACCCAACAGGCAGCAATGCAGAAAGATCTCCCTTGGAGTTATTTTTGGTGCCTACTGTAATGGTTCTCCAATGTTTGCCTCAGTAGCTCACGGTGCTCACTGGCTCTAGCCCTGATGTGGTGACTCAGTACACGCAGCCCTGTACAGCCCCGTGTTTGCCGAATCTCTTCTAGTACAACTGTTCAGTTTGCACATAGAAGACAGCTCCATACGGGCGACTCTCCCGAGCACAGGGAACCCGGGGAGCACTGCCTTGAGCCCTTTGCACAAAGCCCTCCCCCAACTCTGGTGCTTTGCACCCTGGTCTGGCTGGGGAGCAGCATGAAGACACACCTAGAAACCACCCAGCACTAGCTGCTCCCAGTCTGCCCACAGCCTCCTGTCCCTTCTCTGCTGGGGTGCAGGCGAAGGTAAATTCAGCCAGATTTGCCGCTAACAAGAAAGACGTCAAGCAGCTGGTGTGGGTTCAGATAAGGACAGTGAAGCTGGGAAGGGTCTGGAGCACAAGTGGTCTGAGATGCAGCTGAAAGGGGCTTAACAGGAAAAAGGAAGACCTTCTTCTCTTCTCACTCTCTACAACTACCTGAAAGGAGGTTGGAGTGAAGTGGGGGTTGGACTCTTCAAAGACAGAAGCAATAGAACGCCAGTAAAAGGCCTAAGGTTGTACTAGGGGAGGTTCAGGCTGGACATGAGGAACAATTCCTTTCCCCAAAGCCCTGGCAAAGGCTGGCCAGGGAAGTAGTGGAGTTCCCACCCCTAGAGGTATTTCAAAGGTGTGTAGATGAGGGACATGGTCTAGTGATGGGACTTGGCAGGGCTGGGTTAAAGGTTGACTGGATATCTTAAAGGTGTTTTCCAACCCAAATGATCCACAAATCTCTGCGCAAATACATCACCAACTACAGTCTTGTTTGACCAGCAACACTGTGCCCCCTTATTCCCAAACCTTCGATTTTCTTGGTGGCTTTTTGACTGCCATAGAAAGTTAAGAGCAACTGGCTCACTCAGACTTGCTCTTGGGGATGGTTTCTACGGAAAGCTCTTGAATCTGTCACAAATCAAGCAGGGCAACCTCTGCCTGAAATCTCCTGGTCAGCTCAGCTGCCGGCTCTTTCTCCCCTCACTGCCCCAAGGCAGCTGGATGCCTGGAACAGCAGCCAGACCTCAGTGAGAGTCTGCAGCTCCACAGCCTGAATGGTCTCTCTGGCAAAGGCAGACCCAGATGTCTCTGCCATGTCTCACAGAATCACAGAATCATGAAGGTTGGAAAGGACCCGTAAGATCATCAAGTCCAACCTTCAACCCAACACCTCCCCGATCACCAGTCCATGTCCCCCAGTGCTACAGCCACTGGCCTTTTGAACCCCTCCAGTGATGGGGACTCCCCCACTGACCTGGGCAGCCTGTTCCTCTGTTTAACTGCTCTGTCACTACAGACATTTCTCCTAATTTCCAATCTGAACCCCCCCAGGGGGAACTTGTGGCCATTCCCTCTGGTCCTGTCAGCAGTGATCTGGGAGAAGAAGCCAACCCCAGCCTCCCTGCACCCTCCTTTCAGTGAGCTGTAAAGGACAATGAGATCTCCTCTCAGCCTCCTCTCCCTCAGGCTTGACTACTGGATCTCTCTGTGCACATTCCCAAGGTTTCTCTCAATCAGCGTGAGCGGAGCTGCCAGTCTCCTTCTGGAAGGACTCTCCCGCCCTGCAGACTGAGGATGAGCAGCTTATCTCCAGCACAAGCAAGCAAAACCAACACGTCAGATATCCTAGATGCACTCAGCCCTCCTCCTGCAGACCCACTAAGCTACATCCCTAACATCCCTCTCCTCAGAACTATTTTCCCAGCTGACACGACATGAGTGACAGGAGGTTTGAGTTTATGCCTTCTCACGGCCACTCACACTGAACTGAGAGGAAAAGACACCACCCAGACCCAAACTTTTCATCCCATTCCCTCAAGTTTAACAGCTCCTGGCTGTGCTGGAGTCAGGGTCTTCAGGCTCAGTGGCAGCAGGGAGATGCGCTGAGCAGGTACAGGTGGGTACAAGCAGAACAAGAGAAGGTGCCCCCCGGCCAGCACTCACGTGCATTTTCCTCGGCCATGTCTGAGGAGACTTGGAGCCAGAATAGAGCACAGCTTTACACGGGGGTCTCAGACATTCTCACAGTGCAGACTGTCCCACGCACTTCCTTTCCAACACGCCGTTCAGGATGCCTCTACAGCAATGCCAGTCACTGCCTGTAGGGAATGTTATGTCAGAAAATTATCTGCTGCACTCTGAATCATCTGCTCTTGCCGTCTACAGAAGGAAGCAGCACAGTATGACCCTTCTTCCAGACACCACTGACTTCAGATACCACTATCTGTGGTGGCCTAGTCCATGTCCCAGAATTCAAGCTCTCTTTTGGTTAACAGGCCATGAAATTATTTAGACTACTCTTGATATCACATTCTGTTGTATTTGTAATTAACACAGAAGATCAGCAGCGCCACATCCTGCTCTCCCCACACTTTGCTGAACACGGAGGAGAACAAGTGCTTCAAAGCACTTAGCCCACACCTAATTCTGCTTCTGTTGGGTTTAAGGGAAACCAAGGCTTCACAGCAGCCCTATCCCGCAAGGAAATGGCTTGGCGCTGTCAGAGATTTAATGGGAAATACAATACGGAAACCAGCACGAAAACCAGGTCTGACCTCCCTTTAAACAAAAGGAAAAGGTCTGCCACTGAGAGTTCTGCGCTATCTTCGAGGAGGGAAACCTCATTATGCTTGGTGCACTGGTGAGGAGGCACTGGCACAAAGCTGGGCTTTCACATGGCTACAGTCACAGAGCAAACCAGGGCCAAATCTGGAAATAAACCCGATAATCAAGGCGCTGAGCTCATCACCCACCTCAGCACGGAGCAGACCCTGTCCTCCCCTCCTACAGCAGGTTGCAGAGCTGGTGTTTGCTACACATCTACCCGACAGGGTGAAAGGTTCAGTCCCCGTGCTGAGATGGCTCGGGGTGCTCTGGGACACTCAAGGCACTCTTCACATAAGCTGGCCCAGGAAGACCAGTCACCGAGCTCACCCTATTGGAGACAGCCTGGTGAGCTGTGGACACCCAGCAGGCAGAGCATTAGGTCTGAGCCACCAGGACTCCCCACGACCACTCAGACTGGCAGAGACCATCTGCTCCTCCTTCTGAAGCAGCTTCATCAACTTCCCTGCATGTGGAACCCCTCAGCAAGGTTCAGCCTGATGCAGCTATGCATTAAAGATCCCCTTGCACGTGAAGTCCAGAGATTTTCCTTGGCACCAGGGGCCAGCACTTGCCCTGTGCTCTCCCTGCCAGGTGCTGGGAGCTGGTATCTAAGAAAGGCTGCCGAATCCCTTGGGATTGAGGGTCATTATATAAACAATACAATAGGATCATGGGCTGCAATTGTAAAAGTGCCTGAGGTCCTGGCACTCGAGTCTGCCTCAGCTAGGGCCTCTAAATGGAGACCCAAACAAAACAAACAAAAGCCCCAACTCTGTCAGCACTTAATGAACAACAATAAATAATAAATACTAACCCTCAGAGCCAACCTAGTCAGACACATGTGAGGCACCAGCGCAGCGCTGCGGAAACGCTGTCTTGCCTTCCCTCCTACTTCCAGGACACTGAACTCAGGTCAGCAAGTGTCTGCAGGGTTGAGTGACGAGTGGGGAACATGGATCTCTGTCAGGGTGTGCACCCCACAGTCCTATGTACGAGAGCTGCAGCCTTTGCACATTCCTGGATCAGGACCTTCACCCACTCGCTGAGCACACCAAGTGCACCAAGTCATGCTCAGCTCTTCCTTCTTGAAAAATCCAAGTGCTAAAGGCAAAAGGGAGCAGATGGAGCTGAGCAAGGGAATTCAGATAGGTGTGAGGCTGGAGAAGCCTCTCCCCAGCATCTTTACTGTCTTGACTCAGTGTCCCACCTGTTCAGTACAAGCTGAGCTCCCCGCAGGACATGGGCAGAGCTGTTTGGCAGGGCCATGGGCTGAAACAAAAGGCCTAATTTAAGTATTTTTATAACTCGGTACTTGTGACAGTGGGCTTAGCAGTTGCCAGCCATCTGGAATAAAGAATTACAGCCACCTCCCCTAATCCTATATTGCCTAAACCCTAAAGCTGGTTATGGTGCAAGGATGAGGCAGCAGGTTGGGAGGAGACAACAATGGGAAAGTGGAGGTGGAGAAGGGACCGACCGCAGGAGAATTCTCAAACTTCTTTTTTTCTCCTGTGAGGTGCTGGGTGGTCCCAGATGTGTCACAAGTATTTTTGTGAGGAATCGAGAGAAGAGACAGAAGGAAGGAAACGAGGGGGAGCATGGAGAAGAGGGGCCTCTGTGCCCACACAGCCGCACACTCCACACACGCAGCGGCTCCTGCACACGCACACACAGGCTTAGTGGTCCGCGTAGGGCTGTCAGGTAAATTAGATCTGAAAGCTGACAATTTCTGACCATATTTCCTTGATTATTTCAAACAAATGCACACCAGCCGCTGTAAGGAGATTAAAGTGACATAAACGTCCCGAGTGGGAGGAGGGAGGGCAGAGAATTCAGGTCACCCCCATCCGTCCCCCATTTGACAGCCGCTATATCGCTATCCAATCCAATAAAAAAATCCCCCCCTTTTGCTTTAATTAATTTTACAGCTAGCTTGCTTAATTACTTTCAATCAAAATCCTCCTGCCATCGCAAAATTAGAGATGGTTGAGCTCCATTAGCCTAAATTCTTCATTTCCATATAGAAAGGAGGCTCCCTCGGCAAAGCCAACAGGACTCCCTCCTGTCAAGTTGCCACCGGGCAGATGCCCGTCCCTCTGTCTGTCTCCAGTTCCTTGGAGAAGGGGGAGGAGAAGAGTACAGCCTCATCCCCACCATTCCTTTTCATAAAGCTTCTACTTGAGAGACCTGGACACGAGAGACCTCACAGCAAGGAACCGAGAAGGACACCCTGCCCTCCTGCCTTCCTAGGGCCATGCTGGAATGAGCTCTCCCATGGCTGTACAGGGAGGAGGAACAGCAGATGGCCTCCTGTCTGCTGGGCTTCAACCTGTAGGCACTGGGGTCAGGATATGGAAAGGACAACCTCTCCTGCCAGGGCAGGACTGAGCGCTGCTGCAGTCACCTCGCATGGGTGGGGAGACATCCCTAACTCGAGCTGGTCTCTGCACGTGGAAAGGACGCTGAGGGGCAGGTCACTTCCCACCTGCCTGATGAGGCGTTTGGTACCTTCCTTTGCATCATCTGGCACCAGCCACTGTCAGGAACACGACACTGTGGGCCATGGAGCTGCGACATTCCTGCAGCTCCTGTAGGGATCATTAGCACCTCCCTGCAAACACTCATCATGAACCGCCCCACTGTGGGCTGACCTGAGAGAGGTCTCAGAAGGTCTCATGAAAAGGTCCGCGAAACTTGCTCAGAGGTGCAGGGAGCGTGTAGCCTATTAAGGCTACACAGAGCTGGAAAGGAGACTCCCAAGTGCGTGGAGAGGATATGAGCTGAGGAAACCCTGGAAGGAGCTGGATGTGCTGGGAGCAGAGTTGGAGAACTGGCTCCTCTCAAAGGTCTGCAGAAACTGGAAATAATAACCCAGACGGCTACACGGGGGAACACTGCAGTCTGCCTTCCTCCCATTTTCTCCCAGTGCCTATGGTGTCCTCCTCTCCCATCTCCCCACACTGCCTGCAGAGCAATGGTGTTAATGGGATTTCAGATACACCCAGCACTCCACACAGGTTCTGAGCCCTAAGAACAGACTCAGGGGAGCTCAACCCTCGCTCCGTCCTCCCACCACCTGCCCAGGCCACACGCACAGCTAACCTGGAGCTGCAGGGAGGTCCCACCAGCACCCCGGTCTCCCTTCGGAAAGCTCACAGGCACTCGCGAGCTCAGCTACGCCTCGATTCCCTGGAGGCTGGGTCAAACCCTCCCTTCTTGCGAACAAAACGAAGAAGAGACAAACACAGACCTATTTTGTTTATAAGCTTAAAACTGAATCCAATGGCGCATCTACCTGGGGATTTTAGATTAAATGGTTTAAGAAACTCAAATAGGCTTTATAATCCGGTCAAATAAAAAGAGCCCTGAAGAAGCAAAGAATTCACCCTGCTGAGCCTGATGCCGCCCAAGACAGGCAGGCAAGAGCAGCTTTCTGACGCCCTGTGACTCCTCCCCACCCTGGCATGGGACACGGTGTATTTGCCAAAATCTGGAAGCCCAGGATACACTCTGTTCAGGACTCATGCAGACTCCACTTTCCCATGGGCGACCCACTTCCACCACGGTGTAGAACGCTGTCTTCATCCTTGCTGTGTTCCCTTCTGCTGGGCCCTGCCCCCTAACCGTTGCCAGGCTTTGGGAGCCTGGTGCCAGCCCTGGTTCCACCACCAATGCCAGACAAAAGCTGTCCGAGAGAAGGCACTGAAACCCCCTACTCCCCATTTGACACTCTGCCTTTCATACAAACTACATAGAATCATACAATGTGCTGGGTTGGAAGGGATCTCCAAAGGGCATCCAGTCCAACTACCCTACAATAAGCAGGGCCAGCACTCACCAGACCAGGTTGCCCAGAGCCCCATACAGCCTGACCTTGAATGGCTCCAGGGATGGAGCCTCCACCACCTCTGTGGGCAGCCTGTCCCTGGGATCCTCCATTGTCAGATTCAACTTTTTTCTCCTGTCCAGCCTCACTCTGCCCTTCTCCACCTTCAGACCATGACCCCTCGTCCTATTGTTCCCTGCCCTTGTGAACAGTCTTCCCCGGCTGCCTTATAGATCCTTCTCAGGGGTTGGAAGGTCACCATACATCCCTGAATGCTTCAAGAGACGGGTGACAAGACGAGGGGCTGAGCAGCCATGTGCTCACAAGACGCAGATGACAGACCAGTGAAGTCTGCCAAGGGAAGCTCCCACAGAGCAGTGGCTGCACAACCAGCCAAGGTCTGACAGATGGACATCAACACTGCATGGACTGGGGGAGGCTGATGAACACCTGGAGGTGAATCCTGATGAAGAGCAGGAAGAAAAGGGGCTCTCTTCTCTGCTACGTGATCACTTCTCCAGGACTTCCAGCCTTCTACCTTCTCCCAAAATCCCATCTCCACAACTTCCCAATAGAAACTGCTCCCTATCTCGCATTGCTGCTGTTTGGCTTCGGAAGCGCCTAGAACCAGCCCTCTCCTCACACGCTCTGCAATAAAATTCCCGACTTATGTCTCGCCTGCTCCAATGCTCAGAGCAGCTGGGACAATAGAACAGAGAGGCCCTAAATCCACCAGACTCACCCTAAATAGCAATGGCCCATAATTTTGCCTGACACTCAGGAGCTTGTTATTCTTTCCCCTCGTCGCCTGGCTGGAGCTGTTCAGACCCATCAGTGTTATTCTATGCATTAAACGGGGAAAAAAACCAACTCGACAACAAGGCAGAGAGTTTTCAAGCCCTGTCCGGCCAAAGCTGAAACTGTGCTGGCAGTGGGCGACCAGGAGAAGTCGATGCCTCAAACACAGACCCATCCCCTCTACAGGGGAGTAGCTATGAGTGGGTCCTGCTGAGACCCGCAGCAGAACCTCGCATTTACCCTTCTCTCTGCCTCCACCCCTAGCAAGGGAGCTGCAAGCCCTCCCTTCCAGCCTTCCACCTGCTGCCCCGGCAGGCTGCTGCACACTCCTCCAGCCCCCCCGCCCCGGAGTGGAGAGCTTTAACCACAACAGTTTGGGGATTGGGTTTGTGTTTTTCTTCCAGGCTGGCTCCAGCTGATTAAGGACCTGCAACAGGATGTAGGGATTACAGCAAAACCTGGCTGCAGCTCAGCTGGGGCAGCGAGCCAAGCGAGAGTGCGAGGATTGCCCCCAGCCTGGCTGCCAAAGCGGCACCCGTCCTGCTGGGAGCCACTGGAACAAGGCCCCTGCCCTCGCTGGCTCTGCTGGGGAATGGCCTGAAGCCCACACTGACACACGTGCCCCTGCGAAGGGCAGGGCTGTGAGCTCGAGGGATGTGTGGCTCATAGGGTTTGCTGGAGGGAGGAAAATCCCCGAGACTCACTCTTTGCACCTTGGCAAGGTGCAAGGGGCAGGCGCATCCCCACTTTCCAGCTGAAGCAGCCAGAGCAGCCTGAGCTGGAGGTGCCCCGCGAGTCCCTCTGCCAGGGTCTGTACCACATGGAGCATCTAGTGGGTATCCTGGAACAACAAACAGCAAAAAGCTCCGTGCTGAGGTTTTAATCTGGGAAGAAGTGATCAGGGAAGGCAATAATCTCAGCTGGCACACGGAGTACAGCAGGATCTCGCTTCTGGGGAGGCATCAAGAGCAGAATTAGCTTCAAGGAGACTCTGGGGCTTTTTTTTTCTGCTGCTAACACTGATCCCTTACTGGACCAGCAGCAGCAGCTGCCCCTAGCATCTTTCTAAAGTGCCTGTCACTGCAATATCCAACTGCTGTCATCCCTAGGAGCTGTGCCCCGTGCCTGGGCTTTCCAGGTCCCTCTTGGATGGAGCAGGAGGGACAGCAACAGCGAGAGCAGCCCTCCTGCTCCAACCTGGAGCTGTTAGCCTCAAGTCCTCTTTTAATCAGGTCTGGCAGAGCTGCTGCCTCATTTCCCAGCCTGCCACCTCGGAGGGATAATTTGCCAGCACCCTCTCGAGAGCTCTGTGGAAGCTCTTTGCAGAGCCTGCATGTGTCTCTCCTCCATGGTGAGCTCCCCCTGGCATGGGTCCCTCTTCCCGTGACCCCCAGGCTCTGGCTGAGATGCCAGGGTTTGCTCCTCTTTTCCAAGCGCTCCCTGGCAAGACTCGGCAGGAGGAGAGGGGGAAGCTGCTCAGAGCAGCAGGAGGGGGTGGAGATGTGTCTAGTAGCAGCAGTGCGGAGAGTTCTTAGTGCTGCCCACCAGACTCATCGTAGCAGAGAAACTCTGGAGTCAGCTCCTGCCGGCCTGGGGCTGCGGGAGGAAGGCAGGAGTTGATATTGCAGGCAGAGGCCACTGGGATACCATTGAAGGCTGCTAAATATGACCAGGTTAGCACTTTAGTCTTTAACGGCAGGTCACCATTAATAAACCCAGGGCCCCAGGGTGCAGTTCAGAGCCTCCCTCCCCCCTCCCCAAAATACTAGTTTCATTAACTTCACCGAGCGCGGCGCTCGGCACCTGCCAGAGCTCCAGCAGCCAGGAGGGTGGGCAGGGGTGAGGAACAGCTTAGGGCAGAGCTGCCCGCTCCCTCCTGACCCAGCATCCCTCTCCTTCCCACTGCTCCGTCAGTTCACACTGGAGAGCAGCCTGCGGCTTTTGGACCCCGGGAAGGTTCACAAGTGGGGAAGAGTCCTGTCCTGGGCCCATGGACAGGGGATGAGCGCTGGTGAAGAACAGAGAGGAATGTGCCCCTAACTCCAGCCCTGGCACTGCCTCCCTCGCTGGCCCTCAGGAGATCCCTCGGTGCCCCCCACATGTGGAGAGATGACTGTGCTGATGGCCATGGCAGGGAAGAAGAGGGGCAGGGTGGAGTCAGGTTGAATTCAGACAGGGGAGAAGTCCTCTTTAAATAAGAACTAAGTGAACACTGAAGGCCCAATCCTGCTCCTGGGGTGCTGGAATGACCCACAGGACTGCCCCAAGGTACAAGAGGGTGACCTTGGCCATTGCAAAGGGTGAGTGGCAGAGAGGGGCCAGCGGAGCCAGCGCAGAGCAGAGACCCTTCCGGCTCTGCAGGTGCCACACACTCTCCACGGCCCTGCACATGTGCTCCAATCCTGGCTGCGGCACAGGGGACGCGCAAGGACAAGGTGACAGGAGAGGGTAAGGGCAGGGCTTTGCTCCACCTGCTCTCACTGCGGCACTGGCTGTTTCCTGGAGGGATGAAGGGAGAGGAGGATGGACAAACGGATGTCGCAGCTGCCAAAAATCCTATCGCAAGCCTCCATCGATCTGCCCTACTTGGCAACTCAAGCTGCAGCCACCGTCTGTGGTGCTGGATCGATAAGACCTGGGTGGACAGGGAAGGAGAGGCACTTCTGTGGTAAGGTGGGGTCTTCAAGGGGAAGTGTTTTGATTTTTAGAGTGACGGTAGAGTCAAGGAAGAGAAAGTACTGGGACTGAAGCTGCTGTTTAGTCTGGACTCATTTCAACACCTGCCGAGCCCTTTCTTCTGCGGGCCCACTGAGAGCCTCTGGCCACCCCTGGAAGTTCTCCCCACAGCCCTGCTGGCTATGCCAATGGGCCAGTAAGTCACCAGCACACGGCAGAGATGGCACAGTCATTCTCCAGGAGCTCCTACAGATCCTCCACAGGGACCTTGGGAGACACAGAGACTGCCATGGCATCACGAGAAGGAATCGCCAAGCAGCTCGAAGAGCATCTGGAGGTGCCTCAAGTGACCACTCTCAGGACTTCATTATAGAGTGACTGCCACTGGGGCAGCCCAATGGGGAAGGTTCAGCCCCTAGTGCTGGTACCCAGAGCAGCCAGGCTACGATGGGCCAGCCCACAGGATTTCCATCCTGCTAAGTGGAAAGCATCACACACAGCCTCACGGCATCTCTGGGAAGCTGATCACAGCCCATCATGCAGACAGGTCAAACGCTGGGGAGCAAATGGCCGCCACCAAACCCTCCTATCTTCCTGTGCCTGGACACTCTCCCAGCACTCAGAGCCAGGCCCTTGCCACTGAGCCCTGGAGACCAGGTGCCCCGCAGAGCTCCGTGCGTCAACGCTCCAATCGCCCATGTGCCCACGACCCCATCAGGAGAAGGCAGATGAGGGAAGGTCCAGGGGTTTTTTCCTAACTCAGGGGGCTGCTGTGTAGGGCCAGCTCCAGTGACAGCAGTGCCACTGGGAGCCCACAGCAGCCCACCAGCTCCAACGAGGGCTGGGACGGTGCACTGGTGTCACCTCCAAACGTCCTTTGGATAGCTGTGGAGCGTGGACAGGGGAGAATCTGCAGTTGTTCCAACGTTTCTTGCTCAGCAGAACAACTGTTGCGGTCCTTTTAGTCCAAACCCAGCAACTGTTCCTGAAAGCACAGCCTCCTCAGCTCCTGTCCTTAAAAAAACCCCTAGTGCCTGTTCTCTAAACCGGCCGCTTCTGAGTCAGGGCCGAACTGTTCTTAACGAAAACATCACTCAGGCGTGGGACACCTGCTCCCTGACAAGCAACTGGCCCTGTGGCCCGCGGTTAGGGTATGACATCAGGTCCCAAAAAGAGAAAGGAAAGGGAAGGAGAAGGGGAGAGGGTGGAAAAGCATGGGGTGGGTGGGGGAAGGATGGCAGCAGAAGGGAGTAGCAGAGGACCAAGAAGAGGGGAAGCAGGGGAAGGAAGGAGTGAGTGTGAGCACGTGCGAGAGACGGCGCCAGGGAGTGTGCGGGGGAGAGCAGGGAAGTGTGCGGGAACGTGCGGGAGTGTCGCCCTGTGAGAGACGGCAAGAGTGGGCTTACGGCGGGAACCCAAGGAAGGTTAGAGCAGGGGAGGGGGCACGATGCCATGGAAAGGGAAAAGTGTAAACAGAAAATTAGGGAGGAGTTGAGGAACAAAAGCAAAAGTGAAGGTCATCAGAAGTATCATAGACTCATCGTCAAGGTAGGAAAAGACCTTCAAGATGATCAAGTCCAACTGTCTACTCTGCAACCCCCAACCACTAACCCATCTCCCGAAAGACCCTGGCTGCCTGTTCGTTGAACATCTCCAGGGATGGTGCCTCCACCTGCCCTGGGCAGCCTGTTCCAAGGCCTGAAGCAGAGCAAAGACAAGGGCAGAGGGTAGGGGAAGAGGAGGGAAGGGGCACCCAGGAGTGGGAAGAGGGAAGGGGACAGAAAGGGGAAAAAAGGAATAAAAGAAATAAACAGGGGGGAGGGCGAGCAAGATGTCTATTAAAAACCTCAGTGCATAACACAAAATGTCAGGGTTTATAGCTTCATTCTTGGCATTGCTGGTACTGAGAACCCCACACAGAAATGTCACTGCTTGTCATGTTTAATCACCTGCTATTTGTTAACACCTTCGCTGCGAGGAGTCTGCCCCTCACCCCTTGCAGTCTTTGCTTTTGGAGAATAAGCCACAAAAACATGCCCCTGCCTTTCTGTTCTCCCTGGAGAGTTTTGGTTGAATCAAGAGCCAGAAGGCCAGGCAGGGCAGGCAGCAGGACTTGTCTCCTGTGGAGGTGATGTGAGGTGCACAGGGCAGAGAGGGCAGGGAGGAGCAGGGCACTGGGGCCCTTCCTCCTCCTGTGGGCACTCTCTGAGCTCCAGTCCTGTGCTGAACACCAAATAAAAGCCCTGAAATCCAAGCAAGTCCAGGGTTTGCTTGGAGCTGTCATATAAAAGCCCACACCCGAAGCCATCCAGCACACAGTGCCAGCCCCCTGCCCCGACAGCCGCACGGGTGACTCTGCTCTGGTTGTGCTAAAGCCTCGGACCGATGATGGGTTTTATTTACACTGGGGTTCCCCTGCGCCAGGTACTCGTGTCCCCGCTGTCTGCACTTCCCACCCGGCTGGCTGACACCACGTCACACTGGTACAGGAATTCTTGTGAGGGCATCACTAGACAAGACCTTTCCCTACTATTTCACACACTTCAGTCCCAAAAAGTTATTCCTCCATACAAATGATGAAAGTGGAATGTGACAATTTTGAAGCTTATGGAAAGAAAGAAAGGGAAGGGAGAAAGGGAGGGAGGAAGAGAGAGGGAGGGAGGGTTGGTGACCATCTCAGCTTCAGCTTGGTCCTTTCCTCACACTCTGAAATCCTTCAGTCAGTGTGTGGTGGTTTTGCAGCGCTGCGCCAGTCAAGCCAGACTTCCCCTCTCAAAAATGAGGAGAGCTTAGGGTGCTGAAGAAATGACAATCCAACAAGCTCTAAGGGGATCCGAAACGCGTCCAAACTTCTTTCCATGCATCCAAACAACAGCAAAACAGCAGAACCCACTAGCTTTCTGCTCCAGCCTTCTGACTGCCGGGTCCCTGCATGCCCAGATGCCTCTGCTACGAGTCGTGGGAAAGAAGAGCAGGGAGCTGACGGCTGCAGGACTGAGGGGCTTCCCAGAGCTGATGTCATCAAAACACTAAGGATGCGCTAGAGGAACATCCCATACAGCAAAAAACATAACCTGGGAGAAGCTCAGCGTTCATGTCCCTCCGGTCCCTGCAGTACCATCCTAACACCCAGTTTAGATCACCCAGGACCAGATGTGGAACTCAAGTGAAAACCTTCAAGCTCAGAGCAGGCAGTTCTGGAAATCCAACTCCAAGAGCATGTTTGGAGCTCACACCTTGGTCTCTAGCAGTGATGCAGATCCACATTTCCTTACTCACTTTCCTCACAACAGGGTTTTCACGGGCTTCTCTGACTGAGATCCTCGTTAGCAGAGAACTCGAGGACAGTGGTTTGTGCCCCTTCCCTGACGGACCAGCACGAGGTCCAGGAGCCACCCTGAGTCCTATTCTGGGAACAGGAACAGAACACAGAACGGCCTCCCGCTGGCCCCTCGCCAAGGATAAAATTCACTCTTCTGAACACAGGCCAAGATGATCTAAAGTGACTACTGACTGGTGGTGCCCAACTCCAGTCACCTTAAATGGGCCTATTTTTCAAAGTGTCAGTGCTCAGCGCGGCTGAGACTCAGGCCGCTCAGAGACGCCCAACTCCACATGTCCAGCCGCCGCCGGAACAAGACAGACAGACGTTTCTCTCCCGTGTGACTTCTTCCAGGCTGGCCGGGCCTTTTATCTTTCTTTCCTCTCCCTTCCCTTCTCCTTGTTCTTTTCTTTTGCAGCTTTTTATTAATTTCTCTCAGCTTTCCTCCCTCTCCCTGCCTCAAGGTCACGCGGCTCATTTCCACGTTGAATATTTACTCAGCCAGCCAGGTCCTTCCACAGGCGCTCACCACAAACACGCCTTCTGATAAAGTCTGCCGAAAAGCAACTATAGCCCTCCAAGCACTGGCAGAAATAAACACAGCACCCATCGCAGCGGGCCAAACTGGGGCTGTAATGGGGCAGGATACTTCAGCAGGGAAAGTCAGCCGGTAAAACCACCCTCGGAGTCAGGCTGACTCCATTTCCATGATGATTTCCTGGCTCTCCTTTGCTTTTCTTGAGTATTTTCATTCTGCAATTAGGGGCTGTGCCACCTATTCAAGGAAGAATCTTATACAAGACTCCACTTGTTAAAGGCCGGAACCCTTCCAGCCCCCAGGTTCCTGCTCTTTATGACCATCAACCTGGGGCCGGGGAGTTCCAGCTACGGGGTTTGCTTGTTTTCCCTGAGCCCGTTACCTATGAGCAGCCTGTGGAAAGCACTGGGGGTTGTATCTACCCTGGGTAGATACTCACAGCACAACACAGAGTAGCCAGAGATCACAAAGGAAGGTCAAACCCCACTCCCTGCTCTCAGGAAGGGATGAGACCCTCCACGGTGAGACCCTTTCACGCGGTGAAAGGGAGTCAGGGCTGGGAGAACAATGATGCTCCCACCTGCCAGGACCCCTGAGGAGCACTGCATGCAGGGGAGCGAACCCGGTTCTTTCTCTGGAGACAGCAGGGCTCTTCGCCTTCTCTTTGCTCTGAAGGTAGGCTGCCTAACGTTTCCACTTTCCTTTTACGAGCCCGCAATGGAAAAATGGAAATCTGGGACTTCCTCCTTGCAGGAGAGGGGTAATTCACACCTCTGCTGCTGCCCCTCCACAGCTCTCCTGGCCCTAAGGCATCCCCAGTGCTCCCAGCAAACAGCTCCCAGTCACTGTCCACCCCAGAGTCACCCACTGTCGGCTCACGGAGCAGAGACCCGGCTCTCCTGTTTCCATGGAGCCTGACCTTCTCCTGGAGGTTGTGGAACATGCCCTTCCATGAGCAGACGCCTACTCTGCCTAGGAAAGCCTCAGTGGCTGGTTTTGCTGGCTGGAGATACCCTCGTCAGTGTTTCCAACAGCTACTCCTGCTCAGGGAGCGGTGCCAACACACAGCCCCACTCTTCGGGGTGACACCAGCAACAGCAGGTCCCTCCACAAGTACCAGCTCAGAGCCACTGCAGTGGCAAACCTTTCGGACCACCAGCATCCCAATGACTAAACAGCACAGGACAAGTTTCACCAGGCAGCCACGACCCGGAGATAAAATCCAGAAGCAAGAATACTCTGATTTCAGGTACCTATGGCCACTTGCAGCCCAGTGACAGAGCAGGGTGTCAGCACACTGCGCTTGGGCTCCCCGTGACCCCCGCGTCTCCTCGGCACAGGCCAGCCGCGTCTCGCTGAGCGCTGCTCACCCGCCCTCCCTCCCTCCCAGCGCGCACATGGCTTTAATGTTTTTATTACCTGTTTGACTCGCTGCCTTATTGCTTCTCCTCTTAATGGGGCTGTAACCGTGGAAACGAGGAATAAACGGCCACCAGAAAATGAGATGATTAAACAGGTCACCCTGGCAAAACAAACTCGGTGCTCGCACAGAGCAGGCTGTGCACGCGGCTCCTGTCCAGGGAAATGTGGGGCTGGGGGGAGACAGGGTGGGAGGCCTCGGCCAGGCTCCGCGAGCGACCAGAGCGCCCAGAGGTGCCTCCTTGGAGAAGAGTGGTCTCTGCCCAAGAGGGGCGATGCCAGGCTCCTCACAGGATAAAGGCCAGGTTTGCCCAGGGAAGACAGAAGATGGTGAGGAGAAGACACGTCCATGTAATGGGGAAAAAATAGCAACGTGCTGATTATAAATAGGCTGGAGCGAAAACAAAACGCAAGTCTGGGATGTGTTGGTGTCCTCTGCTGTCACTGTCTCTGGCACTGCCCATGTCTGCCTCGTGGTAGCTCCCAAGAGAGTGCTAGAGAACCTTCTGTTGGTGCTTCTCCAGGCCTGTGGAGAAGCTCCATTGCCCTCCTCATGCTCACTAATGGTGCTGGCAAAGGTAGGGCACCGTCCAGCCAAGCTCAGCCAGGACCCTGGGCAAGGCAGGATGTCACGGAGGACATTCTGAGGTCTCAGGAGAAAGGCTGTCTGTGCTCCCAGCTTCGCCTGCTCTAAAGCCGTGGGGCAGGGAGGAAGGGGACAGCAACAGGGACCCCTGTCCCACAGCAGGAACCTGCCTGGCTCCAGAATTGGCCTCCAGCACACATCTGGTTTAACTTCTTTCTTGGGGTGCTGCAGACAACAGCCCTCCCCTCACTGGAACAGCCTCAGTGGTGAGCCCTGACAGACCCATTGGGAAGGAGAGCCCAGCTCAGCCCCGGCACGCACAGGGACTCACCATGAAAACTGGGGGTGGTTAGCAGATCGAGAGAGGTTCTTCTCCCCCTCTACTCTGCCCTGGTAAGACCACACCTGGAGTATTGTGTCCAGTTCTGGGCTTCTCAGCTCAAAGCGATGTGGAGCTGCTGGAGAGAGTCCAGTATAGGGCAACGAGGATGATGAAGGAGGTGGAGCACCTCCCGTATAAGGAGAGGCTGAGGGAGCTGGGTCTCTTCCGCTTGGAGAAGAGGAGACTGAGGGGTGACCTCATTAATGTCTATAAATATTTGAGGGGTGGGTGTCAGGAGGATGGAGCCGGGCTCTTCTCAGTGTCATCTAGTGATAGGACGAGGGGCAGTGCGTGTCAGCTGGAACATAGGAGGTTCCACATCAACCTGAGAAGGAACTTCTTCCCAGTGAGGGTGACAGAGCACTGGAACAGGCTGCCCAGGGGGGTTGTGGAGTCTCCCTTCACTGGAGACATTTAAGACCCACCTGGATGTGTTCCTGTGTGACTTGGTCTGGGTGATCCTGCTGTGTCAGGGGGATTGGACTGGTTGATCTTTCCAGGTCCCTTCTAATCCCTAATGATTCTATGGTTCTATGATTCTATGGGGGATGGTGTGAGCACAGCTCCAGGCTGGTATCCAGAGCAGGACACATCCTCGTGATGGAGGAGAGGGCTGATCACCAGCACAAGGAGAAGGCAGGGGGAGTCTGTGGGTCTCCACACCCCACTGGGTGCTAACATCATGTGAGAGCCCTCCCTCAGGCAAGCTGAGAGCCAACAAGTTTAAAACCAAACAAAAATTACCCCTCAAACAAGCCACCACAATCAAACCCGCTCCATCACAGTCCATCACTCGCAGGAGTGAGGATCCTGCTGGAATCACCGTCCTGTCCCAACTTGTCCAGACCCAGCCAGTCTGGGAAGAGCAGCCGTACTTCTCCAGCAAGAGCAACAAATTGAGGAGAAGGGATTGGAATGGCTGAGATTGGCGAGGGCGAGGTGGAGAGACAACTGCTCGGGCACACAGGTGAGGGCTGTGCTCTCTTTCAAACAGCCCAGCAGGTGGTTTATGAAAAGGGCCCTATTCTTCAGAGGAATTTGAGCCATATTTCCTTGTTTGATAGCAGAACTGACCTCCTCTAACTGGAAGGAGGTTGCTCATCTGAATATAATTCCCCTGACAAATGGGGAAATGAAAAATAAAGGGCATCAGAGAATGGGGTGGAGGTGGAGGGGGGAAAAGGAAAACCAAGAGAGAATCAAAGGCAGAATGGGAAGTCCAGGAGGGTGACAGAGGGTCTGTGGGAACAGGGAGAGGAAGGAGCACATAAAGGAAAACACTTTAGCACAGCACAGCAAAAGGCTGAGGAAAACTGACTGAAAACACAGTGAGGGCGAGCAGAAACTTCCTCTCAAAGTTTCCAAGCACATGGCTCAACTCTGCAGAACTGTGATGTTCATCCTACCAAGCTTCTGTTCAAAATACTCATTTGCAATCAAGAAGGAAAATCAGACCTTCTCTCCATGTTCCCTCACCCTCTTCCAATCCAGTCCTCCTCTGCTAACATCTGCTGCCTGCCTGCGGGACATGCAGATGGTAATTACTCCAGGAGCTGCTTCCTCTCCTCTCTGCTTGCACAGGGCCACTTGGAAGAGCTTCGAGCCAAGTTAAGAACCTCACACACCTACCTGCCACGTGGCTGGGAGAGGGGGATGTGGGACCCCAGTGAACTTGGGGGGTAGAAGGTGGGGGAAAAGATGAAGCTGTTTGTCTACAAAACATTCCCCCCGGCCCAAGGAAGGTTGGCCTGGGGAGGAGTTGGCTTGATGGGTAGAACTGTTTGTGCTACTCCAGATAGAGGAAGGGGTGCTGGAGGAGAGGGGTGCTGGGGTGGTGCAAGCAGCGAGGAGGTGGCTGGCTGCCCTGGGCGAGCCGGCTCAGGGAGTGGATTCATATAGGCACGGAGCTGGCAAACACCATGCACAGAGGTGGAGCTGCTTTAATGAGAAGATGCTTCTATGACTCAGGCCTCAAAGGGATTGGGACTTTATGATTTTATTTTTCCATAATAAATTATGCCCTGGGATGCCAGGTCCTGCCGGGTTTTTCTGGAAATACCAGACAAAAGCTGGTGTTGCTACCTGGCTTTTGACAGTTTCCCATGTATGGAAGCTCAAAGTTCCCGGTTCTTCCTCTGCTCTGCCCTGGCCCAGCCAGTCTTGGGGTTGACATTATGGCACCAGCACAACAAAAAATCCCAGCTGGAGCTCTGCAGCTCCCTGCCTGAGTCCTGGAGAACCCACCTTGCAGATCCACAACCACCCACCCAGGACCCACTGGGGAGGGACTGCAGTGTGGCGGGTACCATAGGTCAGGTGGATGCAGGAGCTCCTGGGCAGCAAGAATGGGCTCAACCTTCCCACACCCCAGGCACCACACCCAGGCTGGAAGGAGGAGCTCCCGCCCGACCTCCGCACCCATCCATGGCCAGCAGCCAGGCCTCATTCACTTATCTCCATCACTGAAGCGCCCAGCCCTGGCTCTGGGCTGCACAGGGGAGTATGATTATGCCCACTTTATAGATTAGGAGTTATTCATCCCACACCAAATCCTCCGACTGCTGTGGCTCACAGACCTGTTCTGGAGCTCTTTGTTAGATTTAGGCTGAACTTGGCTCCGGTTCAGCTCAGAAACTGGCGTTACAGAAATCCCCTGTACAGCTGCCTGCCTGCCTGCCTGCCCGCGGCTGCAGCCCCAGATCCCGCCAAGGCCATCGCTCCCTCCTCGCAGCAGGAGTAGTGGGGGATGCACGGCTGCAGCGGTGGGAGCACCCGGGGCACAGGCCATGCTGATCTTCTCTCGCTGCTGAGCAAGATCCCCTCACTGGCACGATGAGGCAAGCGCCCAGGAGCGCAGAGCGAGGAGATATCTTGAGGAGCAATTCAGAGAACATAGAGTTCAACACAACACCAGCACTGGGCACGTGAGTGTCTGGGAGCGTGGAGGTGGGCGAGTGTCTGGGGCAGATGGGCATGTGCTGCCAGGGTGACCAGGACGTAGGTGTTGGGTGTGGGGAGCACCTCCAGAAATGCTCCGGCGCAGTTCCATGTTTCTACTGATTTCACAAGAGGCTTCTGCTAAAATGTCACCTCTCTCCAAAGCAAAACATGTGCACCTTGGTGAATCATCACTTCACACCCCAAAACCTGGAATGGGTGGCAAAATTTCTCTAGTGAGGCACCAAATCCTCAGGGGATTGCCATAAAGTGCACCCAGTAACTCCAGTCCTCTCATCCTTTTTTCCTTGCATCTCCAGCTCTCCACCCCTTGCTCTCTCTTGCCAACCTACATGGGTTGTTCAGCTTTTATTTAAGCATGAAACTGCCTTAGGACTGGAAGCTTTAAGGAGTTTCCCAGCCTCCAGAAATTTTCTCGTTGTGTTTCTCCATGGCAGAGCAAACAGTTTCTTGGGTACCTGGCCACCACACCTAAGTCCCCAACGCAAGGGGAAGAATTCTTTGAGCAATTTAAACAACAACACAATCTACACCAGTGAACTGCATAGGTTAGCTTCCCTGGAACTGTTCGTTCTCTAAAAGGCTTCACGAAGCCTTTTATTTTCGGGGGAAAGATGGGAAGTCTCTTAAGAAAGAGGGAGGCTGATGCCAGGTTAAGGCACTGGGACAAGAAGTTACCAGCTGGGCTCAGCACCAAGAACCCAAATGATGGGCAACAAGGGGGTCTACTGTACATGGGAGGGAAAAGCATCATGACCCCTCTCTAGAACACCCTCTGCCCCACAGAGACAGCCTGTGCCTGCCACCACCGCCTGTGTCCTCCTGACCAGCGAGTTCCTGCCAGGGACCAGGAGTCCCCAGCAAAAGCTGCACAGAAGAGAAGGGGAAGCCCCAGGGTACCAACAACAGCCACTGGCCCCGCTCTGTGTCCCATTCACCAGCCCAAGTCCCCCGTCGTAGCCCCATCAGTACTCACTTTGTGCGTGCAGGGACAGTTGTGTCGCCCTGCCAGCTCCACCCTCCAGCAGCTCCATTGTGACTTGACCCTGCCCTTGACCCCCCAGGCAGCTGAACTCTGGGCACCCACTGCTCAGTCCTCAGTCCCCACCCGTGTTGCATCCTGTCAGATCAGTGGTCAAGCAGGAGCGGGAATTAGGAACTCACAAGTTTTTTCTCCGGCTGCTGGTGTCTGCCTCCATCTCCCCTGTGAGAGGAAAGGTCCTGGTCCGCGGGGCACTCAATCCTCAAAATGGATTTTACCTGTCTCTGAAAGCTGCCTCCATCTCTCACCCCCCATTGCTCTCTCCCCAGGGAAATCAGTCTAAAAGGGGCTAATGGAACAATGTCCCTCTCTCTCTCCCCCCTCTCATTTTCTCTCTTTTTTTTTTATTAGCATTTGTGGAATTTATTCCCAAACTCTCCTAATCTTTCGTACACAACCATTTGATTTGCATAACCCAGCCCCCTCTCATAAAAACTGGCTGCTAGTTTAATTAAAAAATGTAAATTTGCTGTCATCTCGGGGCCTGGTGAATTAGGACGACATCGGCATTTTTTATTGCTGAAGACGTCCAAATTGATCCAGTCCGCACTGAACCGGAGGGGAGGAGATGGTGCCGCGTGGGACTTTTGGCTAGAGGCTCTGCCCCTCCCCTGCCTCCAGCCAAGCCTCCTCTGCCCCCTCAGTGCTGTGCAAAGTGCAGCTGAGGATGGTGGTTCTCCCAAACCCCAGAGTGGCCTCTGCTATGTCAGCACCTGTGGGAGCTGAGCCTGGGTGGCACCCGAGCTCCCCAATCCCTGGGAACGGCTGTGGCTCCAAACCCTAGAAGGGAGGGCAGGAGCCTGGGTGGAGGAGGGGGATACAGCACAGGCAATGGTGGTCTTCATCTCCCGCAGGACTTTTCATTACTGTCCAGATACTTTCAACCAACTTTTCAGAGGGAAACCAAAATTGTAGGGTAACAGCAGCCCAGGGGCCTGATTTGATGTTGGGGAGAATCCAAGTGGCCACAAGGCTCTGGCTGTGAGGACAGCCAATGGCTCTGGCCAGCAGAGGTGGGACAGACGAGGGCGTGCAAGGGAAAGCCCCGAAATTCATTTCAGGCCCCATAATACTTTCTTGTAGCAGCAAGGAGGACTGAGCGGGATCTCAATGGGAGAATAAATAGTCCAGGAGAAGAGAAAGAGATACGGAAACTGTGGATCTGACCCCCTCCAGCTGAGGCACCTGCACTGCCCAGAGCCAGGGGTAGCGCACAGCGCCTCTCCCTGCCTCAGACCCTGTTTCCCTGCAGAAGGATGAGGCACCTGCACACCTGAGCAGACCCAGCTCTGTCAGTGGCAGACCCAGCTTAGGAGGAAGACGACCCAGCAGACAAGGTGCAGGCAGGGAAACACAAGTTTTGTATCTTGGGGATCAATCTTCTGGTCTTTCTGCAAGTTATCACTCAATAGCACCAGGTACGCTCCTATGGACTTCAGCACATTCTGCAGGTGATAGCTGGGCCCTGCTTAACTCCACGAGGAGAAGGTTAATCCCTGCCCAGACAAACTTTTCCCAAGCAAGTGCCTTCACTAGGCAGGCTTAAGCACTGGAGGGCTTTCCGCCCAACAAGCATCACTGAGGACGACCGGGAAGTGAACCAAGCATCCAACAAACTGCTCGTGAACCTTCTGCCACCCATGAGCTCAAACCTTGCCTGAGCCGACGTCTCTCCGAAACTCTGTACAGTCAGGAAAAGAAGGGCTGGCAGCAGTCCAGGGAAGGTGTTCCCATCCACCGAGTGTTTCAAACAACAACAGCTATTTGGCAAAACAACGTCACACACCGCCCTTCACAGGGGAAAACGAAGCGATTCTCCACCCACTGACCATAGGTTTCTGGGTCCCCACTCTGAGATCAGTTCCTGTAATGTCATTCCAAGGATAATTAGGCCGGGGAACAGTTTCCCAAAGGAAGTGACAGGTGCCCAGTCACTCAAGATATTTACAACCAGACTTGCAGAAAGTCACATGTAGGGAACATCTTGCCACGATCCTGGGTGGATGGACTCAGTCCATGAATCTTTCCAGCCCTCTACCACTCTGAATGCTCCTGACCCCACAAGGTCCACTCAAGGATTTACAGAGCTGAGAAAGCCCTTGGCAAGAGTAGACTGTGAGACCCCACAGACCAAGTGCCTCTGGGAAAGAAGCCCCTGCAGACTTTCCTGTGCCAGCTGGCGGCTGGGGTGAGCAGCCCCTGGGCACTGCCTCCAGGGAGCCACAGCCCCAGGGCTTGGAGAGAAGTCAAAAGACAGCACTGAGGGAGATAAGCTGGCCCAAGTAGATAAGGGTTAGAGGTGGTGATTATGGGGCAGGTCTCTGCCCCGAGATCATGACAAGACGGGTTCACCCACACACCGACCATATTGCTGACTTAAACAGATCTCCCAGATCCTCATTTCCATGGCTTACTGCAGCTTCGCGTTCCCATACCAGAGCACTGAAACCCACACGTTACCTGGGCGCAGCGGCAGGGAGGCCGAGTGCCCACGACGCTTCTGAGAAGGATAGTCCCTTCTTTTTGGGGAGGAAGGTCCTGGTTTAGCAGCCCCTTTTTAGCAGTTTGGGGCTGGATGGGCCAGGCAGCGGAGAGGAGGTGGTCAGGCACAGGGACCCACTGGTAAGTGGGCATTGTCATCCTCGGGCAGGGGCACAGCCCTGCCTGCCTGTAGCCAAGGAACACTCTGGCAGCTGCCTGCAGATCCCACCTCTGCACTGCCACAGCTCCTGGAGATGGAGATCAGGGGTAAATCACTGTTTATTACGCATTAAAGCATTTGCCCTCCTGCAGTTTCACCACATCCTCAACTCCTGGGCTGCCCACGCAGCCTCCCAGCTCCTTGATCTAGAAGGGAGGGAGGCAGCCACACACCCACGGCTGGACACAATCAGAGCCGGCGCGGCGCGATGGCGGGTGGGAGCCACTCGGGTACTGATATCGGCAATAGAAATAATAAATAAACGAAATAAATGATGACGAAATTATCCTCTCAATCAAAATATCAGAGTACATAGTTCAGACCCAGTCAATCATCAACCAGTTTATTGCCATCTTATTCCTTATTAAAAAAAAACCCAACAACCTGACACACACACTGACACGTAAGCACCTGCTCCGGCAGGGATCACCGGGACTGTGGCAGATGGCCAGTGAAGGCCTGCTTGGCCCATGCCTGCTGTTGGGAGAGAATGGTGTACGCCATTCTGGAGGAGAAGGTATGGTTGTGTTAGAAGAAACAGGGCCGAAGTGATGGGAGCGTGGCTCAGGTGGTTCCTACCGAATGCTGGATTTACCCACTTGGTGAAACGTGAAGTGGCAAGGACTGGAAACGCCCCCAGCATAACAAGCCCTGGAGATCCCACCTGCCGTGGGTCCCCGGCATGATGGAACTCCGACCAGCACCACACAGACCCTGCTCCCCGTCCTCATACCTCATCAAAAACCAGCGGACGCACCACGAAAACCTCCGACCGAAAACACACCCAGCCCCAACCCCGGGCCCTGCAATCTCACCCCAAGTATCACCCCAGTCTGGCCACTGATCCTCCTCCCTGCGAGAGGGGAAGGGGTGGGGGAGGAGGTCTCGCACACCTCACATGGAAGGACAAAAACAAACTCATCCCAGATTGGAAAAAAAACAATAAAATAAAAATACTCATTAAAGGTAATAAGCAGCTTCTTCATCTGCCACTGCCTTGTCCCAAATAAATTAAATTCCTTTTCATTTAGACAGCGCAGGAACCTGACCGACAACCTTTTCCAGCGAGACACCGGAGCGCAGAGACGGGGGAAAAGAAATGAAAGAGAAAACAACCCCCACAAGTACCCCCAGCAGAAAAGGCAGAATCATTTCAACCCCCCTCAACTTCCCCTCCGCATCCTCTCCCGGGCCAGCTCGCGCCTCACCCCGCTGCCGGGAAGCGGCCAGGGAGACCCCGATTAAGCGAGACCACGCTTAGAGGACCCCCCCGGCTAAGGGTGACCCTGCTCCAACAAGCTCCTGGTTTGGGGAGACCACGGGTCGCCGCCGGTTTGCGGAGCCCCCGCTCACCTCTGTGCGGGACCGGGGCGGCGGCGAAGGATGGAACCAACTTCCGTGAAACAAGTGAAAGAAAAGTGAAAGAGGCTGCGAACCCCCGGTAGCACCTTAGGGCCAACTCCACCGCCCGGCCCGGGACACCCCCCACACCGTCCCGCATCGCCTCGCAGCCGGGAAAAGTTTCAGGGCGGCGGCGGAGAACCGGCTGCGGGGAACCGGCCCGCAGCGACCGGCACCGCGACGGGGCGGGGAGGGATCGGTGGGGAAGAAGGACGAGATGCGCGGCGCGGAGCGCTCCCGCACCGCTCTGCTCCCGCATCGGGGACACTGGCCCCGGCGGCGGCGGCGAGCGGGGGTCGGGGAGGGGGGGGCATTGGGGCAGGAAAAGGACAATTGTGCTGTACTTACCATAGTCGGAGAGACGAAAGCCGAATTCACTTAAATAATCAACTTTCATAATACTTAATTAATACCTAATTGCAGCTGATTGCTCCCGAATAACAAGTTGTTTAAGGCGCTGATGTCATCGCCGCGCCGGGNGGATGGGGTCAGCCCGGGTAGCCCCGGACCCCGCTGCACACGGCAGGGCGTGAGGGGGAAGCGCGAGGGACCACCCCCACCACGCACACGCGGAAACTCCGCACCCGCGGAAGCCCCTCACGCGGGGTCCCACTTCGTGCGGCCCGACCGAGCGGCCGCGGAGCCCCTGCACCCGGCACTGATCCCCCCGCACCCTCCGCTGCCCCCCATACCAGCCCCGCGGCGCTGCGTGAGGGAAGAGCGGGACGTCGCGGGGCTGCGGGGGGTGGGTGGAGGGGGTGCGGGCGAGTTGGTGCCAGGGGCATCGGAGCCGGTGGGATCCGCGGGGCCAGGGGGAAGGCTACCCCGGGCACAGCCGCTCCCCTACCCTCCACGCGTGTGCGGCGCTCGTCCCCAGGAGCGGTGCGGGGCTCGGGTGGAGAGCAGGGACTCCCCCCGGGGCCGGTGCCTCAAGCGGGGCTGTTACGGCCCGACTTGCCCAATGCCCCGCAGGAAGCCTGAGCTGCTCAGCCCACGGGGGTTGTGGGGGGTGGGTCGGGGGTGTTCGGTTCTTTTGCAGTGAATTTCCTCATTTTTTTTCTGTTGCTTTATTTTTCTAAGTAGCAAAGAATGCGAGGGAGGTTCTAAGAGGCGTGTTGGGTAAACACAGATATAAGCCTCTTTCTTTAAAACAAACGAGCAGATTATTTACCTGATTAAACAGGTATTTTGAGCAGATTGTAGGCTGTTTCTGGGCACACGCCACGCTTTGGCTCCGTGGGTTTTGGCAGAGCCAGGCTCCTCACCGAGGCTGCGGAACAGACCGTCAACACGCCAGCTTCTAAATCCTTTTTATAAGCAGAAATTAATGTGCTTTTCAAAGGAGGCCAGCATCACCCCACTGTGCCGATGGAGAAACTGAGGCACTCCAAGGGAAGTGACTCGCTGAAAGTGGTTGGACAGGTTTGGCATGGGGCTGGAAGGAGACCCGGGCTGTTTGGCTCCTGGCATGGGGACGTGCTGCGCCCAGAGAGTGTCCCCTACCCACAGAGTGTCCCCAACCCAGAGAGTACCCCCAGCCCAGGGACCCAACACTGCGACTCATCGCTTGCAGTGCGGCACCAGGCCAGAGGGCAGGGAGCAGGAAGAGGGGAGGGGGAGCAATTTGTGAAAACTACAAGTGTTCTGGTTTCTCCCAGAGAAAATCTAAACAAAGTCTAGCGAAACTTAGTCACAAGGGGACCTTCAGGGCCAGAGATCAAGGCTGGTACAGTGTCAGGCAGGAGGCAAGTGTGTCCTGCCCGGGGTTGCCCAGGCAGAGCTTCTGAGTGGAGCCCACCTGGGGCAACGGCACAACATTATCAGCATCGCCCCGACTTCCCGTGCTGGTTTCTAACCACACCGTGGGCTCGCACTGGTGCTGTCACCCGGTGCTGCCTTTGAAATCCAGCCTGTTTGCGTTTCATTTGGCCCCAGCACAGACACCGGTGCAGCTAACACCACCCTCAAACCTCATCAGAGCCTGCCCTGGTCCTCACACCAGAGTCATGACATTTCAGCACCTGCCAGGAAGTGATGGACAGCGCCAGCAATGACGGGGATTGCTCATCCCTGTCTCTGTCACAGCTCAGTCTGAACCCGGCGCTTTCTCCCAGGTGTGAGGGTGGTGACAGGTCCCATAAGTTCACTGCACCACATGTCACCCAGGTTTGTCCATGTTCACATCTTCTATGAACTTAACATTTCAGCAGCAGGAGTTCTGTTTCCCACCACTGTGCCCTGAGAGAGGGCAGCTGCATCTCCGAGTCCCTGAGCAGGGGAGCACACGCTGTAACGTGGATGTGCCACACAGACCCAAATCATACCTGTTCTACACGCCCCGAGCCCAGTATGTTCACACATTAGTATACAAATGCTCCCCACCCCTCCCCTCCCACAATACACCACCCCATGCAAATGCAACCCAGCAAGGAAAATGATCCCATGTGCTAGCTCACATGCAAATACCTCTCCATGCACTGTGACATGCATGGACACACACACACACACACACACACACACAACCCAACGCATCCTGAGCATCCCCTCCGCAGACTTCCCACTGTCCCTCCCACTCCTCCTTGCAGGAACAACTTGCCGAGGTGTTTTTTCAGGTGAGGTCTACGCCCTGCAGCTGATGCAATGGCAGGGCCTGATTTCCTATCTCAGCCATCGCCAGTCACAGGATCGGGTTTTATTTCCCCATACTCCCTCCTTTGCCTCTTACCCAAGAAAAGTTTGTTCTTTCCTCTCTCGGAGGCTGCAGAGCTTTCTGCTCCCTTGGGGACTCCAGTGCCCCCTGTTAGGGCAGCATCTCCCCTTCTTGCCCATCCCTGCAAGGGCACCGATGCTCCCTGAGGAGAAGCTGCTCTGCCTGTGCCCTGGCACGAAGTGGGTGCTGGTCCCCAGGAGCACTCGAGGGAAGGCAGCAACCCTCATCCTGCTCCCAGCTGCCCTTCCGCAGCAGGTGAAGCGATCTCTCGCTCCTTGTCCCTTCCCACCCTCCTGGGGGCATGGGGAGCGCTCGGTAATTAATGTTTGCCAGGTGCTCAGAGATCCTCAGATGAAAAGTGCAATGGGAGGGGGAAGGATGATTAATTTATTATTATTATTACAGTTTAATGCCTTCCCCGCAGACGGTGTGCCAGGGCTGAGCAGGGGGGTGAGTCACGGTGATATGTGGGACATCCCCTTTTGTGTTTGCAAGTGTGTCTCTTCTACCTTTGTTTTTTCTGCTGGGCCCATTCTCCTGGCAGTTTCTCCCTCCTGACCCTGGGGCCGTGCTCTGGATTCGTGTGGGCTCACAGGGTGCTGCCTCTCCGATTTCAGGTTGGAGATCTGGCAGAGATGGGCTCCTCCTCCTGCTCCTGCTTGGGGAGTCTATTAGGCAAATGTTCTTGCCCTATTTCTGTAATTTTGTTTGATTTCTGTTTCGTCAAGGGAGGCGCCCGCAGGCCTCGGGGCCTGGGTGGCAGGAGCAGACAATCTGTGCTTTCTTTTGCTTTCCTCCTCTTTCCCTCTCAGTTCAGTTCCAATCCCACTATTGGCACAAGGTGCCCACAGCATGTTGCCAGCGTGGCGGTGCCGAGTCTCGGTGTGCCGGGTGGGGCTCTGCCCGCTGCACTCCTGCCCTTTGCTGCGCCTTGGCGTCGCTCAGTTTGACACCAGCTCCCCACCATGTGGTTGCTGCTCTGCCAGACATTCCACTGCGTCCAGCATCTGCTGGAAGCCAATTGCTGGTCCTCCCCTGACCAGTGCCCAGTGAGAAGGACTGAACCAGGAGCAGGGCACGAGGCAGTGAACACGCACTGCCCGTCCTCGTGCTCCACAGGGGCCCACAAGACTTGGAGGGAAGGAGTGGCAGGGGTTTGAACGCACTGACAATTAGTTACAATTTACTACTGAGATTAAAAGTGCAGCCTGGGGATTTCGGGGTGAGGAGCAAGGGGATCGTCCTACCCAGGCACGGCATCCAGCAGGGAGGGTACCAGGCACTGAGGAGCAGCCGCTCCACCTGCAAAACCAGTAGCTGCCACCTTGAGTCAGCCCAGTCCTTTTCACGTGAAGTCCCCGAGCTCAGTGCTGGGGTGGCCTCTGGAGGCACCAGCAAACTGCTGCCCAAGAGCAGGTCCCAGGCTGGGCAGGAGCTGTTCCTGCAGAGCACAGGGTGAGCACAAAACCAGAAGGTGATCCCTGCCCAGCCAGCATTGTCCCCGCCCAGGCACAAAAATACCAGCGTGTGTCATGCGCGCACACACACAAAGAACCATTAAGGTAAGAAGAGACCTCCAAGATTGTCAAGTCCAACCGTCAACCCGACCCCACCATGCTCACACTCAAGTGTACAGACATGGGATAACCTATGAATGGCTGCAGCAGCACCCAGGACAGGGCCGGATGGTCACAGATAGTTTAACAGAGACTGTCCTATGCTGGGCATTTGTGCAAGGCCAGATGCCACAGGGACAGTGAGTGGCTCTGGGTAGAGAGTAGCTGCGGCCCAGGGTAATGAGTCACCCCCCCAGTAACTGTGTCCTGCGATGGGCTGGGTCACACCAACAGGCAGAGCAGCTCAGCAAGAGGGTGATGGGACAGGCTGGATCTCACCGGGCTCTGACTGTGTGACCGTGTGAAGTAGGGATGAGTTCCATAAATTCAGTCTGGATTTGACCTGCCTTGGGCGGGAGCATGAGGCAGAAGGAAGGAAGCTGGAGGCAACCTGGCAGGGTATCGCTCTGCTCTACCTGCCCACCACAGGTGGAGACTGTGCTAGCCCTGATTCCCTGCCAGGCACTACAGAGTACCGGGGACTGACCTCAGCAGCGGTGGGATTGACACTTGCGTGTTACAAGTGACAGTGGGGAAGTGAGGGGAGATGATGGAGAAGGTAAGAAAGGGCAGCAGAAATAGTGAGAGGAGACCCTGAGCAGCTGAGAGTAGAGCCCTCTCCTCTGGGATGTGACAGCTGCATCCCCATCACAGCACGGGGTTGGAAGACAACGCGTCCCCCTTCACATGTGAGACACAGGGACCAGCGGGTACAGAGAGATGCCTGTGATGCAACACCCATATGTCTGCATGGAGCAGCCCTGCCCGTGCAACGATGCTGGTGGCATCGCCAGCACTGACACGGGGATGTGCAAACCTGCACACCAGTGGCCCCCAGTGAGCCTGGGGCTGTGCCAGTGCCGCGCATGCACACGCAGCCCCAGCAGGGACATGTGTGCCTGTGCACGAGGGTGTGATGCCTGTGTGCGATGAGGTGGCACACGGCCACCGCCAAGAAAAGGCAGCAAAGCCCCCGGCGGAAGCGTGGCCGTGGCCCCTCGGGAGCCCTGGCAGAGGGCCGGAGGGGTGCGGGGAGCAGCGGCGGGCAGTAAGTGTGAGGCAGACGCAGCGATTGCATTACTGAAGGAGCCCAGGCTGGCAGTGCCGAGCTATCGTCCCTGTAATCCTGTTAGCCAGCAATCTCCATTCCGAAAGAGCTTCATTTCTTTGTGAATATTTGTAAACTAGATATCTAATGGAAAATTATAGGAAAATTATAGTGAAATTCATGACGAAGAAATCCGATTAGCCCTAATTCAATTATGCCATCTTAGCCCACACAGCACATTTCCCATTTTTTTCCCATAAATACCAATGCCAGGGGTCCGGGTAATCAAATAAAATTGAAAATCATCTTCCCATTAAATTCAATTAGCTGCAATTTCTAAAGCCTATCAGAGATTTTAATTACTAAATTATAAAATTCTCCAATGCTAAATTGAAACTAAAAAAATTGCACATCCTTGTATTTCAGAAGAAAAAAAAAACCTAGCAGAAACCTTGAAAAATACCCTTCTCCTCCCCATCAGCACCCACGTGAGCGGGTCTGGGCAGGCTCCACCAGAGACACTGCAGTGCAGGGACCTGAGCCAGGCCTGGGCAAGAAAGTGGCTACCACTGAGGGAAAGAGCTCGGACATCAGCTGAAAGAAGAACCTAAAATCCAGCCCCAGTTAGCACTCAGTGGGGTTGGAGGAGGAAAGGGGAGAGGAATCTTAAAGGTCTCCTCCAACCAAAGGTGATTATGGTAGTGGATTCAGCATCTTCACTCCTTTTCCCAGACGAGCTCCTCAGTTCTAGCTGGTTCTCGGCACCTCCGCTCTGCCAGAGCCTGGTGACGGCCACCGTGCTCCTCGGAGCAGCCAGCAAAGCAGCCAGGGCTCTCAAGGAGCTGGAATGAATTTTGCCTGCAAATGGGTTTGGTGAGGCTGTCCCTGGAGCCTGTGTATGCCAGAGCCAGGGCAGGAGAGCTGGTGATGCCCAGAGGGAAGCAGGAGGGCAGATGCTAGCTTTGTGCTTCTGATAAAGCTTCTTGAATAATAGCCATGCAAGCCCGGTCCTGACACTGAATTAAGAGAAGCTGGAGCCCTCAGCAAACTGATTTAGCTTGAAGCACTACTCCAGCGAGCACGTGGGCTGCTCCAGAGGAGGGGGACGTGATCACCCTTCCCTGATAGCAGGGGGAACTCTTGGAGAGCACAGAGGCACCAGGAAGGCAAGCCCAGCCCTAAACTGATCTTTATTCAACAACCAAAGCAGGCTGGCAAATGGGGACCCAACAAAGCCTGAGCCTACAGATGCTCTGCTCCAGCCCCATTTCTCTGGGGACTTGCAATGTGTGGAGAGGCAACTAACGGTGAGAATGAGTGGTAGGAGGAGAAGCGAAGCTCCTCTCCCCAGTCACAGCGTCTGGCTCTCGGCAAGGCAGCCAGTGAGGACTTTCCAACCCAGCTTTTATACCAGAGACCCCTTTTACACGGCACCCTAAAGGGTTTACTCCTGCACCAACATACACGCAGCCCGTTCCTAACGCATCTCGCAGCTCTAACTAGGTGCTCAGGCTGCCCCGAACCAGACCGATACTCGGTTTAATTTACTGGGCGCCTGAAAGTTGCCAGCAGGGAGTTGCCCGCAAACAGAACAACAACAAAAAAGTTAATGATCTGGGCTTTTTCTTTAATAAATAGGCAAACTGGCTGAGCCGGATTGTTGGCTAGGATTCGTCTCCCCTTTATCACCCTGGAGCTTCTGTGACACATTCTCCAAATCATCAGCATTTTGCAATTTGAGGTCGTTACCAAACACTATTTTTTTGCCAAGGAAGGGAGAAAAATAAATTAATAATTAAGGAGCCCAAGCAGGGAGAGGCTGCGGGTTGGATGGCGCTGCCACCTCCACTGGGATTGCTCAGGCACCTGGCAGCCGCCCAGCGCACACCTTGGTCGCCGGCTCACCCTGGAATGTGGAGCTGGCACCCAAGTGCTACTTGATTTTACTACGAATTAATCAAAGTCTCATCTGCAAATGGTGAATGCTAAATCGCCACTGGCGGAGCTGTAAACGCAGTGCCCCTCTTCCAGGGACTGTTGTGAGGAGATTACCGGGTGAAGAGCTGAAGGGGGTTTTCTCTCTGCACATCTCCAAGGCATCAGTGTCTCCCAGCTGGAAGGGGAAGAGATTTCCTGCAACTCTTCTGCTCACAGCAGGTAACTGCACAGACACTCGGGATACACTGGGATGAATCTGCCCGTGCTGCCTGGCTGGGATGTGCTTACACCAGAGAGGAATCTGACTTGACTGTGAGCTGGCACAAACAGCAGATTGTTTCATAGAATCACTAAATGGTTTTGGTCAGAAGACACTTCAGAGCTCACCCAGTGCCAACACCCTGCCACATGCAGCGACACTTCTCATCAGACCACGTTGTCCAGAGCCCCATCCAACCTGGCCTTGGACACTGCCAGGGATGGAGCAGCCACAACTTCCCTGAGAAACCTGTTCCAGGGCCTCAGCACCCTCACAGGGAGGGATTTCTGTCTCAGATCTCATCTCAGTCTCCTCTCTTTTAGCCCGAACCCAGTCCTCTTGTCCTGTCACCAGAATCCCTGAGAAAAAGTCCATCTCCAGCTTTCCCGTAGCCCCCTATCTGCAGTGCGCGTGTGCCTGTGCCCCTGTGTTCACGTAGCTGTGGACGCACAGACAGGCACGAGGACACACAGAGGTGGGAACCTGTGAGCTCCCAGTGGGTTCAGCCACCAGCAGGTATGGTACACGCATGGCCTGGTGGCATGGCCACCTGCGGGTACTGGGTTGTGTGGTCAGATGCTGCGTGGCCACCCACAGCTAGCAGGACACAGATTTTCTCCACGGGTGTTCTTGCCCTGTCGACACTGCATGGCTCATTTGTCTCCAAACTCGCAGTCCCAAGCACCCTCCTTTTCCTGGACGACCCCCTAGAAGGTGGCTGGCACTCTGGGTGGCAGCAGCACACATCCCCACGCTGCTCTGGGAACATGGCACTGTCCAGAGCCGTGGCGAGCTGTATTCCTATTCCTATTCTGCTCTCTGCACTCAGCCTGTCTCAGAGCCCTCTCGTATTTTCAGTGCTCACCAGACCATGAATTCACCTTCATACCAGTTACAGGGTTATTTAGCTTCTCCAGAAACCAATAACCACCAAAGTTTCACTGGCAGCTCAGCAATCTCCTGGAGACACAGAGCTCTCTTCTCTCACCTCTCCCCAGTGCCCCTGGCCACGCACCCCCAGGAGCACAGGGGTAGGTCCCCCAGCAGGACACAGTGCCTGGGGACCCCCGGCAGCAAAGGCTGCCTGTCCCCAACAACATGCATGTTGTGAGAAAGGGCAGAAGAGTTAAAAAATGGATGGAGAGAGTGAAATAGAGACAGAGAGAGAAGAGAAAAAGCGATCAAACAGAAATGGTGCAAAGACAGGAGGAAAGAACTTCAAGACAACTGACAAAGGAGCAGGGGGGGTGGTGGGAAAGATGCAGGGACCTACTGTGATTTTTCTGCCCCTCCCCATTCTACAGAGCAACCCTTGGCACTAACATTTTACAGCTCTCCCTGAAATCAGAGGCATCAACTGGACAGTCCCAGTGCAGTGGCTGGATTAGCTGGGCATGGACTGGAACACTGCCAGGGGGTAATGAGGACAATCTGCCTTGATGGAAAACATTGGGGTCCCCATCAAGGTATCTGGAGGCTGTGGGAGAGCAGAAAGACCCAAACAAGAGGGTGTAAACTCTGTGCCGGGCCACGCATAAGGAAGGTCAGGAGCTTGTCCCTCCTACTGCTCCTCTGTCAAGAGGAAACCCTCTCTGCTCTCCTTGGTTGGCCCAGAGCCACCTCTGCCACTCACCTTCCCCCTGGCTCAGAGCCACCTTTGCCTGTTTCCACTGCTGCAGACCTGTAAGGCAACGTTTGGCCACCTGTCCCCTGCACTGCCCATCTCTCGGCATCGTATCTTTGGGCCAAGGCTTTGCCACACACCCCCGGCCACATGGCCTTGCTCCCCGCTCTCCTGGGTTTTCCCACCCTGACTGCACATCTCCCAGCTGGAGTGAGAGACAGTTCTCTCTGAGCCCAGGCATGTGCTGACAGCGAGTGGCATCCCCAGGAGCTCCTTCCTGGCCTCTGGGCCTGTGCGTGGCCACACGCAGCCGAGGAGATGCACAAGCCTCTGCACAATCTGCGGTGCCTCTCCACAGCCGCATCGCCCCGAGCTGTGCCTGCAGCAATCCACCCTGCCCACCGTGGCTGTACCCCCAGGACCCCGGGGGACAAAGCCCCCCATTCTTTGGCCCAGAGATTTCATGTCTCTGCTGCTGTAAGAGAGCAGAGTGTGGGTGCCGTGTCCCCTGGCCACAGCTCTGGTGCTGGATCCAACTCCACCGCTTCTCTGTGGAGAGCGTGACAACAGGGCCCCGTAAGCACAGGGTGTGCACTGGGCTGCACACACTGACTTGAATAGCACGGGTCTGGTGGGGGGAGCTGGGGAGGACTGGGCTGCTCCTGTCCCCAGGGCAACTGTAGGTGTCCTAACCCAACACCAGACCTGCTGAACAGAAGAACTGCAGGAGCCCGACTGCACGAGGCCATGGCAGCCTTACACTTGCCCCTGGCCTCGAGCTTCCCTGGGCCAGTTCCTTCTGCTGAAGTTTCTGCTGGATTCTCATGGCCACCCCACACAGGCAGATCTAGGAACCCTGTCCGGGACCCCCCTGTTGCCTCACCTGCCCCTGGAGCACCACCCCAGCCTTCTGCTTCCCCCATATCACCATGAAAAAAATAAAAAAAGCTCTGTGCAAACAATAGATCAATAGAGCCCCCGCCTCTTCGGAAGGAAAACAAACACCCGGATCACCGCAAATTAGAGAATGTTTCGCTTCACTTCATCCAAACAGGCTGACAATTTTTTTGGGTTGTTGCCACGGTGACAGAATAACACAGCGCTCAGCCTGTTGCAGAACAATCAATTAAGTTAATGCCTCCGAGTGCCTGTTTACTCTTCCATTTAGGAGGCGCTGCTCTCGCTCACGCTCTTTCTCTCTTGCTTGTTTTAAATTTATCATCCTTTGCTTCCTGCTCCCTTTTTTCTTCTCTATTTAACCTAAAGTCAAGTCCCCTCCTCTCAGCTACCTCCTGGCTTGAGAGGAGCCGCCCACTTTGCCAACTGAGCACCTGGAATAAAGTTTTCCTTCCTCCCTCTCACACCTGTCATTTCTCCTTCTTCCTGGAAAAACAAAGACAGGCTGGGGACTTACCCGTCCCCTCACCACACACCCTGTCCCCTCCTCCTGGGCCGCTCAGCAGCTTGAGGAGTTTCTCACTGTCCCATGGCAGAGTGGGCAACACTCTGGAGCCAGAGTCGTTGCTCTGCCCCTGACAGGGTGATGCAGCTCTGGAGCTGAACACTCATGGAATGACCGGAAACCCTTCCACTACTGCTACTTCTCACACAACCATAAATGAACACCCTGCCATGGGCTACCTGCTGCCCAAAAAAAGGGCCTCACAAGGGCTCTGCAGAAGGTTTCAGGGTGCGGAAATCACAGCTCCACCGTCCTGCGGGGGAAATAAGGTACCAGGGAGTGAGAGGATTTATCCAAGGGCAAGCCTGAGATGCAGTTTAGGGCTTCTGCCTGCTGATCTCTCTGCACTGGGGTGGTTTCTCCCTCACCTGTGCTTTCATGTTTGAAACCCCCGGAGAAGTGTCCACCTCCCTCACAGGCTCATACATTGGAAATACAAGGAGAAGGCTGAGGCAAGCGTGATGTGAAAATGTGCAGGTCCCATGGTACCACCCTCTCATCCCACCACCAGTGCCAACACATAATGCACACAGCTCTGCCCACACGGCAGGATGGCTGTGCCGGGCTGGTCCCACCGTCACGCTCCCCTTTGCCCTCCCCGAGAAGAAGTTGTCAGCAGAACCTGTTGGAGCAGGGGCTTGTTGACTGCTCCCTGTCCATTACAGCCCAGATTATCAGCATATTGCACAGTGCTCTCTGCACGGTGCTGGGGAAATCCAATACGCTGAAAGGTTAATGCAATCAATTAGGGTGACAAGGAAGTAGAGTAAAGCCTTCTGAGTAGATGAAAGGGAAAGAGAAATGGAGACAGAGAAAAGCAAAGAGAGGCGGGGGCGAGGTGGGGGTAAGGCGCAAAGAAAGACAAGTGGGAGGAGGAGGAGGAAGAAGGGCTGGTGGTGTGTACTGGTGTGGCCAAGGGCACCGTCCTGTCCCAGCATGAATGGGTGGTGGGATCTGTAGAGACAAGGCAGATCCCCAAGGCAGCAGGTTGGCCAGGAATCCTCCTTTTTGGCTTCTCCTGCCCCATCCCTCATATTGCAGCCATCCAGGGTGTCACCACACTGCTCCCCAACACTATTCAGTTGTGGACTGCTCCCTATTCCTCTGCTGCCCAGCTACCCAGATGGGATGGAAGGAAGTGCTTGGGTTTAGAGCTGCTGGGCAAGGATGTGAGCAACCTATGGGGGGCCATAAGGGGACAGGAAGGACTGAGAGAACTTGCTGGGCTGTCCCACATGGCTGTCCTTCCCCTTCAGCCCCCCTGACCGCTGCAGCTGGCTGAGCTCCTGCTCTCTGACCCGCCAAGCAGCACAGAACTTCATTAACCTGGGCTGGCAGGTCAGTGAGAGCAGCCCCTGCCTACCAGGGCTCCTGCTCACACACAGCCTGGCCGAGGAGAACGTGACACCAGCTCATTAGGACAAATTATTACTCTATAACCCCTGCCACAATGTCCCTTAATATCCCTATTTAGCAGGAGACAAGTCCTGGTGGGCTCCTCGGCCGTAAAACAACCTCACAAATCACCAGAGGCACAAGGACCATGATCTCAGTTTCGGGGGCACAGGACAGGGCAGTTGTACCCTGGTGGGTGCTGGAGGAGAGCAGAGTCCTGCGTAAAAGTGTGGTGCGTCTGGGGGGATGTTCTCAGGCAAGAAGCTGCGTCTCAGTGTGCAGCCAGACCCAACTTTCAGGACAATGAGGTGATGTTCCCTGCCTGGAACCCACTGTGGATTCTGATCACAGTGAATGGACATCTGAGATGTCCATTCAAACTACCTGAGCGTTTCACTGCCCTCCAGCTCCGCCACCAGTGTCACGTACCACACAAGCCCTACAAGATTTGAGCATTTCCTCTTTTTCCCTGTGATGCAGGTGAAGTCAGAGCCTGGCTGCACAGATACAGCCCTGGCACTACCCTGCAGGCTTTCGCCTTGCGGGTTGCCCAGCCAAGCCAGGAGCGTGCTGGATGCTGACGCTGCGGGCAGGCACTTCCCTGCCAGACTCGGGGAGTCAGGCCACTGCACACGAAAGCAGCTACCTTGGTGGAGAGCAGCAGCCGGGCTGTTTGGGGTAATCCAGAGATAACAGAACCTCCGTGATTCAGGGTACAGAGAGTGAGATACGACTGGGGAGGGCAGGAACGTGGGCTAACGTCAGAGTGCTGCTACTCAACGGGAGGAGGAGGAGGAGGAGGATGTCAGCCTCCAGTCTGACCCACAGGAGTGGGAAAAGGGAGGAAAAAACAGGGATTCACCGAGCGGGGAACCAGATTGCAGAGAGAAGGGGCAGCAGTGCCGCACCGGGCAAGGCAGAGCGAGGCGGAAAAGTAATGGGAAGTGCGGGAAGTGCGTGACGCTGGGCAGAATGAGAGCAACTGGACAGGGAAAGGAGGGAGCTGAGAGACAGCGAGCGAACGGGGAGGGCGGGAGAAAAAGGAGGAGAAAAGAGCAAGAGCAGCCACGCAGCGAGGAGCACGCGGGCGAGGCAGAGCGCTGTAACCAGGGTTGTGAAGCATGAAAAGGGAAGAATCTGCCTGTTCCTTTCAGCGCTCGGAGCATGGCGCTCGGCGCTGACCTACACTGTGCCCGGCTGTGATCACGTTTTCAGGGCCACTGCCCGCAGATCCCAAACAATGATGGGGAGCCTTTGAAGTCACAGAAAGAAGCCGCAATGTGAACCGGGGACTTTTTTTTTCCTTCCCCCCCCCTCCCCATTTCTATTTTTTTTAAGGGTTGGGGGAAGGAGGGAGGAAAAGGAAGGGCTGGAGTGGGGAGCGGGGGAAAGGCTAGGGGAGAAGACTGCAAGGACAGAACAGAGAGCTGCTCGCGGCGGGGTGCCCCGACCGGCGAGAGACAAAAAGAAAACAAACAGTTTATGAGCGGGGCACATGCTGCCTGTGTCTGCGCGCCCCGCGCTGCCGGCCCCCCGCGCTCCCAGGGAGGCTTCTGTTCCCCAGCAGTGATGGATGGACGCGCAGGGCCATTCAGCCCCGCCGTGTTACAGCAGCGGTATTTACATAACACTGGCCTTCCACCGGTCACCTCTGACACTGCCCAGCTCGCACTGGGGCCCCCTCCCACCCGGGCCCCTCTGATACCGCTGCGACTCGGCCTGTGAGCTCCCCAGCGCCGGGGCTCGGGGGTCCCCGCGGCTGCAGCGATGCTCCGAGCGCAGACACGCCGCAGCCTTGTGGTCCCGGCACCTCGGAGGGGACGTCGCACCTTCCCCTTGGCCGCTGCCGCTCCTCCCCTGGCTGTGTCCCTGCCTTGCCCCGGCTCCTGGGAGGGAGCTATGGGAGAGGCCAAACTCAGCGGGGTGGCAGCGGGTACAGCACAGAGACACGGGGCAGAGAGTGGGAACTCTTTGGTGACACGCGAGAGAGCCCCGCCGGCCCCTCGGAGCTGTGAGGAAGAGGCAAGGACAGCAGGAACTGCCTCAGTGTGGCAGGAACTTCTCAGTGACCATCAACGGAGGTGGCACAGGGCTTCTCTTACGGAGACAAAGCTTTTAAGAGAGGCCATCGTCTTCCATTTCCATGGGCTCTGAGCCTCTAACTCTTCCTCAGGGATGGGCTGAGAGCCCATCCAGCTCTGGAAGACTGTGAACTTGGGTGGATTTTTTTTGCAGTAACACGGACCATGAGGGTCTAGGTAAAGGGAAAAGCCAGGATTCTGCTGGAGACACAGAGCTGCTTCCACCCTACCAGCGCAGTGCTGCAGTCCGAACAGATAAAAACGTGCCAGAGGAGGAGGAGAACGTGCCCATCCCCATCCTAAATTATGTGAACTGAGCTCAGCAAAACCTCACAGTAGATGGAGACTGCACCCTATTCAGTGAAAGGACCTTATACGTCACCCACCAGCCCGCACGGACTAAGATGAAGCAGTACCCTCCTCACCAAAGCCCTTACACACTTTTTTATCTGTAAAGATAGAGGCAGAGAAGATACTGAGGAAAAACCACAGTAAAAAAAACAGGTGCCCAGAACAACTGACGTACAAAGACAAAGATGAGTTAGGACACACACAGGCCATGTCTGCATTAGACTTTCTACTGTTTTAATCCCTTTTTATTCTTTGCTAACCACGGCCCCATCCCAGAAGTTCTAGTGCAGACATGGCCCCAGGAGGCCATTGAGTGTGAGACACACGCAGAGGAAAATAGAACCCAGGAGGGTGTAGGACATACCCATTGCAGTCTGAAGTCTCTCCTACCTTTCGGAGATTTCAAGGCTTGGTTTCTCGCCTCGTTTTTAGCTCTAAATTCACTTCATCCTGAGAAGGGAAGAAAAAGGATCAGGTCAACACCAGGGCATGCCTGACCAGGAGCCACAACACAGCCACACCAGCTGGGTGAGGTCCCAGCGGCAAGCAGGGCCAGCATGGGCCGCTCAGCTTCACACGGGAACTCAGTGCTCCCCTGTTACTGGCTGCACCACGCAGTGCCACACACCGCGAGCCATGAAGTCCTCCGGCACTTCGTTGTGCTTGAGACTCCTAACGAGGGCTGGGAACAATTTAGCACAGAGACAGCAGCTATTAGTGGCCTGAATCCTGCTCTCCAGGTACCACAGACAGACTTTGTGCTGGTCTGCACCACTCTGTGCCCGCACATCCTTCTGCTTACTGACACATTTTCCCCTTCCCAATCTTCCCCATTTGCCCAGTGTTCAGCACACCAATGGGACACGAGATGATGGGGTACAGGATGGGGTCCCACAGCACTGAACCATCTTTTCCCACTCATCTGTGCTTCTTCTGTCCTGGAGAATGCACAGAGTGAGGAGAGAAAAGGGACGGGGAAGGGAGGGGAAAAAAAAGTCACAGCAAAACACATGAAAAGTCAATTGAATTATTTAAAACCATATGTTCCAAAAATGTGACAGAGCATAAAAGCCGAGCCGTGAGACTTCCGGAGGGGGTTATCCTGCTCAGGCAGGGCGGGGGGAGAGCTGGCAGGGAGGGGGACTGCTCACAGCCAGCCAGGGACTTCCCTCTCCCAAAGGGGGAAGGTGGCAGGGAGCAGGAGTGGCTGCCCCACAGCAGCAAAGGGGTGCTTGGCCCACCCTGCAGACTCTGGGATGCAGCTCTGCCAGATCACAACTGCCCAGGATGTCACTGTGAAATGGGAAACTGGACCCAGGTACAGCAAGCAGGAGGCCCAAGTGCCAGCTCACAGCTGCCACCCCCTGCCCCAGGGCAGCCGCTCGCAGGGACCCTGCTATATAGCCCCCTGCATGCCAAAATGGGAGGGACTGGGCTCTGGGCACTGGGTGCTGCTGCTGAAGCTCACCCCTGTGTTTTGAGGCCCTGGTGCCCAGTGTGTGCCAACAGTTTCCTCCTGTCACTCACACTCTGCCACTGCCCGCCCTGCACCAAAGATAGATGCCTGGGCTTGGCTGGGACCCAGAGCGGGAAGGAGCTGGTGAGATATCCCAGATGGATGGACAGACACGGAATGCAGGGAGCCCCTCGGGTGAGGAGCGTGCATGACCAGCCTGGCTCCTTCCTTTCCCAGTCAAATCCTGATGCTAAGGAGGGTGAGGGCACCGCTGGAGAAACAGCTCCCCCACTCGAGGTCCTTATCCCTCCCCAGCAACCTCAGTCCTCTGGCTCCCTGATCCCCTCTCCCACCTTTTCCTTCCCTTTGTTCTCCCTTTCTTCCTTGCTCTTCCATCGCCTTCCCTGCCACGATCTTTTTTCTCTCCCTTTTGTTCTCTCTCCCATTTCCGAGCTCTCTGCCTCCAACTTTCTGCCTTCCTGGCTTCACTCCCTCACTCCGGCGCAGGGTCCATTCTTGGGTTGGAGTTTTTAATTGTTGGGGGTTTTTTGTTTTGGTGGGGTTTTTTTTTTTCCCACTCCCCTTCTTTGGGCCGCAGCTTATCAATGATGCAAGAGGAATAACGCCAATTTACTTAGAATGTGTAATCCCCAAATCAGATTGGGGGATTGTATGAGGCAATATGACCTTGCATATGTCTCCATTAAAGCCAGCCAGGCCTCCTCTTGTATTCTGTGTTCCCAGTACATATTTAGACAGATAACGCTAATTGTACTTGACATGTCCTCTTAAGGATGGACTCTTCCCTCCCCCAGCCCTGCCTGCTTCCCTGCCTGACAATGCGCCAGAGCAGAGCCCGCTCGCTCACTCGCAGCCTGGCACGGCACCTGCAGGGCTCGGCCGGACGGGTGGGCGGCCAGCACAGCCCACCCACTCGCCCGCCCTGCTCACTGCCAGGGCTCCAGCACCACTCGCCTGCAGGGAAGAGCGGGGAGAGCACAGGCAGGGCAGGAGGCAGGGCAGTGTCAGTGGGATAGAGTTAATCTGAGATTACACACTGCTACTGCCACAGCCTTGGATTCTCCAGGAAAAAACAGAGCAATGCTTGGCCACTTCTGAAGCTGTGGGTGCCACTCATCTGGCTCACCCCACTGCCACACTCCCGGCTCTTCCTGCCTTCTTGCCCTCATCTGTGGGGCTTCCCCTCCTCTGTGGGGCTTCCCCTTTGACTTGCTCCAGCCCCTCCTGTGTTTCAGGAGACCAAGGGCTGGCTCCTTCCCCTGAGTCAGAGGGAGATTAAACTTTTGCAGACAGACCCAAACCACAACACAACACCCCTCAGCAGAATCATAGAATCATCAGGGATTGGAAGGGACCTCCAAAGATCATCTAGTCCAATCCCCCTGCCACAGCAGGATCACCNTTCTCCAGACTGTCCTCATAGGACGTAGGAGAGGTGCTCTAGCCCTCTGATCATCCTCGATGAAAGCATGAAGCTCCAGAGCATTTGGACAAAGACAGGAGACTTGTTTTGCAGATGACTGTTTTTGAAGC
>VXBP01004634.1:8032-19274 GCA_013400115.1 Rhinopomastus cyanomelas
AAATATATTTGTTTCATCGATCAGCAAAATAGCTGAAACAGCCTTTTGTATATTGTTCAATATGACAGAATTTCTGTGTTTTCAATTTTATTAAACTGTGTTGTGATGAGAAAGTTCCCTTATGAATGGACCTGAAAAAGTTACTGAACCTTCTTGTATTAAAAAAAAAAAATCTATCTCCCTTCACTTTTTCGTAGTAGAAAAAACAGGTGTACAGTTCCATGTGGGATCAGAGAACTGCTGATATGTGGTTAGTATTTAGCAGAGGTAAGCTACTGAGATTTTTAAAAAGTTACCTTAAGAAAAATGATCTTTTATTCTGACTGCCTTCCCAAAAGTAGTAAATACTTACTCAGGGTAAATAGAAATGTATAGTCTTAGGTTCTTAGTGTGCTTATATGATACATAGAACTTTTTAATTGAAATTACAAGTTTTTATGTAGATTTACTTAGAAAAAGTCAAATTTCAAAATGGAGTACAAAAATTCTAATATGAAAACTTTAGTGAAAACCTTTCTTCTATTTAACATGCTAGGGTTTTCCATAGTATTTGTGGTAAAGTAATTTTAAGCTATTAATCTGTTTTAAAAAGTAATCAAGCTGGTTTGAAAATTTTGAATAGCATTTAAGAAAACTTCCCATTACTCACATTTAGGGCAATTCCTTTATTGATTTAATGTAAGATGCTCAGAGAGATCCATGAAGTTTCTACAAAAATCCAATTTCCTCTTCAACACAATGTTAATCATTCACAGATTGAAAAAACAGCATAACACTTAGCTTACCCCAGGATATTTTCCTGTCCTAAGTATTCAGGCTATATTGAAGCCTGAATTTTGTTCTGTACTCTGAACAATTCACCACCATGTAGACTTCAGTCTTTGGTGAGTATACAACAGTATAACTTAATCATAGCTGGTAGATATATTGGGAAGAAAAAAAACCCCAACGGTGAAATTCAAATACTGTTGTGCAAATTCATAAATTGATTTAACCACCAGTCATTTGTATGTAAGACCGAGATGTGTCAACCTTTATATACTGTCTTAACAACAGGGAATGTATTCTAGTACAGGATACCCATGAAGAACATGGAGGCTGATGCTAGCATAGAATCATAGAATCATTAGGGATTGGAAGGAACCTCAGAAGATCATCTAGTCCATCCCCCCGCCACAGCAGGATCACCTAGACGAAGTTGCACAGAAACACATCCCAGTGGGTCTTAAACATCTCCAGTGAAGGAGACTCCACAACCATCTTGCTGAATCTTTCTAAGGCATCAGACTAATCTTAGGGCACTGTATTACTATTGCCTGTAAGAAATGGTATTCTCTTGTTTAGTAATTATTCTAGTTAATATTTGAACATCTTTTATAGTTATAACACTTGACTCTCTGGGCTTTCATAAAAGAATCCCATTCATTCTGTGATGGTACACCCTTCTCCTATCTTTTATGTAAGCTCACACACAAATAATTTAAAAACTAATAATTAAGCTCTTCCACATACCAAGCAATTTCATAGTTCATCTGTCTTTTCACATTCTTTAGAAAACTTTTGCAAGCAACAGTGCAAGATTGGACTCCATACAGCTGGTACTCCTAGCTGTCTTTCAGGGAAAACAAGAGGCACTATGCAGAACTGAATTTCAAATATACACAAAATGTTCATGCATCACTTTTCTGTGCATTAGCTTAAGGCAGAACTTGAAAAAATAATAAGTAAAGAGTGCTGATTTATTTGGGAGTTCTTGATGAAGTAGAACACTAAATACTTTAAAAGATTAAGGCAACTAAGGTTATTGGAACTTAGTAGCTGGAACCTGAATTAGACTGCTATGTTTAACGTGGCTGGGACTCTAGAAAACTCCTGCTTTCTAAAACACTAGGTTGGTGTTCCTGAATTTGTGTTTGCCACAAGACTTTCCATGGTTTAAGAGAACACAGATTTAACTTTCCAGGAAGACTGTAAGCAGAAGGAATTTCAGAGTAGTTGTTTCTCTCAAAAATTGCACTATTTTTGTTACTTTATCTGCAAGGAGTTTTTTTGTTTTTCTATCATTACAAGAAGTTAGCAAAGTCTGGGGGAGTTGTTACAGCTTGCATGGTGAAATGCTCACAGAATGTGCCCAGTAGTATATCTAGGTTGTGGAGTTAAAAGCATGAATTGCTTTAAGAACTGCAGATCCTTTTTAAAAACCATATAAATGTGTACAAACCTGTAAACGTTCTACATGCACACACACTCACGCATATATGCATTTTGAAATGTTGCCATGCTTTTTTTCATTACTGTTACCAAAACTGGGACATTTTTATATTCTAGTAGCACTAATTCAGTATTTCCAAGTTTTTCTTGAAAATGAAAAAAAATTATACAATTGCATGACACTGAATTGTCTCAAGCTCCTCAAACGTAACCCAAATTATGTCAAATTTCTGTTTCAAAGGATATTTTGTATTAGTTTGCTTATAACATGAGGCTAGAAAATGCTAATAGAAAAAAAAATATAAAAATAAACAGGTAGGTTTTTCACTTAACTTGTAATGCAGGTGTTTTTAAATGTTTGGTCTTTTGAAGTTTCCATTCTGCATTAACATTGTGTTCTGGAATAGAGTGAATTTTCAGAGTTGCAAAATATTGCTTCTCATATAGGCCTGCACCTAAGTACACAGTATTGGGGGTTAGGACTTGGACTAATGTTCATGTATTATGTAGATATTCATGTCCATAAAAACAGATCAAACAATCACTGAGCCCGTTATATGTGAACTGTGCGGAAAGCACATCGTGTTCCAAACAGGAAAACTAAACCAGTGGGGAAAAAACTGGGATTGAAAGGAAGCCATGCTTTTTCTTCTATTGAAGAAAGCATACAAAGGTAAGTTATCCCAAATACTCAGGAGGAAAGTTGTGGCATTTTAAAGTTTAAATACAGTCTATAGGAAGCACTGCTTGAACAGGGCTCAAGTGAATGAGTAGATATAGGAGTCACAATGTAATAATTACTTGGCTAGTCTGATATTAATACAAAATTCCCATCATTATTGTTTCTTTGTCTGTGGCACAAGCTGACCCATCACACAGAGCTGACTAGTTAATTTAGTTCTATTCTCTGCTTGATGCGACCAACTTCATTTCACAAACAGGTCCTGCATTTCAAGAGTTTAGTCACCAGGTAGAGTATATTGGAAAATGTAATCTTCAAACATTTGTAGGATGATTGAAAGAAATGTTGCTTTAGTTGCTTAATTTACTTAAGAAACTTTTCCTTATGGTAAAGTCCCACTCTCTTTCCTACCTGATCCTCCATTGTCATTGACAGTGTTTGTGAGCTTGCTTCTTATCTCTTGACTTTTCAATACAGAGAAGATGCTTAACCATACTGGGCACAGGCACAGTCTTCCCTCAAACTACCCTGTAATTTCTGTCCTTTGTTTCCACTCTATTTCCATGAGCAGAGTGCTTGGAATAATTTGATTATTGTCTGGACCCTCTTGGTTGTAGTTTCTGCGAAACACACTTTCTTTCCCACTGTGAATGTCAGGTGATCTCAACTGTCCTGACCTGCCCCTGCCCTTAGGTATCCCATCAATATAAACTACTCCATGGAGGCTTGTAGTGTGCTTTGCTTTCTATTTATGTGTCTTATTTGCTTCTTGTTTGTCAGCAGCACTGGAAGAGTTTTAAAATAGTAATGTATTAAGGATTTTTCTTTTATAGCAAACTTCCAATGGTAGATATTTTTAATTTTTTAACACTAAGCCATCCATTTTATTTCTTCTAGCTTTTCTTCTTACCAGCACAGTGTCATCCTAGTAATTATCTGCTATTTAACTTGTAGCATTAAAAATGTTCTTATATTAATGGAGTAAGGATAACTTTATTCAAAATATATAGAATTTTTTTCATCTTTCAGAAAAACTCTCTTAAATGTCTTAAAAATAATATAGAGTTTGTGATATCTAAGTAGACCAATAAGAGCAACTGTTACTACTGGGCAAGTAGGCAGTAAAGTGATGACTCAAATATTAACTTCTTTTGGTTTAGATTGGTATTAAACAAGATGAATTTTTAGTGGCTTTCTTGTTACTTCACTTTTCAGTACAAGTCAGGATTACTGTAGAAATACAGTTCTCAAAAATCCATATTATAGCATATTATTTTATGCACTAAATGAATTTTTTTTTAAAAGCAAAAAGCAGAAAATTCTTTGAGCAAAAAAATTAAAAAGTGATCTGAAGAGCTTAAACAGAATTAACCCAGCAATGAAATTATGGCATTATATATTTTCAGGTATTAAAATTAGTTGCACAGTAACAAAGTAGTTTAGAGGTAAAGTTTGTTGCAACAAAGTAGTTTAGAAGTAAAGCTTGTTGTAACAGTAAGATTGGGAGAGTTACTCTTGCAGTATACAAGGTTTGCTGCGGTTACATTGTGGTTCATTAATCATTCATTAAACATAAGTAGCAATGACTACACTCATAACAATGTTCTCAAGTTTGTAGAAGACACCACGTTAGGTGGCAGAGTCAAATGGTTTGAAGATAGAGAGGCTTTGCAGACACAAACGGACAGGCTGGATTGATGGGCCAAAGCAAATTTTATGAAGTTCAGTAAGGACAGGTGCTGGGTCCTGCACTAGGGTCACAATGGCTGATGCAACATTACATGCTTGAGGAAGAGCAGCTGGAGAGCTGCTTGGCAGAAAAGGACATGGGAATATTGATTAACAATTGGCTAAATATGAACCATCAATGTACCCAGGTGGCCATGAAGTTCAATGGGATCCTGGTGTGTATCCGAAATAGTGTACCCTGTAGGAGAAGGAAAGTGATCGACTCCCTGCTGAGGTGATGCCTTCAGTGCTGTGTTCATTTTCGGGCTCCTCACTACAAGAACAACATTGAGGTATTGCATCATGTCCAAAGAAGAGTAACAAAGCTGATGAAGTGTCCAGAGCACAAGCCCTTTAAGGAATAGCTTAGGGAACTGTGACTGTTTAGCCTGGAAAAAAAGGAGGCTGAGAGAAGACCTCATTGCTGTCTACAACTGCATGAAAGAAGGTTGTAGAAAGGCGGGGATTAGTCTCTCCTCACAAGTAGGACAAGAGGAAGCAGCCTAGAGTTGTAACAGGGGAGGTATAGGCTGCATATTAGTAAAATTTTCTTTACAGAGACTGCAGTAAAACACTGGAATAGGCTGGTGAAGTGGTAGAGTCACCATTCCTGAAGGTATTTCAAAAACCCATAGGTGTGGTGCTTAGGGGACATGGTTTAGTGGTGACCTTAAGAGTCTCTTCCAAGCAAAGCCACTCTATGATTCTGTTGTTACCTGCCAATTGACCTGGCACAGACAACTATAAATGTCAGGGAAACACACTGATGAATAGCTGTAGATTTACACAGTAGGGGATGTGCCAGCAAAAGTGCTGAAACTTGAAGTCCGTAATTTCTACCAGTGAGAATGTAAAATGCTGTTTCTTTAGATGCAATCCTGTCATAAATGAAAAGCTACCACTAATACATGATTTAAAACTGTTGACAGCAATGCTTCTTAGTGCCTTTAAATGAAAATATGTAAGAAATTACCTCAATAATTAGTAACTATCTTCTGTATTTTTGTACAATGGGAAAGGTCATTTGAGGGCAAACAAGGCTCTACTCTTTAAAAATTGGGGAAAAAAACAGCTGAAAAAACCGTACATAAGCCCTCTTGATGGCCGAGGTCCAGGGCTGTGATTCCAAATTCTGTCTGATGTTTGGTACCAACCCTTTGGCTTTTTGCAGTGTGAGCTAGAAATGGAATCATAGTATCATGCAATCACTCAGTGTAGAAAAGACCTTCAACATAGTCAAGGCCAACCATTAACCTAATTCTAGTAAGGCCGTCACTAAGCTGTGCCTCTAATCTCTACATCTACACATTAAACAGCATCCAGGGATGACAACTAAACCACCTGCCTGGGCTGCCTCTTCCAATGTGTAGCGATCCTTTCAACAGAGAAGTTCTTCCTAATGTCTAACCTAGTCTTCACTTGGTGCAACCTTAGCTTCCGTAAGTAAGCTTCTGTTAGTCTCCCCTGTTAAGATTTGAGAGCTTGGACATAACAAAAAACACAAATGCAAAGCAAATAAAAAAACCCAAACAACAAACCCCAAACCAAACAATCAAACAAATGCAAAGAAAAAATAATGCAGAAAAATGATGTAAGAAGCAGTGAAGGAAGTAAAAATATTTACTAATACACTTGTATCTATGAATTTTAAAGTCAATATGGTAAATAGCCTGCTTGCACCTAGGGTATACCATTAACAACTCTTGTTCTCTCCCTCTTTTTTTTTTTTTTTTTCCTTTTCTAAATGTCTGGCTATATCTAATAGGTTTGAGATCAATCTGTCACAGCAAACACTGAACTGAGCTGCTGAGTGAGCCCTGTTTACTGTCATTATACAAATGGGCTGTAGAACACAGAAAGGGAAGTTGAAATATGGGGTCAATGTGTAACACTTGGAATATTGACTGACAGCACTTCTCACTCAATATGAACCTGACTTGTGTTTATTATTTGATCGGATGGTAATTAGGCAAAGTGTGTGGATTCCAGATGTTATCATCTAATCATTGAAGTCGGAAGACACCTCATCCAGTCCAACTGTCAACCCAACACTACCATATCCAATCTTTTTCAATGCCATGTCTGTGTTTTTTGCACACCTCCAGGGATGATGACTACACCACCTCTCTGGGCAGCCTGTTTTGATACCTGACCACTTTCTAGTTAAGAGATTTTTCCTGATTTTACTGTTTTTATTGGTGTTACAGATCTGCCCACTTGAGGCTGGCTGGCTGGGCATTATAGTATAGTACAAATTATTCGTGATGCTCTTACTTACACATATATATTTTCAGTACAAAAGAAAAGCAGGTGGCTTTTTTTTTTTAAACAAACCGTTAACTTATAAAAGAATAGAAGTCTGATAAAACATTTCAGAACTTCTTGACTGAAAACTGGCTTAGACAATTAGAATGAGGTTATCTGAATCTACTTTCTGACATAAGTTACTGAATTTCACCTTAGTCTTGGTTAAAAGAAAAGTAATTATTTTCAGTTGCTTTCATTCCCTGTGTGCTTGAGTCCTCTAAGGAAGCAGCGTAGAGGCACAAAGTTACATAAAGTTAGCTGTAAAATTTTCAAAGAAATTCCAAAGGAAGTTTAGCTACATATCTTTCTACTAATTTGTATAATTTGAGCTTGCAAATGAGGTTGCAGTGATTAAGAAAGTTGCCCAGAATATAATACATTTAAATTTGCAGGCTAGAGATCTGGCCAAAGCTGGGACAAACATTTGCAACCTGGTTAAGAGTTGAATAATAAGATTGTGTTTGACCTTTCATCTTCCCTTATGTTACATGAAATCCAGCTAAGTTTTTTTTTCTGTAATACAATACTCAGTTGTATAGCTGTGGCTTCCTTAACATGGAAAAGATTTTTGCATATTATGTTCCTACTCTTCTTTCTTTCTTCCTTTAGTAATCCTAGTCTGTTTTGTAATTTATCTGGCAAATATCCATGATAACATTGTTCAGAAATCACACAATTATAATTTTAATGAAATCATTGATAAAAAGTTAAGGTATTAGGAAGATCTCCACTATAATCCTTAACTGCTAAGAGTTGTGATAAATTATAAGATTTATGGTTTGTGAAAACACATAGAATAATTATATATTTTCCTCAGTCTCTCATTACTTTTCAATTAAAAAAATCCCAAATAGCTATTAGAAAAGTTTATTTGATATCAAATAACAAATATCTTCCAAAAAGTAATAAGAAGTAGCCACAAAAGACCAGATGTTAGCCACTGCATTGCTAATACATTTATTATATTCATATCTATACTCTTAGTGGTTTGTCAGATCCACTTGGGCAAAGTTGTGACTAAACTGATCTGTGTTGGTGATAGCCCATTTCCAGCACAAGGCTGGGTGAGAAGTTGAGATGTTTCCAGAGACCCATTACCACCAATCTGTGATTCTGTGGTTCGTTGCTACAATACTTGAGTAGTTTAAGGAAGAAGTTATTTTTTCCTTACAATGAGGACAGATTGATGAGGGACTGCTTTTTGTAAATATATATTGTATATAGTTAATCTAAGGTCAAAGTTTCTCAAAGATCTGTGGTAAAATTCCTCACGCATTCAGAAAAATTCTTCCTTTAGCTTCATCTGTGTCTATAAGCTCTGTACTTCAGGAAAGCAACCTCAGTTAGATTTGTCCCCCTGCAAGGAAACCGTGCAATTACTTGTGAGTCAGAGTGACTCTGCAGCTGTCTACTCCTCTAGGGGATACAGGAACATAAGTGTGTTATCTCTGCAAATTTAGAACATGATTTTTCAATGCAGTCATCACAAGAGTAAAAATTTCCCACTTTCCTCAGCTTGCTGTGTTCAGTGCTGTTTTACAAAGGATACAGTAACTGCAAGCAAAGACTGGCCTGTTACAGTGTGAACCGCGTAACACCAAGGCTCTAAAACAAAACCATGCTAAACAGATAACTTAAAAGGAGATAAATCAGACATTAGGCATCAAGTGGTTGTATGTTCTTCTTTTCTCAGAGAAGGCAATTGCCTGATATTGATAACACCTCTGAGATACTATATTCAACTTGACTCTCAAGTATTTGTCTTTGTATAATCTTGGGAAACAATGTAATTATTTTCTTATCCTGTTTTGATGATTTTTCATGAAATGTTTCGCAATGCGGGTCTTCCTAAACATTTAACTAAGTTTTGCAATGTAAATTGCTCATCAGATGAGGCAATTATGTAAAAAATACCAATCTGCACAGGCATTTTTCTTACAAGAAATATACTAGCATTGCTAAAATAGAAGGTTTAGTACCAGTTACTAGTTACCAAGCTATAGCAGGTGAACCACATTCAAACCTGCAGGTATGGTTTGAATTAGAAATGCCAAGGCACTCTGACTCCTGATGGCTGCTCTTGTAAGCCATTTCAGTAAAGTACAAGTTAATTTAGTGGTTACAATGATCTAGTTCTGTGCACAATGGTACATATTATTACTTCAAAACTCATTTTAGCCTTCAAGTCAAGATGAATCTCTCTGTAGAGTCTGTTGCTTTTTACAGGATGTTTCAACAGAAACAAATAAGATTCGACAGCATTCTTACTCAATTAGCAGTGTTGAACTTCCTCTTTAGCTTTGAAGTTAGTGGAGACGCATTGTAGTTGTTAAACTGTAGCTATACCAATATTGCTGTGCAACAATTTTGGACTAGCCTTGAGATGACATTTTTTAAAATACTTATCTGTGTAGATTCCTCTTTAAGTTTTTAAATCTGGAAGAAGTTCAGCTTTTATGGCTGGTGAGGAAAACCCAGCAGAGCTGGTGGGATTAATTTCATTTGTTTATGCCTTTAGTTGCCAAGTTACTGGTCATAGTAAATTACAATGAGCCAGGTAATCTTTACCTAGTCTTGTGATGACGTTGTCTGGTTGCTGTCAGGACAGTCAAGATAATTCATGAGATCTTCAAAACACTAACAGTAGAGAAAATTAATTTGTTTGAGATTTTTGTATTCCCAGAAAGGGAGTGAATTCATAGTATAGACAGACATAGAAAAATCTCTCTAATTGTGGAAAGGCAGCCCTACATATAGCAAAAGACTGGTATTTTATGAAGATCACAAAGATCACCCTTCAAGCATTTCAACTGATTCTTAAAACAAACCCATCAGAAAATTTTATGGTTGAAAATGCTTAAAATTTCTAGGCTTCCAATAAGGAGAAAAGCTAACAAAGATAAGAAGGGTCTAGCTATCTGAACTCATCAAGTCTATTGTTATGAACTAGAAGAAATTTTAAAATGATACCGGCTGACCTATGCCAAGTCAAAATCTGATTTGAAATGGTAAAATGTCTTGAAGCTTCATTAACAGCATAATAGACATTAAATCAATGCACATTACAGCTGCACTTCCTGATGACTCAGCTTCATCAGTTATAGTCAACTGTCGACTTACAGAAATATCATTGAAGTAATTGCCAAAATAACTTTATTCATTCAACTAAATATTTCTGTTTTCCAGAGCTGTGAAGCTGATAAAAATTATTCGGTATACCGACAACTAATGTTGCAAATCTACGTAGGGCTCAACATTTTATTCAAATGTAACCTTGCAGTACAGTATATAATTACAACTTCTACATAATTTAAGAATATCAAGCAGCCAAAGTACTAATTTACACTTTGGTGATTGGGCAAAAGTAAATTCTGTTATAAAATCAAAACGAAGAACGTATACGTCAGTCACAACAACCCCATTCAATGCTATAAGCTTGGGAAAGAGCGGCTGGATAACTGCTTACTGGAAAAGTGGGGGTGACGAACATGAGCCCCAGTGTGCCAAGGTGGCCAAGCAGGCGAATGGCATCCTGGCCTTTATCAGAAATACTGTGGCCAGCAAGACTAGAGAAGTGGTTGTCCCCTGTTGTCAGCATGAATGAGACCTCATTGTGAACACTGTGCTTGGTTTTGGGCACCTCAATACAGGAAGGAGACTGAGGTGCTGGAGTGTGTTCAAAGAGCAACAAAGCTAGCAAAGGGCCTGGAAGGCAGGTCTTAGGAGGAGCAGTTGAGGGAACAGGGATTGTTTAATCTGGAGAAAAGGAGTCTGAGGGGAGACCTGAAAGGAGGTTGTAGAAAGGTGGGGGTCAGTCTCATTTTCCCGGTCACTAGTGATAAAAGAGAGGAAATGGCCTCAAGTTGCACCTGGAAAGGTTTAGAGTAAACCTTAGGAAAAATTTCTTCACTGAAGGAGTGGTCAGGTATTGGAACAGGCTGCCCAGGAAGTCACCATCCCTGCAGGTCTTAAAAAACCACATAGATCTGCCAGAAGAAAACGTGGGGCATGGTAATGTTGGGTTGATGGTTGTAGTGTATTATTTTGGAGGTCAGCCTTGATAATCCTGTAATTCCATAACCACTGATGAGACCTTTCAGGTCTCTATTTTCTTTTTAGTTTTTAAAAATACTATTAGTTTTGTTCTAAAATCCTGGTTTTAATATAAGTAAAGTTTCTGTACGAAGCTTAGGATTTCATTTATTAGTTAATGCAGCCATAAAAGCCTAGAAAAAAATTCCCAAGGTAACACAGACAAAAATCACAGAAAATATTGCAGATAAAAGTGTCAGAAAAGCTCAGATTGAGTGGGTT
>VXBP01004634.1:19312-32202 GCA_013400115.1 Rhinopomastus cyanomelas
TTTACCAACACTATCTTTTTTATGAGGGAAAGTGAATTTTGTCTGAACTGTTGGACATACAGAACATGTCATCTTTTCCTTACCAAAATATGTGCATGGAAATGAGGTAGCTTTTTTAATAAATTGTAAATAAAATAGAGAAAAAAATATTTTGGACTAGAAATCACCCCATAAATTTTTTCCTGAATTAAAACTAGAGTTTTCTTCAGTCATATTTACTCTTTCTTCTTTGGTTTTGTTTTACCATTCTTTCTCCTTTCTTATCCCCTAACTCCTACCAGTTTTTACAGTTTTATCACTTCTTCTATTAGATTTTCACCTTTCTTTACTTTTCATCATTCTATGACATACTGTGTGAGGAGCTTCTCCTTTACCATTACTTTAATTAAAATTCCTGCATGCTTTATAGTTCACACAGATGTGCCTGTCTCCAGAGCTAGTACACTGCTTTTCTCTAGGGCCTTCACTTCTCATGAAAAGGTATTACTATGTTAATAGTGCTTCTAAAGAAGAAGACTTTACTTATCTGCATCTATGTTATTTCATCTGTGAAACTAAGGAACAAATGTTTATTCTGAAGCAAAATTTTCCTACACCAGTAAGTAAAAGATACTACAATGTGAGTCAATATGATCTGGTTTTGTAATCTGAAATGCAATGCGAAAAAGGTGCTATTGATAGATTCTTTACTATGTTGGCCCAGCCCATCAGCTGTGTTTGTTTGTTCAGGGAATTTGCACTGCTTATCCTTTTCCCCATCTGTTCTCATTCATGTTTTCTCATATTTTCTTTTCTAAAGAAAAAGGAGAAAAAATTCTGTTTGGGTCCTTCTTCTACTTCTACTGCAACTTTCTACTTTTTGATGGTTGAAGTCCCTTATTTACATCTGTTCTTCACATGCTCATATGAAAACAAATCTCTATCATGGATTGCACAACTGTATCTGTTCTCTATTAACTGTCTTTACTGAAAATATCTTGGATATATTGAAAAGGAACACGATAGCAGTTTCCTTTTTTTTTTGTGAGGACATGAGAAGAAGTTTTCACTAACTCACTTTCAGGAACTATTTCAAAACCTGACTGAGTGCACCATCAGCAGCTTTGCAGATAACACCAAGCTGAGTGGTGCTGCTGATAAGTCAGAGGGACAGGTTGTCATCCAGAAGGACATGGACAAACTGGAGGCATGGTCCTCCGTGAACCTCATGAGGTTCAACAAGACTAAGTGCAGAGTCCTGCACCTAGGTCAGAACAATTCTTACTGTCAATACATGCTGGGGTAGGAGGTGACACAAAGCAGCCCAGAGGAAAATGACTTGGGCTACTGATGGCTGAGAGCATGGGACGCTATGTATGTTTGTAGTCCTGAAGGCCAGTCACATCCTGTGCTGCACCAAAAGAAGCACAGCCAGCAGACCAAGAGAGGTGATTCTGCCCCTCTGCTCTACTCTGATACAGATTCACCTGGAGAAGTTGCCTGGGGACCTACGGGAGGAGGTACTTGAACATCCCTGTAGATGTTCAAGATGTGGCTGGACAGCACTCTGGGCAACCTGATCAAGTTAAATATGTCCCTGCTCAGTGCATGGGGGTTGGACTGGATCACAGAATCATAGAACATTAGGTGTTGGAAGGGACCTCAAAATGTCATCTAGTCCAATCTCCCTGACACAGCAGGATCATCTAGGCCAGGACGCACAGGAACACATCCAGACAGGTTTTAAACATCTCCAGGGAAGGAGACTCCACAACCTGCCTGGGCACCCTGTTCTAGTGCTTTATCACCCTCACCATGAAGAAGTTCCTTCTCACATTCATATGGAACCTCCTATGTTTCAGCTTACTCCCATTGCCTCCTGTCCTATCATTCGATGACACTGAGAAGAGCCTGGTTGCATCCTCCTGACACTCACCTCTCACGTATCATGGAATCATAGAATCATAGAATCACTACGGATTGGAAGGGACCTTGAAAGATCATCTGGTCCAATCCCCCTGACACAGCAGGATCACCTAGACCAAGTCACAAAAAAACTTATCCAGTCAGGTCTTGAACATGAGCCAGCAGTGTGCCCAGGTGGCCAAGAGGGCCAATGGCATCCTGGCCTGCATCAGGAATGGTGTGGCCAGCAGGAGCAGGGAGGTCATTCTGCCCCTGTACTCTGCACTGGTTAGGCCGCACCTTGAGTACTGTGTCCAGTTCTGGGCCCCTCAATTTAAGAAGGACATTGAGGTGCTTGAGCGTGTCAGAGAAGGACAACGAGGCTGGTAAGAGGCCTTGAGCACAAGCCCTATGAGGAGAGACTGAGGGAGCTGGGATTGTNATCCTCCTGACACCCACCCCTCACATATTTATAAACATTAATGAGGTCACCCCTCAGTCTCCTCTTCTCCAATCTAAAGAGACACAGCTCCCTCAGTCTTTCCTCATAAAGGAGGTATTCTGCTTCCTTCACCATTCTCTTTGCTCTGCACTGGACTCTTTACAGAAGTTATATGTCTTTCTTGAATGGAGTGGGCCCACAACTGGACACAGTACTCCAGGTGTGGTCTCCCCAGGGCAGAGTAGAAAGGGAGAAGAACCTTTCTCGATCTGCTAACCTTTGGATGTCCTTTGAATGACCTTTGGAAGTATCTTCTAACCCAGATCATTCTATAGTGCCATGATTCATGATGAGGATACTTATCAGTGATTGATAATTATGTTTTGGAAACAGTCCCAGCATCTTTTTTCACATTTATAGTACCAAAGAGGTGCATGTATGTAAAGTCAACATTGCTGCTGGAATCACATCTGCTTTTAATTGGTATAATTGTTATTACTACTAACAATAACATAATAATTGAGACTGAATATTAGGCAATCTGATTTGTACGCGGGTCATGTATTTTAAAGCTGTTTCGGCATTTTGATTCCATCAAAAATGTTGTTTAAGCATAATTTTTTGAGGGATTCTGGCTCTTAAGAATCCAGGTATGGGACTTTGCTCACGTTAGGATATCTGTCTATATGAAGAGGTCATCTGCACAGGTATGACCAGTGTCAGAACCACTGCAATCAGCAGGCAGGTAGTCAATAATGTCAGAGTAGCTTAAAGATTAATTCAGCTCACAATATAGACACTTGGTGATAGCTAGGAGAACAAACCATTTCAATAGAAGTTAAAATTAATGTATTCATAGAATCATAGAATCATTATGACTGGAAGGGACCTCAAAACATCATCTAGTCCAATCCCCCTGACACAGCAGGATCACATAGACCAAGACACACAGGAACACATACAGGCAGGCCTTGAACATCTCCAGTGACGGAGACTCTACAACCACCCTGGGCAGCCTGTTCCAGTGCTCCATCACCCTCACCGTGAAGAAGTTCCTTCTCAGGTTGATGTGGAACCTCCTATGTTCCAGCTTACAACCATTGTCCCTTGTCCTATCACTACATGACACGGACAACAGCCCAGCTCCATCCTCCTAACACCCACCCCTCAAATACTTGTAGACATTAATGAGGCCACCCCTCAGCCTCCTCTTCTCCAAGCTAAAGAGACCCAGCTCCCTCAGCCTCTCCTCATAAGGGAGGTGCTCCACCTCCTTCATCATCTTTGTTGCCCTGCGCTGAACTCTCTCCAGAAGCTCCACATCTCTCTTGAACTGAGGAGCCCAGAACTGGACACAATAGTCCAGGTGTGGTCTCACCAGGGCAGAGTAGAGGGGGAGAAGAACCTCTCTTGATCTGCTAACCACCCCTCTTCTAATCCACCCCAGGATGCTGTTGGCCCTCTTGGCCACAAGAGCACGCTGCTGGCTCATAGTCATCCTGCTGTCCACCAGGACCCCCAGATCCCTCTCTCCTACGTTACTCTCCAACAGCTCAGTCTCCAGTTTATACTGGTACCTAGGGTTGTTCTTGCCCAGATGCAGGACTCTACACTTACCCTTGTTATACCTCATTATGCCAATCAACGTTGTTTGGTTTTGTTCTCTTAGTGTACAGTAAATGCTGGTTTAATCAATTTAATATTTTAGCCTCCTGTTGTGTAAATTATAAAGGAAAACCAAGCATGGCAGTGTTCAATCACCACATATTTCTCAGGCCTTTGAATATGAAAAGAGCATCCTGAAAGAAAGAAATTTATTCCCTCTAAAATCCACATACTTCAGTGACCTTTTTACACAGATTCTTACTCCTTTCTAAAGATTTTGTATCTTGAAATACACAGAATTTGTTCTTGAAAGTCAAAGTGACAAAATGTCCGGAATGTATGATGTGTCAAGTTAGTTTTTTTAAAATACATATTTGTATAAAAGAAACAAAAAAGCAAGTTTAGAAGCAGTATAGGTTATTACTGCTTAACATTTGCCTCTGTATGTGCAACTTCATACTCTTGTGTCACAATTAAACAGATGTTTTAGAATAAATTAAAGTATACTTATGATTTCTCAGATTTTCATAATTTTGTTTTCTCTAAATATAGCTCATTAAGTATTACTAGTAGTTCAGCATTTAACTCTAGCTTCAATTCCTTGTGCATTGTGAGTCACCTAAATTATAGGTGATAGGCAACAGACTATATTTCACAGGAGATTTTTCTTGCAAGGTACGTGGAAGTTCCTACATTTAGAAAGAACAGTGTCACTATAGACAGTATTTCACTCACTGTCATTTGTCTAGAATCATTGAACCACTGTGTCTTTGAACCTAAAACATTATTTTGTTTTACTAAAAGATCAATATAGCAAACAGTTCTCTCTGCTGTTCTTTTGTTCACGAACTGAAGTATTTCTGTAGATCAGAAGAACGATGCCACTAAGGATATGTTACTATTTTATAATAAATTGATGAAAGTGAGAGAAGAATTTTTTATTATTTTGAACACTAGAGGGCATGAAAGTGTATTTTCATGGAGGCAGAAATTCTTTCAGTAAGTTAAAGCCTTTCTGAAACCCCATAGATTTTGTGATCACAAAGCCCATGGGAAGCTGGAATGGGTTACAGCATCACAGAATCACTCCAGTGCAAAGGCATCTCAAGAAACTTTCTAGTCAAATTCCCATGCTCAGGCAGCATCACCTGGAGCCAGTGGTCTGAGACCATATTGTTTGGTAACTTTATTTGTAGTTTTATTGTACTCTAAACATGAAGTGATTGAAACTATTACACTCTAATGTTGTGTCATTTTTTATTTCAGCCAAGAATGTTCAGTAAATTTGTTACAGTGAATTTTCTTCACTCACTTGAAACAGCTAATAGTCTAATAGTACTTTTTGGAGCTGTTCAGCCTTTAAGGTACCTTGCAGTTGCCTCTTTAGTTTATCCTCCTTATAATCTTATATTACAATTATTGTGTTAGGATTGTGCAGTTAAATAAGTCACACTGAAGGAATGAATTATAGATCTAATTCCTCTTATTTTCAGAGACTTAAGGAGAAAATTAATGGGCAAAAGTCAACTGGAAAATGAATAAAAATATAATATGATATAATATAATATCTTTTTCCTACCTGCAGTATATTTTCTGCAGGTTATATTATTACAGGTTTTGATTACATTAGAGTCATGTTATGTTGTTCCAGTTCTGGTACAGGTACTGAATTTGTGTTAGATAGACTAAATTCTCTTACAATAACTTTGTTTTTTTTAAATTATTAAATTCTCTTTACTTACAGAGAGAAAATGTGCATTTTAATATACTGGCAAAAAAATAACCAACAAAATAAAACAGATATTGAAAGTGATATTTGATATGTAGTTGCACAAATTACGATATCTTTGAGTACAGAATTTATTGGTCATCTTGGGTACCATCACATGGCACATATAGGCAAATCAGGTGATCAGGACTAGTCAGCATGGGTTTATGAAAGACAAGCCTTTCATAGCCTTATCTTTTACTACAAGGTAAACTAGTACTAGACTTTAATAAATACTTTGACACTGTTTCCCACAGCATCCTCCTTCAGAAACTTACAGTATAAGAATTGGATAAATGCTCTTATCACTGGATAAAAAATTGGCAAGGTGGCTGGGTTGAAAGAGTGGTGGTGACTGGGGTTACATCTGACCGGCATCCAGTCGCAAGTGGTGTTTCCCAGCTCTCAGTACTGGGGCCTGTTCTCTTTAATATTTTGGGTAATGATCTGAATGAGATAATTAAGTGTACCCTCAGTAGGTTTGCAGATAACAAGCTGGTTAGTTGATCTTGCTGGAAGGCAGGGAGGGTCTAGAGAGGGATCAGGACAGGATAGATCAATGGTCAAAGTTAATTGTATGAGATGCCACAAGACCAAGTGCCAGATCCTGAACATATCAACTCCATGGAATGCTTCAGACTTAGGGATGTGTAGTTGGAAAGCTGCATGCTGGAAAAAAAGGGAGTATTGCTTGACAGTTGCCTGAATGTGAGCCAGCAGTGTGCCCAGGTGGCTAAAAAGGCCAACAGAATCCAGATGTTTATCAGAAATATTGTGGCCAGCAGGATTAGGGACATGATTGCCATCCCATACTCAGCACTAGTGAGGCCATACCTCAAGTATTGTGCTCACTAGAAGAAGGGTGTAGAAGTGCTTCGGTGCATCCAGAGAAAGGGCTATGAGGCTCATGAGATATCTGGACCACAAGTCCTGTGAGAAGTGGTTTAGAGACCTAGACTCATTTAGCCTGGAGGAAAGGGGGCTGAGGGAAAACCTTATTGCTCTACAACTAGCTGAAAAGAGGCTGGAGCAAGGAATGGGGCATCCACTTCTCTCTGGTGGCAAGCAATACAACCAGAGGGAACAGTTGCAAGCTGCATTGGGGGAGATTTAGGCAGGATCTTAGGAAGAATTTCTTTACTGAGGCAATCATCAGCCATCGGAACAGGTTGCTCAGTGCAATGGTGGACTCACCATTCTCTGAGGTATTTAAAGGCAGACAGATGTAATGCCTCAGATCCCTCAGGTGTGATTTAGGGGTAACCTGGCAGTGCTGGATCAGAGGTTGGACTTGATACACTTAATGATCTCTTTCAACCAAAGATACTGCGTGATTCTGGGATTCTGTCTGTTGGTTCACTGATTTTATTCAGAAAAAAACCTTAGCGCTTCCTAAGAATCTTACACCTTAATTTAACGCGTTTCAGACAAGAGTTTTCTCTTTTCTTTCATGCAACGCTTTTGAGTTTTTCCAGTGTTTTTGTCTGCCATGTTGACATGTCTACCATTCCACTCTACTTATTTTTATGGAGTGTAGTTTTCATGGTGAAACTGTCCTGGGCAGCCCTGATGCTTTTCCTCTGATAGTTCCTTTCTTTTGCATTAAGACCTTGGTGCATAACACGTATGACCCCATTTCAGAACTTAACTATGAAGGTTTTCTATAATCTTTGAAAGATAGATTAGCGTCAAAGTTGAAATGCCTTGATTGGTCCTTTCAGTTGTTGCTTGCATTCTTAAGCAACCAGCCAGCTCTTAGGTGGAACTTACGAGGCAATCAAGGAGCTTTGGGGAAAAAGAAAGATTTATTGAACCCACAACCAATAGAAAGAAAGGAAAGATGCCAAACAACAAACACAAACTGTGTCACAGTGCCATAACACACATTCTGAGAAGAAGAGACAGAACTATGAAGCAGTCTTGAGCTTCAGACTGGAGCCCCTGGAGGGAGGGGCATACACTGCAGATGTTCAATTGAGACTGCCGTTGCGGTAGAGCCCAGGCTGTGCTGAGTGTGGTGGGTAGACCAAACTAACCATTCCCTCGCTTCCTGCTTTTGGCGAGTTCCTCAGGGCACCATGTGGCATGTCTGGGTCAGGTGAGCATGGCCTTCAGACAGAGCAGAAACTTGAGTGTAACAGCATACATTTCACCCCCAGTCTCTCGGCAATTTCATAAATGTTTAAGAATTGCAAGCTCCTTTGGCTTCTCACAGCCTAGAAATCACAAGTCCCTCTGGCAACTTTGGCACATGCAGTCAAGCCAAACAATGAAGGAAAACATAAAACACCCCTTGGGCCACTATCTCCCTCTTACTGAAGTATTTCCCAGTTTCACAGTTACAGCTGTGATAGATCCTCTCTTCCCCATGGCTAAAACAAAGCCAAGACAGTGCCAGCCGTGTGGCCAATGTGCTACAGCTCCAACAAAGTCAAGATGGCACTTGCCACGTGCAGCAGCAGCCCCTTCCCCAGGGCTTGGGGGCAATCTTCCTCCCAGCTACCGGCAGTACTGGAAGTGGACAGGAAGCTGTCACTCACCAGTCCTGATGTCTCTGGTTCACGTCGCTCCTTCACTTGACACTGTGATCTTGTGTCTGCTGCTGCTCCAGTGGCATGCGCTGGTGGTTGCAAGTTGTTGCTGCTTCAGTCTGCACCACTTGGAGTTGGGGCACACACAGCCACCTGCCACTGCAGCGGGCTTGAGTGGCTGCACCACCTATTGCAATTGAAAGAAAAGTCTTCCCTCTGCCTAAATAGGGGAGCTTGTGCAACCAGTTTTCCCTCGCCCATGGCCAGAACTGCAGTGCCACAGGCGGAGCTCCAAGAACCATGGTTTCAAACCATGACAATTAACTTGCCTGACTGGGCATTTATACATGCTTTTTAACTGCCACACAGACACCTAAGGCTGAGTTGCAAAGATGGGTCTTGTTGGCAGCGTTAATTCTATGTTCATATGCTGAAGCATTGAATCAGGATCTTCATTTCCATCTTTACGAAACATCACTTAATACCTTACATGATGCAAACAGGATTTCTTATATGTGTTAGAAGTAAATTCAGTAAATTAAAAAGTAGACTATAGAGTTAGTTTGGGGGTTTTTTTGCCTTCCACTGTTGTCTAAAGCTGTTCTATTTTTCACTTGTCTGAAGGACTTTATAGTTCAGGTCTAAGTGGTTCTGATGACACATGTGTTGCAATCAGCTTTCTGCTATATTTTTCTTGAAATCCCATGGAAAACACAGGATAGGAAGTGTTTAGGGCAACGAAGGACTGCCAACTTTCTCACAGGTCTTTGAGGAATCAAAGGATTGTTTAATTCCCTAGGAATAATTGAAAGTTTTCCTAGGTAATTTGCTGAATATGCATTTGGGGTTTCTTGTGAAATCCCATGTCAATAAAGAGCTAGTTCCAAACATGAGTCAAAGGTGCCAGGTAATCATTTACACAAACTCTTCGATTTCATTTGAACTAAAATTAGGTTCCTTGGTAGTTCCTGAGACATCATTTGTCCTTGAAGTATATCATCATTCTTTTACAGAATAGATATATAAAAGAACTTTGATTTAAGCAAGATTTGTGACCACAATATATATTAGGATACTTTATATTTGTTATTTAACATAATTTTTTCTTGTTTTTGTAAACATAGATCATGCAACTTTTAAAAAACTTACCAGGAATAAGATCTTTCCTGTGCTGCATGTGGTTTAATCTAGCTACTTTTTTTATAATGATACTTTCACTTGTGGCATTTATAGACTTGTGTAGTTTATAACTATTGAAGCTGCATATCTTATGCAGTGCACTCAATTAGAATTATAGAATAATAGAATCACCCAGGTTGGAAAAGAGCCTTGGGATCACTGAGTCCAACTATCAAGCCTACTCTACAAGTTCACTCCTAAAACATATCCCCCAACACCACATCTAAACGACTTTTGAACACATCCAGGGGTGGTGACTCCAGCACCACCCTGGGCAACCCATTCCAGTGCCTGACCACTCTTTCTGTGAAGACTTTTTCCTGATATCTAACCTAAACCTACCCTATTGAAGCTTGAAACCCTTCCCTCTGGTTCTGTCGCTAGTTACCTGTGAGAAGAGACCAGCACCAACATTGCTACAATGTCCTTTCACAAAGTTGTAGAGAGCGATGAGGTCTCCTGTAAGTCTCCTCTTCCTCACACTAAACAGCCTCAACTCTCTCAATCTTTTCTCATCAGGTTCATTCTCCAGGCCCTTCACCAGCTTCGTTGCCCTCCTCCGCACTCACTCCAGCACCTTGATATCTCCCCTTGTACTGAGGTGCCTGAAACTGGACACTGTACTCAAAGTGCAGCCTCACCAGTGCTGAGTACAGGGGGACAATCACATAATTGGCTGCTAGACAGTTGTGTGTCTAGCAGCCTGGTCTAGCAGTTTCCTTTACGTCATGATTAAACTAACTTCCTCCTTAGCTCAATTGTCTCCTGTCTTTTACTTTGGTATTCCATTTTCGATGCTGTCATCTACAGGATGTAGTGTCTGTGTACATGTAAAATGAAACAGCTGTTTGTTTAGGCCAGTACGGTTTGACATGTGTTCTTGCTCTGTGGTATTAATCTCTAGGAAAGTGTTTATTACATTACTTGCTTTCAGCACAGACACATTCATTTTACTTTCTGAGCGAATTCTTGGTACGTCATTGCATGGCTGTAGTAGCAATGATCAGAGAATCAAACTTTCAGTTTAAATTAGTCACTGCTATTTGACAACAATATCCACACAATATGATGCATGAGAGGCCACAAATAGTCCATGGCTGATGAGACAAAACCCTTTATACATGCATCACAAATCAGATTCTATTATAATCTGCCAAACTAGAACTAGCAGAAAATTGCATAAAGTTATTGAAAGAGCAAAACTTATATTCTGTGATGGTTTCAGCATTTTATTTCCTAGTCACACAAGCAGTGTGTGGGTGTGTGCTTATGTGTGGGCGTTCGCATGTCGTCCTTCTAGATAATTTTTAAACCCATGGTATTTCCACAAATTCAATGATTTAATAAGAATTACATAGAATTACAAAATGTTTTGGGTTGAAAGGGACCTTTAAAGGTCACCTAGTCCAAGCCTCCTGTAATAAGCAGGGATATCTGCAACTAGATCAAATTGCTCAGACCTCTGTTCATCCTGACCTTGAATGTTTCAAGGCATTAGCCTTCTACCACCTTTCTAGGCAACCTGTTCCAATGTTTTATCACTTTCATCACAAGATATTTTTCTCCTTGTATCAAGCCTGAATGTACCCTCTTTTAGTCTAAAACAATTCTTTCTTGTTCCATAACAACAGTTCCTACTAAAAAGTTTGTTTTCATTTCAGACTCTGTTTAACTATTGAAATGCCAATAAAGTCTCCAAACACAACAACCCCAACTCTCAGCCTGTCAACACAGTGGAGGTGTTCAAGCCATCTGATTATTTTTGTGTTTCTTTCTAGATCTTCTTGAGAAGATCCATGTCCATTTGTAATTGGGGCTGCTACAGGTCTTATGCTGTTGTGAGGTGTTATGAGAGTCATGTTGGGGGGCAAAATCATTTCCCTCAATGTACCGATTTTATTTTCTCTTGTATAACCCAGGATGTGATTGGCTTTCTGGACTGTGAACAGTTTTTCATTCACCAGCATCTGCAAGTCACTGTCTGTAGGGTTACTCTCATTGCATTCATCACTCATCCTTTTTGCTTACAGCCCACATGCAGTACCTTGAACTTGGTCTTGTCCAACTTCACAAGGTTTACACTGCCTCGTGTCTCCTTCCCTCCAGTGTGTTGATTGCACCACACAGCTTAGAATCTTTAGTAAACGTAATGAGGGTACACTCAATTGCTCAACAAATGTGTTAAAACAGCAGTGACTCCTGATGTATGATGGTCATCACTGATGTCTACTTGGATATCATGTGTATACTTTCTTATCTTTATAATGGCAATAGTGGAGGAAAAACACTGGAAAATTTTTTGTCTGTACTACGATGTACATAATATTATTAAATTGTTTAAAATTCAGATTATACAAGCCATGTCTTTGAAAGAGAGTATGTGTTTTGCTATAGCTATATAATATTCAGTGGGATTTTGTTTGAGGATGTCCAACTAAACCATTAGGTAGTGTTTGAATATAACTCGGATAAGGTTCTGTAACATATTGTATACTAATGTCAACCATTCCGTCCATTGTAATGAGTCCAATTTAAACTTTCAGAATTTCCAGTTGTTAACAAATAAGCATCCTTCAAACAACAACAACATTTATATATCAGCATTGTCACAACAGTAAATGCAACATCCTTTTTACTCAAAGGACAACATTGCTTACAATAAACCAACATACCAGGCAGTGGATTTAGGAAGCCTACTTAGGAAAGGAGTATGAAACCCACACAGTAAATTAATTTTTGTTACTTTACCAACCAGACAACCCCAAAAGCTGCAAGCAGAGGTACACAAATGGAAATGGAGCCTCTGAGCACGGAGATCAGGTCACGCTAGAAGATCATGATGTTTGTTGTTTGCACCTGTATTTCAAATATTCTTACAGGCATAGTTTACCACTGTGCTTTGATCTCTATAGCAAAGTGGAAATTTCAAGCATCTTCGATAAAGCATCTCTAAGTCTGTCACAGGTCTGTGTTATCTAAACGCAAATGTTATTCTTGTCCAACACACAAGGCCAAACAGTATGATATGTGTTTTCTGACAAACAACAACTTGAGCGGTTTACAGGCCTTGTAATCGATCTACCATTACTTTTCCATGCAAAGCAATAATTTTGGGGGTTTGTTTGCATTTCCTACATCTACCTGTACTTCATCTGCAAAAACAAGAAAGGGTGATCCTGTCCATAATCTTGTTTAAGAAGCACTGTCCATCCTGGCACAATTCATTGCTGGTGTCATGTCCCACCGGTGGCCTACTCAGATGACATGTTAAATGCACTTGATGAAACTGACCCAGAAATTTGTCAGAGGATGCATCTGACCAATAAGATCATAGACTCATAGAATCATAGAATCACTACAGATTGGAAGGGACCTTGAAAGATCATCTAGTCCAATCCCTCTGACACAGCAGGATCACCTAGAACAAGTCACACAGTCATCCAGGTCGGTTTTAAACATCTCCAGTGAAGGAGACTCCACA
>VXBP01004634.1:32285-43688 GCA_013400115.1 Rhinopomastus cyanomelas
CAGTTTATACTGGTACCTAGGGTTGTTCTTGCCCAGATGCAGGACTCTACACTTACCCTTGTTATACCTCATTACATTTTTCTCAGCCCAGCTCTCCATCCTGTCCAGGTCTTGCTGAATGGCAGCACAGTCTGCAGGGTTGTCGGCAACACCACCCAGCTTTGTGTCATCAGCAAACTTACTGACGATCAAGGGAAAGGCCACTTAAAGAAACTGTTTTAGGAATCATGGTGTCCAGGTTCAGGCTATTCTTCTGTCATGTGCTCTGTTGAACAATATAACTGGTAACATGTTGCAGGGCTCTAGTGGCTTTCCTCCTGGCCACAATTCCCTTAAGGTTCTGACTATATGAGTTTTGGAAGAAACTCATCATCAAGAAGAATTGAAAGAGAAAACATGGCTCTTTGAGTTATGAAAAGTATCAGGACACAGATGGGAAAGTGAACTGGATCTCCAAAAATATTTGTGCTTATCACCAAGTCTTCTTCCTACTAAGAGGTTTTACACTCACAGCGCTACAACCAACCAGAAAAATAATTTAATTTCATGCAGGTTTTGTTTGTTCATTAAAGTTTCATGTTTAATCACAAAAAATATTATTTGCCCATTCCTTTATATTCTCATATGAACCTCTTCTACAAAAACAACAGCAGTTTACATAACTGGGAGAACAGTGAAAGAAATGTGAAGTAATGACACACTATCAGGCTTCACTGACCAGCTAGGAGTGCAGGGTAGTGTTGGTGGTGTTTGTCTTGCAAGCTACAAACCAAACTGCTAGCTTAATTCATGCATTTCTCTGAACTGAGGTGGTTTGGGCTATCAGAAGGGGTTTGGAGCTTCAGTTTCACATTTCTGGCTCTTCCTTCTTCTTGGACCCCATCTTCACTTCTTGTTTCTGTTCAGAGAGTACTGGATTCTGTGGTTTATTGAAATGGGGAGAGTACAGCCCTTGTTTGTGGCTATAGGAATCAGCATTTTGGAAGTGGAGGACTGGTGTGGAAACACATGGAACACAGAACTGGACTATAAAATGCCCACTGTGTGTGCATGAACTTGATGGGCATCACATTTCCACAGAAGCAGGAATGGCTGGAAGTTTCTCTCATTTTAGTATTTGGACATTGAAGTTTTGGCTCTGTTATGCACAAACACTGTGGTTAATCTCCATATACCTTTGTGTATGTTTTTCTAGGTGGGGTTGTGTGGGGCGAATTAAATTTCTTGTTCCTTTTTTCCCCAAACTGAGTTAGTTTTGCTTCTTGCCTGCAATTTGTGAGAGGTTCATTGTTTTTTCACAAACCTTCCCTGTGTTGTTTTTATCTAGGCCTATTAGTACATTAACTGATCTAATTGCTTCAGTTTGTCAGGGTTTTAATCCATGACATTTTTAACCTGTGACAGTTTGTGAAGCTCATATCCGAGTATTTGTCAATGACAAAGGCATGGCATTATAAATGTTTATTAAGCTATGCATTTCTATAAGAGATCTGGATTATCATTGATATTACCTCTTTTATATGAAAATATATGTTTCTTTACTCACATTACTGAGGTTTTCTTTCCCACAAAGTACTGCCCATAAATAGGAACAAAAAATAATTTCATGCTTTTTGACTGCTTCCAGTCTGAAAGAGAAAAGACAGAAAGAGCTTTTTGACCTCTATGTGAAAATCAAGGTGTATTTTAGTACTTTGTTTCCTTGGATTTCCATAAATGCTGTATTTGTTTTGATACAGTGATCTACTGCCTGTCACTATGTGTTGACAATAATAGGTTTTGATATCAAGGTATAAAATTAGTGTCTAGTAATCTTATAAGAAGCTTATTTCTATGACCTTATTGTGGTTGGCTATGGTAAGAGGTTTAGAGCAATAATGAAGGAAGGGCACTAAGGAGGAGGAAAGAGGCCTAATAAAAAGCATGTTTGCTTCAGTTTTCTTTCTTAAAGAAATTGTTATACAAAACCATTCTTATAAAAAGAATGTGTAAAAGACATGTACCAGGACATAGTAAGTTATTTAGAATGTAATTATAAAAACACAACCTACCTGGTTTTATTTACTGGAAGAGAAATACTGACTTTGGCAATACTCACATTCAGTATTATCCCTGAGATATGTTTAGTTATCTGTTAATCACTGCAGTTTTAATGATATAATGATTTTGAAGAGGACTATAGCTTATGATAACCAGAGAGAACTTTAGTAACAACTGTTGGAATGGTCCTATTCCTGTGGAGATTAGATACTACAATAATACCAGTATTATTAATTATCTAATACATTAATTAAAGTGCTTGAAATTAATGTGACCTGTGAATCCTATATATTCAAATCATACTTCATGGTCTGAAAGAGATTTATTCTCTGTTGACTCTGTAATATATTAGTCAGCATTACAGGATAAATAGTTTCTCCAAAGAGAAAATATTCCTATTTTTTAGGATACATTTATAATTTCTCTGAAATTCAAATATATTTATAATTCTTCTGAAGAGTGTAGTTTGTCATAGTACCCTTTACCATGAAATCAGTGGATTTCTTCATGTGATTGATAGACATAATTTGTTCCAGGGAATGAATTTTTCTAAACCTCTATCCTTTTCCAGTAGGGTAACGTTGCTGTCTGTGGTTCCTCAATTACTCCTCCACCATCTTTCATATGAATAAAAAAATCTGTGTTAGCTGTGCTTCAAAGATCACTGCAGTTAGACAATCCTCTGAGTGTTGAGAGATCATGGCCCCATTCAGAGTTAGATAGAGAAAGTAATGGCCTCAGTGGCATGACCCAAGTTGGTGTCAGAAATGAATTGCAGTCTGGTGTTTGCCTTCAGTGGTCCTAGCACTAGGTGAAATACCAGCATGCAAGAGTTGGTGCTTGAATTAAAAATAAAAATGAAGTAACTCCCCCCAAAAAACAAACAACTAAAAGACGCCGGATATTAGGGAACTAACTTCAGTCCTCAAAGTGAGTGATGGTAATTATGTATAGGAAGTAATGTTTTTGAGAAAAGCTGCCAGGAGGCCTGAGATGTACGTTCTTAGAGTGGCTATCTGTTGTAGATGAATAAGCTCTTTCAGATAAACAACTTAATGTTTAGAAATTAATTCTCATTAGAAATTTTGAGGAAGGGAGACACGCATGAAGAGAGTTAAGAATTAAGGGAAGAGGCAGTTGAGGGCTTTGTGGGCATGTTTTAATTAGCAGTTTTACTCTCTGGTTACCAGGTCCTTACTGTGTTTGGGTGGGCCACTTTGGGGCCATAGCAAATTTTGAGTTGGGGTTCCTTTGGGAGGTTAGTGGATTTTTCTGCATACTCCTTAGCTCTCTGATGCCAGCTGAAACAGACCACTCAGCTATAACTCATATGAAATATGCTTCCAACAGACTTCAGGGTTTGAAGGCCTTTGTATGGGAGCAATGAATAATCAGAGCATTGGCTGTTTTTATAGTTCTGTGCTCTTTAGTGGCTGCTAAAACTATTCAAGGGTTTACTGTGAGAGTTCTTGCTTGAATAATGCGATAAGAGCTCTGAATATAGGAACTGTTCACGCTAATGCAGCAGGAAATCCCAGTTATCCTTTCTAGCCTGTGCTCTCAGCCAGCCACATCTCTGCCAAAGCATACCGTAAGGAAAGGACCTTCCCCTTACACAGTTACCACTGCTTCATGTTTAGTGAGAGGCACTTCCAGCACAACTGTCCTTCTTTCTCTCGGGGATATATTTTTTAGACAATTTAAGAATTAACTTTGCCAATGGCCTTTTTGTGGGATCCTTTTGGAGCCTGTAACTGTCGTCCAGCTCCACGAAATAAGAAGAGGTTTCGCTTTTTGAAGTCCTACAGGTACCTCTTCTAGTGGCTTATTGTGAAAGTGACAGTGATAGTAGTTGCAAACATGGGGTTTTTTTAAGTTATTCTATAGAGTTATAGAATATAAAAATTTGGACATCTCTTGTATTAGTTATCACCTTGAACTCACTAAGGATTTGCTCGACAGGGCAATAGCAGATTAACTTGTACCTTAGTGTTCTTATAAAAGTATTAAATCTAAATTCTATGACTATGATTCTAAATATTAGCAGAATTTTTAAGTAAATATTTATGCATAAATATGACACATTAATACAGCATACCAAATCTGAATTAGTGTTGATAGTTGAGGGGCTTTTGCGTAATGAGAAAACTATGTTTACTAAGTGTTTTTTTGTTGAACAAGTTAAAAGCAAGTGCAACCAATGACAATAACATATTCTGTTTTTCCTTACCTGTTATTGTACCATAACAATAGCAAAGTATACTTTTCTTTATTTAGCATAATGCATTTCACAATTGAACCAATATTTTGTTTTCCATTATTGGTGCTTTAATCTATAATAGCAATATAAATTTATAATTATAAAATTTTTTAGATCCTCACAATTGTATACAATGTACTGAAGAATTTATTATTTATCATATTAATGATAACTTCTTGATAATGATGCAGCAGTCATGTTTATTTACATATGTGTAAATCAAATGCCTAAGAAACTAAGTGCTTTATGTAGAATAAAAAATGCTTGTTATGTGAATACTGTAAAAAAAACCCAAACCAAACCTCTCAAGTTACAAACCAAATTATCTCCCTGTTTTCTTTTGCAAAAGCTAGATTGTTCATACAGACATAGCTGGTTTTATGAAAAAAAACATCCACAGAGTTTGAGTAGATAATAAAATGATGGTATCTATAATACTTTCTAAAAGTTTGAAGATACTTCATATAATTGAATTGAGAAAATCTTAAGAGAGCCTTCTTATCAGGCATTTTTTTACTTAAAAAGAGCTATTACTCATGTTTCAGGTAGCATGCTAATATAGGATCTGATTATTTTGATGAGTAGCTTATGCAAATATTGCATGTTGTCTCATCTTTCATTCTAACAAAATAAAAATATTTTTTTAAAGTTGCTAACAAAGTTAGAAGTTAAAGTCCAAAGCTGTTAATAAATTTTGTCTTACCTTAGTAGAAGTACTATATGTTCATTTCACAGGAGTTTTAAAGAACTGGCTTGAGGCTGAAAATAAATTTATAAGAACTGTATCATAGTTGTTTTATTGCATGTGAGCCATTTTTTTCCTTTATGACTCAATTAAACTATAAGTTTTTACTATGGAGTGGTTTAAAAATACTTAATATACATATTGCCATGTCACTGCCATGGCTCTATTCACACTGTAGGTTATATTTAGAAATCTACTACAAAATTTTACAGTACTCAGTCCCTGTGTAATTTAATAACCTTGTTTATGTCAACTGATAGTTCTGCTCATGTCACTCAACTATCTGATCTTAAGGGGCTTTGGTTTCTAAAACTGAATACCTGATAGTACCATCCAGGCTTTTCATGATCAGCATTGTTTAGCAAACTGCTCTTTTACTTCTTAATCTTATATTAAGTTGTGAAGTTGGACATGAATTTTAGATTTCTTTCGCTTCATTTTGGGGAAAAAAAATAGTGTCCCTGGTGTGGGATATTAGGAATGTATTAAATTGATTATTATGTTTTAATTTGCTTATTTCTGGGACATTTTGTGATATTTTTATGACTCCTTTTAGACAAATAGGGCCTTGAGTCTCTTCGCTCATCAGCAAATGCTAAGGTTTGCATCTTTCAGAAGGTGAGACAATGCACTTTCTCTAGGAAGAGCTGGAATAGAGTCTAGTCACATAAAACTTCGCTTATGATTCTCTGTACAGCAGAGGTGTAAATATTCACAGTGTTAGACATAGAGCCAGGCCAGGAGTGGGCACTTCACAGATAAAGACATTCAGGACACCATCAAATCATTTCATAATATCTGTTCATTTTTGCAGGATGGTGAAGGAGTAGGGAAGTTGTACAGGGAGGTGTACCCATTTGCAGGAGATGGGACATGAGTAGTCTTCTAGTCTGAAACAAACAAAAAGCTTGTAAATTTTTAGTATGTTTCCAGAACTCACAGATAAGCTCACCCCTTTTTTCATTTTTTCCTTTTTCTCTTTTTCCTTTTTTTTTTTTCCCGTTTTTGAAGCCTTGAGTCTCTTTAAACTGAAGCAGGCCACATTTCCTGAAATGCAGACAGGAATTGTTTCCTGCTGTGCTTAACTCAGGAAAATACCACTAGATGTGATGGTAAAAACTGAATCCTAGTGTAGCACACTTACACTTTATATCCTCCCAAGACCTGAAGAACAGGTGGAGACAGAAACTTTCTTCATGACCTCTAAATCCTATCACTCATGGATGAAGAAGAACTAAAGCAGCTATCAAAATTTTCTGCACATTAATTAGATGTATTAATAAGTACGCATTGTATGATATTCAGTCCTGATAGATGCTAAACACTTACACATCCCATTGGCTTAATTACATGTCCTCGGGACCGCTTGAAAGATTCTTCAGAGGCAGTGGGATCTGCCCTGATTGTCTGGCTGATCATTACACACCATGGAGGATTTGTGAATAACTCAGAGTAAAAATCTGCTGAGAATAACCTGTTTGTGGAGAAAATTTTGTAGAGATATTAAACTGCCGATTAAAATACATGTTATGGACAAATGATACTAGCAGTAATATGCAATAAATTAAATAACTGAATAATGAATAAGTTTGTTAAACTGTTTCAGCATTAGAAATACATCTTGATTGGGTTAGCTGCAAAGATAACACTTCCTGAGACAGTAATCATTAAACTTATGTATTCATATAGAAAACAAAGAAATATTCTTTGTTATTCTACTTGTGTTTATGATCTTTTGTTCCTTTCTATGTTTTATTTCTGTTTTTCTTCTTCTTTGACTGCCATCTGGCATATTTTCCTGCATAGATGAATGGTCATGTGGCTGAAGCTGCTGCCAATACTACTGCAGCCTACTGCTTACAGCACTTGTACATAAGGAGGCAGATTGCCTCCTGCCAGATTATTGTGCTGCAAGCCACGAAAATCTTGGGAGCCAAGCTGGAAAGCGGAATCTCTCTTGTAAATGGCAATTTTCAAGGATCCCTCTCAAAGGGGATTTCTTAATGATTCTAAATCTTTCATAGTGAAAAGATGGTAATTCTAACTTTTTTGGTTTTGTAAACCTTTTACTAAAATGGGAATAGAAACCACATTAAAGTTCATTGTTTCATTTATTAAGGGCTACACTCCTAGCACATTACAGCTAGATTGCTTCTTTTTGACTGGTCGTTTCACATTGCCTGGGAAATAAAATGTCTGAATGCATAAGTGGGACTTTTCTAGTGAACATGACAAGTTGCATAGTTTATTTTATACTCAGTTTAGAAATTCTGTATTTCAGAGTATGCTCTGTCACCATGAAAATGATGTTTTCAGTCTAATTCATACTTACTTTAGACATATCTGCATGCCAAAATAGTGACAGAGCCAATTCAAATACCTGGCTATGTTAATTTGAAATCTCATGAAAAATGGCAATATAGCAAGATGTTTTGCTTGCCAGGTTAAACAGCAATAGGAGAGCAGGTGTTAGTGAATCATACTTGACTCTTTGTGTTGCTGCAGCCTTATATCCTTGACAAAACTGCCTGGAGACTCCCTGATAATGACTAAATACAAGGGGTCTCTACAGCATTTCCTAAAACTTCAGAAAAGCAAATCCAAGTCCATGAGTCCTCAGTGACAGGAGGAAAAAAAACCCAGAAGACAAGTAACATTTTAAGAAGTTAGGGCTTTTGCTGAAATTGCTCACACAGATAGGTTGAGTGAGTTAACCACAGTGGAGCAGGTTGACTCTGTCAGTGTTTCTTATTGCTGCTTTAGACTAGCATTATCTGAGTGTTTGTTCTGTGGGATTTTGTTGTTCTTTCTACAGATACATAGAAAAATGGTGTATATCTATAGGTATTTTGTGAACAAGGTTTTCCCAATTTATGCTTAAGTATGTTCTAACAAACTAAAGCAGAATCTATGTGAGTGGACATCAGGAAATGTGCTTTTAGACAAAATGAAGTAAGTTACAACAACTAGTCTTACTACAGTTTAGAATAAATAAATGGTGAGCTTTGCTGTTTGTAGCTGGAACAAGCCTCACACAAAACTGGATGTCCAAATTAGGCTGGGAGCAGACATCAGCATCCCTTGGGATGCAAAGAAAGATTACACTGACCATAAACACCAAGAAATACTCAGTTTGATGCACAAATTTTAGATGTCATGTTAATGTCAGGACTATCTGACTTGCAATTCCCTGATATATAACAAATTCTAGGAACACCATAAATAGATCTATCATTCAATCTGATACTGAATACATGAGGAACAAGCTGACGCAGTTCATCTTGTACAATGTCAAAATGTAATGAATTTCTAGATATAGTATTAAACAAGAAGAAAAGTGATGCATGAGTAACCTAGCAATGCTAATTTTATACCACTGAAGAATATGTTTATGCCCATTGTGGATGTGAATACATACTTTTATATTGCAAAGGAAATTTAAAACCTGGAATTTCTTATTGGAACTAGTAAGTATATTTTATTTCTAAGCCCCAGAAACAACTAATGCCTGGGTGAAAGGCAACATATTCATTGAAAACTACTGCAGTTTGTAAAAGTGTAAACTAATACTCTACAGCCACTTTCTTCATGAGGGAAAAACAAAAAAATAAAAAAGGAAATTAAGAAGACTGCCCATCCAGAAGGGTCTGGCACACCAGTCTGGTGTCGTTAACTAAGTGACCAGTGTTATATATTATCACAGATGTGGTCCATTCCAGTTAGTACAACTACTGGTCTTTGACAGCATCCGGTAGCAAATGTGTGAGACAGAACAGTGACAATCTTGGTGGTTACTGTTCTTAGAGGGAGAACTTCCTCAACAACTTTAATGGATGCTCTCCAGAACTCTCCTTATTTTGTGTATTTCTCTCTATCAAGTCTATCAATTGTGTTTATTCATGCCAAATTTGGGTTTTTATTTTAATTTAAAAGTTGCTAAATTTTTGGTTCCAACAGTATCTTTTGACATTCATTTCCACAGGTGGACTCTCCACAATGTGTCGAAGTTTCCTCATTTGTTCTCTTTTTCCTCTCAATGTTTTAAGTAGTGTTGTGACATTCCATTGCTTGCACACCAGCCTTCTAACTAATCTGTATTTTCAGTGCCTCTTTTCACATGGAAAAATTCCGTAGCCATATCATTACTCTGACATTATTCTTTACCTCTGTTACTATGCATGGGTTTTTTTCTCGTGTTCCATGTCTGTCTGTTCTCTTTCTTCTGACATTAGTTTACAAGGACACAGTATTGAGTGAAGGTAGTAAGGCTCATTGCAAGAGAGAGAATTTCAATCTCACTGGAAATTATGCATTTCTAAGAGGGGAAAAGACCCCCATGTGATGAATAGTCAATTTAGCAAAACTTTCTACTGGAAGATATTTTTTTTTGAAAGATAAGGAAATATTAAAAAGTTAGATATGTTTTTAATAGCCTCTCTTCTTCAGGATTCCTGAATTGTTAGGTGATTAGAAAGGGAAGCTGCCAGAATCCAGACAACCACAGAAATTTGATTTTCAGTGTCAGGAGGATTCAGATGCTTCCTATCAACATACTCATATAGTTGGTCATTTTATACATGTGTATTACGCTACAGTACACACACAAATGCCTGTATGCATGTATATATAGTCTACATTGTCCAGAGTTTTCCAGGAAGAAGCTGAACACATAGCATTTTATTGTTTATCTACATGCACTTGGCTTTCCTTTATTTATTTTACCATTGCAACTTTTCCAGTCAGTACTCAAGTTCTGTAGTGGCTTAGCTTTCACAGGCTTTGGTACATATTTCTGTTGAAGTTGTAAAAGCAGAATGACACAGCAGAACAAACTACAGCAAAGCCTAAGAATATCATCTCTCCCAAGCAGGATCAGATAAGCCCCTGTTAACACCAGTTGAAGCTATTTAGCTAGTGAACCTAAAATGGAAGAAAGCAAAACTACTTAAATGGGATCTAATTGCCTCCAGATGGAGAATGGCAGGCTTCCTACTTTCTTGGCTGTAACAGATTAGGTGAAGCAAAAAGCCAGCCATAACAATGAAGAAATTACAACTCCATCTTGAGCTACGTGTGTAATACTATGGTATGGTCTGTGAGTTACCCTGTGAATCCGATATAATCTGAAGTTGCTGTGAAATGAGCTGTACTAAATACTTCCCTGTCCTCATGTCAGTTCACCTGGCAGCACTTTCTCCTTCACTAAGCTTTTTCCACACACAACTGTATACCTGCTGTCCTTGGTACAAGCTGCTACAGCAGTATTAGTACCAAACAAAAGAATTTGGGCAGGCTGATACCCTTCAGTGACTTTTTTTCGAAGTGCTTTGTCAGTGATTACATTTGGCTCACATATGATCTGCTGTTGAGAAGCCTCTCACACAAAGAGAAAACACAGGGAGTTCAGGCTCGAAGGGAAAGTTTACCAGTTTCTGAAATGATGAATTCTGATTCTCTATGTGACCATTTTAGGATGTCTGGCTGGCTGAGCTTTCATCCTTCCAAAGGGGGGATGCATGCTTAGAGAACAGTGTATCTGGACTGATTTTTTTTGGTTATATTTTTGGTTTGGATTTTGATTTGGTGTTTTTAATTATAAACATTTAATTTAAATTTCTGTTTTTCATCTGATAAACTGAAATGTAGGATACCTGGAGCTCATACTTGCATGGTGCTCAGACAGATCCGATGTAAGGCAGAAACATCATGTAGCACCATGCAAATGATGCATTTCATAGAATCATAGAATCATTACGGATTGGAAGGGACCTCAAAAGATCATCTAGTCCAATCCCCCTGCAACAGCAGGATCACCTAAATCAAGTCACACAGGAACCTATCCGGTCGGGCCTTGAATATCTCCAGTGAGGGAGACACCACAGCTTCCCTGGGCAGCCTGTTCCAGTGCTCCATCACCCTCACCGTGAAGAAGTTCCTTCTCAGGTTGATGTGGAACCTCTTATGTTCCAGCTTAAAACCATTGCTCGTCATCCTATCACTACATGACACCGAGAACAGCCCAGCTCCATCTTCCTAACAACCACCCCTCAAATATTTGTAGACGTTAATGAGGTCACCCCTCAGCCTCCTCTTCTCCAAGCTAAAGTGACCCAGGTCTCAGCCTCTCCTCGTAAGGGAGCTGCTCCACCGCTTTTATCATCTTTGTTGCCCTACGCTGAACTCTCCCCAGAAGCTCCACATCCCTCTTGAACTGTGGAGCCCAGAACTGGACACAATAGTCCAGGTGTGGTCTCACCAAGGCAGAGTAGAGGGGGAGAAGAACCTCTCTTGATCTGCTAACCGACACCCTTCTGATCCACCCCAGGACGCTGTTGGCCCTCTTGGTCACAAGAGCACA
>VXBP01004635.1:0-35954 GCA_013400115.1 Rhinopomastus cyanomelas
GAGCAGATCCTCCTGAAGGCACTGCTGTGACAGGACTATAGTGAAGAGGTGATTGGTCACAATCAGCATGGCTTCACCAACGGCAAATCCTGTCTGACAAACCTGGTGCCATTCTATGAACAGGTCACAACATTAATGGATGAAAGGTGGGTGACTGATGTCATTTAGCTGGACATGAGCAAAGCCTTTGACACTGTCCCGCACCACATTCTGGTCTCCAAGCTGGTGAACAATGGCTTAGATGGGTGGACCACTAGATGGGTAAGGAACTGATTTGATGGCCACACCCAGAGAGTGGTTGTTGATGGATCCATGTCCAAATGGAGGCCAGTGACAAGTGATGTCACTTAGGGATCGGTACTGGGACCAGTCTTGTTCAACATCTTTGTAGCATTGAGTGCACTCTCATCAAGTTTGCTGATGAAACCAAGCTGTGTGGTGCAGTGGACATGCTGGAGGGCAGGCATGCCATACAGAGGGACCTGGACAGGCTGGAGAGGTGGACACAAGACAACCTGATGGGGTTCAGCAAGACCAAGTGTAAGATCCTGCATCTGGGTTGAGGCAATGCTAAGCACAAATACAGGCTGGGCAGTGACTGGCTGCAGAGTAGCCCTGAGGAGAGGGACTTCGGGGTGCTTGTGGACCAAAAGCTCAACATGAGCCAGCAGTGTAGTGCCTGGGAGCCAAACTGGATCCTGGGGTGCATCAGGAGAAGTGTGGCCAGCAGGTTGAGGGAGGAGATTCTCCCCCTCCGCTCTGGTGAGACCTCACCTGGGGCACTGCGTCCAGTTCTGAAGCCCTTATTACAAGAAGGATGAGGAGATGCTGGAGCGAGTGCAGAGGAGGGCCATGAGGATGATCAGAGGGCTGGAGCAGCTCTCCTATGAGGCCAGACTGAGAGAGTTGGGGCGGTTGAGTCTGGAGAAGAGGAGGCTCCCAGGTGACCTTATTGTGGCCTTCCAATATCTGAAGGGGGCCCACAAAAAGGCTGGGGAGGGACTTTTTAGCATGTCAGGTAGCGACAGGTCTAGGGGGAATGGAGCAAAGCTGGAGATGGGTAGATTTAGAGTGGATGTGAGGAGGAAGTTCTTCAGCATGAGAGCGGTGAGAGTCTGGACTAGGTTGCTCAGGAAAGTGGTTGGGGCCCCCTCCTTGGAGGTGTTTAAGGCCAGGCTGGATGGATCTCTGACCAGACTGGTCTATGGTGGGCTGTCCTTGCCCATGGTGGGGGGTTTGGAACTGGATGATGGTTCCTTCCAACCCTGAGTGATTCTGATTCCATGGCTTGTCCAGTGAGGTGAGCCTACTGTTGCCAGGGGATTAGACTAGATGATCTTTCGAGGTCCCTGCCAATCCCTGATGATTCTATGGTTCTATGACCTTGTGTGTGATAGAACCAGTCACTATCAAAGCAATGAAGAGAATACAGTTTGTGCCCCAGAGTCATGTGTAAGGACGAGATCTATTGCTCTCCCATTAAATGTTTTGCTAACAAGCTACTAGCTTTTTGTAGAAAAAAACACTGTACATATTTACAAGCGCAAAGTTTTGTACCTGGGTCTTTTCCATCTCACTTGGTTGCTCATGTCACTAGTCTAGCATGTCAAATTTTCTTCAAATAACCTAAGAATTTATATAAAGGAGAAAATATTTAAATATAAACAACTAATTGACATACTGCAATATATTCAGTCATAGGTATCTCAGGCTACTCTCAATTAGTCAAGGCCAGATACATGCTGTACTGATTTATTTATAACCTCAGCTGCAGACTTGAAAACTTTGTGATACAAGATGACTAGAACATCTTGCAGCCATCCCATAAAAAAACATGCAACTATTTCCACATCGGTATTTATTAGGTATAACCCTGTTTGAAAGAGACAGAATAGCGGAAGTGGGTGAAATATCAGAACTTCACATCCTAATGTGTAAAATGGCCTAAGAACAAAGTTGTCTCACGTAGAATATTTACAGTGCCAGGCTGTGTATCTGCAGCTGGCTTGTCCAAAAACTTTTAGTTAATATGAATCAGCAATTCCATACTACAAGAACTGCTAGTAGAGATAATAAAAAAGTTTGTCAAGGAGTAGGTTACTTTTCTCATTTTCAGAACAAAGTAACCTACCAACAGCAATGATGCTAATTTCTGGTTTTTACAAGTGATTGCTGTGGTTTTATACTGCACACTATACACTGACAGACTGGAAGAGAGAGTGGTTACTGTGAAGTTTCATACAACGGGAAATTTCTGAAAAGGACAACAATTTTAATGTCAGTGTTGTGTGGGTAAATAACTTCCAAGCAATGCTGCCTGCAGGCAGGTGCTGTAAGAAGATTGCTCAGATTCCTCTTGCACTTGACACCTCTGTGATTGCAGAGCAGCTGACACAAATGACAAGAGAAACTATAAACTGAAGACCACTAGAATCTAGATAGATCTTTCTGTAGCACTGTTCAGTCATGTAGAAAACTAGAGTTTATTAGATGTGAGGCTTTATCTCTTATGATAGGTGGATTTTACAAACTTCTAAATTCATTCCAGTGACGATGACCTGGGGCGTTTGACCAGAGCTGTAGAAGACGGCTATTCCGTTGTGTGGTTTCCGTTGCGTGACATACGTGATTTATTGAGGCTGGTATTATAAATAATGTGGCATCTGAAAATGAAATACACCATGCAGTCATAAGGTTGAAGTAACTTGTTTTTATTGTAAAGCTTTTAGCATCCAAAAAGACATGCCAGAATAAGTCAGTCAAATATCCATGAGCTAGATACCCCGCAGTGTAGTGGATTGTCAGTGAAACGGGATGACTTTCAATGAGATTTGTTTCTGAACTATTTATAGTATCCTGAAAATTTTGAATTCAAGACCTGCTTCCAGCCTTGCTGCTGATGTTGTCTTCAATATGTCTCTGTTCTGTATTTATAAAGCAGTGATTAAACACCCCAAAGATTTTGTGGAGGTGACTGTGAAGATTAATTATTTCATGGTGTGTGCTGTTCTAAAAATGCAAAATGATGCAATAAAGACCTCTGTATCTTATTCAATGTTTAATACTGCTGCTTCTCCACAGATAACTGCTCTTATCCCATCACCTCTTTGTTAAAGGACTTGTATGGAAAACTCAAATCCTTCAATTGCAGTTGCTGTTTTGCGTGTGTTCTATAACTAGCCTACAACATATTACTTAAGAGTTATCATTCAGAGAAAAGAATACGAAAGTATCTTGTACTTTGCCAAACAGCCACAGAGACTCTACACGTATTACTGTGCTTGTTATCATTATTCAAGCATGGCAGGTTTGAGGTTGAGTGATTTAAAGTCTTTTTAATGCTTGAAGACTTCTAATACCACATTTGAGAGGGTTTTTCTGTTAACTTCTGCAGGGTTCAGCTGACTGACAATTCTATAGGGCTCACATACAACTGTGTTATAGCTTTGTGGGATATTTCATGGTTCCTACCCTAAATAAACATTCTCTGAATCTGTTATTCAGTATTATACCATCAAAATGAAGAATATATTTGAGGTTTTAACTTTTGATTTCCTTATATGAGAATGCTAACATTCTAGGAGAAAAATTGTATTCTATTTATATTAAATACTAGAATCTATTATTCTGAAAGAAGATTTTTTGTTGTTGGTTTTGCTCCCATTGGACTTCTGGGACACTTACGATTTGTCTTTACACTTTTAATTATTTTTCATAGAATCATAGAATCATTACAGATTGGAAGGGACCTCAAAAGATCATCTAGTCCAATCTCCCATCCTTTATTATGATCCAATGAACTTTCTCTTCTGTAGTGCCAAAATGAGAAATTCTCCCGGATAACTGTAACAGTACACCTGGAGTATTGTGTCCAGTTCTGGGCTCCTCAGTACAAGAGGGATGTGGAGCTTCTGGAGAGAGTTCAGTGTAGGGCAACGAGGATGATGAAGGAGGTGGAGCACCTCCCTTATGAGGAGAGGCTGAGGGAGCTGGGTCTCTTTAGCTTGGAGAAGAGGAGACTGAGGGGTGACCTCATTAATGTCTACAAATATTTGAAGGGTGGGTGTCAGGACGATGGCACTGGGCTGTTCTCGGTGTCATGTAGTGATAGGACGAGGGGCAATGGTTGTAAGCTGGAACATAGAAGGTTCCACATCAACCTGAGAAGGAACTTCTTCACGGTGAGGGTGATGGAGCACTGGAACTGGCTGCCCAGGTTGGTTGTGGAGTCTCCTTCACTGGAGATGTTCAAGGCCTGCCTGGATGTGTTCCTGTGCGACTTGGTCTAGGTGATCCTGCTGTTGCAGGGAGATTGGACTAGATGATCTTTCGAGGTCTCTTCCAATCCATAGTGATTCTATGATTCTATGATAATTCTTTTTTGGGTTGTCTTTTACCTTGCTATATGAAATACATGGAATTTATCTCAGAATTAACTTGGTTTATTTCTGCAGTCACATGCCCAGAAGCTGAAGACAGTGTTTACTCTGTCGGATTTTGGGTCTGTTTTTCTTGCACCTTGTGATGCTTTTTACCACTGTGCTGCGCTTGTGTTGCCTATTGCAGCAGCTCCTGTGAGATCTGGTCACGCCATTGGTGTAGAGAACACAAAACACACATATGTTGTTTGCAGATGACTGAAAAAACTAACTCACTCTCAAGCATGATTAGAGTTGGCTAATGCTGACGCTGGTATGTAGCTACTTCAGGATTTAGTGCTTTGAAATGCCATGCTTTTGTGTGAAAGTTCAAATTCAAGCAACTGAGTGATTTTATCTAGGTACTACTTGCTCTAAGATACCACAAGCTGAAGATCATATGAATTGCAAACTAAGGTCAGGTTTGTGTTTTGATAAGACAGAAGCAGTAATGATGTTTTGGTTCATGGCTGTGCACTCACATTAAATGCATGATCCAGAGTAATGGCTGTATGTTCCAAAGTAATAGATGTAGAGCAGTCCTACTGAGAGCTTTTGTAGTGGAACAGCTGCATTTTTCTTACATTTTGAAGTAAGATTTGCTAAACAAAATTTCCCCTGCATTTAACACTGCCTCCCTTTTTCCTATTTTTCTTGATTAATAGCCTTAAAGTAATTTTAATACAATATTTTACCTCAGGCAGAACTTGCAGTGGTGTCATTTTTTTCACATGGTATCCTTCCCTCTTTTCTGTGAAGTCATTCCCTCATTGAGTCTCTTCCAACTTAGAATCATAGAATCATTAGGCATTGGAAGGGACGCCGAAAGATCATCTAGTCGTTTCCCCCACCACAGCAGGATCACTTAACTAGAGAAGTTGGAATCAGAATCACTCAGGGTTAGAAGGGACCACCTGATCATCCAGTTCCAACCCCCCCACTATGGGCAGTGACACCCCACCCTAGATCAGGCTGGCCAGAGACCCATCCAGCCTGGCCTTAAACGCCTCCAAGGACAGGGCCTCCACCACCTCCCTGGGCAACCCATTCCAGACTCTCACCGCTCTCACGGTGAAGAACTTCCTCCTCACATCCACTCTAAATCTACCCATCTCCAGCTTTGCTCCATTCCCCCTAGTCCTGTCGCTACCTGACATCCTAAAAGGCCCCTCCCCAGCCTTTTTGTAGGCCCCCTTCAGATACTGGAAGGACACAATAAGGTCACCTCAGAGTCTCCTCTTCTCCAGACTGAACAGCCCCAAGTCTCTCAGTCTTGGGCTCACAGGAGAGGTGCTCCAGCCCTCTGATCATCCTCATGGCCCTCCTCTGCACTCGCTCCAGCATCTCCACATCCTTCTCATAATAAGGGCTCAAGAACTGGATGCAGTACTTCATGAGGGTCTCACCAGAGCGAAGTAGTGGGGGAGAATCACCTCCCTCAACCTGCTGGCCACACTTTTCCTGATGCACCCCAGGATTCAGTTTGGCTGACAATTGCCCACTGCTTGCTCATAGAATCATAGAATCATTAGGGATTGGAAGGGACCTCAAAAGATCATCTAGTCCAATCCCCCTGACACAGCAGGATCACCTAGACCAGGTCACACAGGAACACATCCAGGCGGGTCTTGAACATCTCCGGTGAAGGAGACTACACAACCCCCCTGGGCAGCCTGTTCCAGTGCTCCGTCACCCTCCCTGAAGAAGTTCCTTCTCAGGATGACGTGCAACCTTCTATGTTCCAGCTCACCCAATGCCCCTGGTCCTATCACTACAGGACATGTTGAGCTTTTGATCCACAAGCACCCCCAAGTCCTTCTCCCCAGGGCTACTCTGCAGCCAGTCACTGCCCAGCCTGTATTTCTGCTTAGTATTGCCTCAACCCAGACACAGGACCTTACACTTGGTCTTGCTGAACCCCATCAGGTTGTCTTGTGTCCACCTCTCCAGCCTGTCCAGGTCCCTCTGGATGGCATCCCTGCACTCCAGACTGTCTGATGCACCACACAGCTTGGTGTCATCAGCAAACTTGCTGAGGGTGCACTCAATGTCACCGACAAAGATGTTGAACAAGACAGGTTACAGGACCGATCCCTGAGGGACTCCGCTTGTCACTGGCCTCCACTTGGACATGGACCCATTGACAGTGACTCTTTGGGTGTGGCCATCAAAACCAGTTCTTTACCCATCTAGTGGTCCACCCATCTAAGCCATGCTCCACCAACTTGGAGACCAGAATGTGGTGCGGGACAGTGTCAAATGCTTTGCTCATAACCAGGTAAATGACATCAGTTGCCTGCCCTTCATCCATTAATGTTGTGACCTGTTTGTAAGAGGCATCAGGTTTGTCAGGCAGGACTTGCCCTTGGTGAAGCCATGCTGATTGTGCCCAATCACCTCTTCACTATTCTCCTGTCTCAGTAGTGCCTCCAGGAGGATCTGCTCCATGATCTTACTGGGCACAGAGGTGAGACTGACTGGCCTGTAGTTCCCCAGCTCCTCCTTCCTACCCTTCCTGAAAATAGGAATGATGTCTCCTCTTTTCCAGTCACTGGGGACTTCACCAGACTGCCAGGACTTGTGGAATAGAATAGAGAGGAGTTTAGCAACCTCATCTGCCAGTTCTCTCAGGACCCGTGGATGTATCCCATCAGGTCCCATGGACTTGAACACTTTGATGTCCTTCAGGGGATCACGAACCAGATCTTCACTTATGATGAGCAGTTCTTCCTTGCAATCCCTGCTGTTTTTTCCATGACTCTGGGAGCGTGGCTGGAGGCCTTTGCAGTGAAGACTGAGGTAAAGAAGTCATTGAGAACTTCAGACTTTTCCATGTCAGTTGTGACCACATCACCTGTTTCCTTTCTGAGGGGGCCCACACCTTCCCTAGACTTCTTTTTGCCATTCATATGGCGGTAGAAATTCTTGGTGTTCCCTTTGACCTCCCTGGCTAGGCCCAATTCAAACTGTGTCTTGGCCTTCCTAACCAGATCTCTAGCTGTCTGGGCAGCATCCTTACATACCAACCATTCTAGCTGTCCTCCCTTCCACTCCTTGTAGAGTTCCTTTTTGTGTGACAGCGTGTCCAGGTGCTCCTTGCTCAGCCAGGCAGGCCTCCTAGCATTCTTCCCTGCTTTCCTCTTTGTTGGTGTACATTGCTCCTGGATAGAAAGGAGGTGATCCTTGAATACTAACAAGCTGTCCTGGGCCCCTCTTTCCTCAAGGGCTTCATCCCATGAGACTTTGTCCAGCAGATCCCTGAAGCGATCCAATCTGTACGCCAAAGCGATCGAAGTCTGCATGCCCAAACTTCCATTTGTATACATAGGTATTTTTCATTACAATTATCTGTAAAAACAAATGCCATAACATCACTATTTAAACTCAAACCTCATTAGGGTTCTTAAGGGTCTTTTAAGCTTTGTAAATGTCAAGGTCCAGTTATGAATCAATAATTACTGTGATACAACTAATAACTAGGTAAAGGAACCAGAATCAGGTGAAAACATGGCATATATGTGATCTGAGCACAACAACTTTAAGCTACATCCTAGCTCTATTATATTCAAAAAAGCCTTGTTCTCTGCAGCAGGATGACCATGAGCCAGCAGTGTGCTCTTGTGGCCAAGAGGGCCAAGAGCATCCTCGGGTGGATCAGAAGGGGGGTGGTTAGCAGATCAAAAGAGATTCTTATCCCTCTCTACTCTGCCCTGGTGAGACCACATCTGGAATATTGTGTTCAGTTCTAGGCCCCTCAGTTCAAGAGGGATGTGGAGCTGCTGGAGGGAGTCCAGCGTAGGGCAACAAGGATGATGAAGGAAGTAGAACACCTCCCTTATGAGGAGAGGCTGAGGGAACTGGGTCTATCTAGCTTGGAGAAGAGGAGACTGAAGTGCGACCTCATTAATGTCTACAAATATTTGAGGGGTGGGTGTCAGGAGGATGGAGCCAGTCTCCTCTCAATGTCTTCTAGTGATAGGACAAGGGCTGATGTGTATAAACTGGAACACAGGAGGTTCCACATAAATGTGAGAAGGAACTTCTTCCCAGTGAGGGTGGCAGAGCACTGGAACAGGCTGCCCAGGGTGTTTGTGGAGTCTCCTTCTCTGGAGACGTTTAAGACCCGCCTGGATGTGTTCCTGTGTGACTTGGTCTAGGTGATCCTGGTGTTTCAGGGGGATTGGACTAGATGATCTTTCAAGGTCCCTTCCAATCCCTAATGATTCTATCATTAACCTAACAATGATATTCCAGAATCAAAATTGAATTTTGCTATCTATATCACAGTTGCTAATTTTCTTCACTAGTCTTTTCTTGTGTGTTTCTGTTGAGAAGCTTTTGAAGTCCATGTAGATTTATCCGTTCTGCTCATTCCTGTGATCTCTTATTGTCAATTCCTTGAAGCTAATTAGATTTATCTTGTATTATATCCCCTTCTGTAATCCCCACTGAAAATTAGAACATGTTGTGTGATTCTGAGTCTTCTGGGTTTGGGTTTTTTTTGTGTTTTTTTTTATACCTGATGATGCACATCAAAGAACTATTTTGCTTATTTCCCTTTTGTATACTGGTGTTAAGTTTCCCCTCTCCTGTTAGGGAAGTACTCCGTACAAAAAACCTCACTGAGATTTTGGGGAAATGTCTGCTCCCAGGAAAGCCTTGCACAGTTCTGTATGATACCACAGGAGCATTGCCAGAGTGCTCAAGATGGTGTTTGAGATAGAGGAAAGAACAAGTCACTAAATGAAGTCAGTACTGGGTGGGAAATATTATTCCTATTGTATGAACACCTACACTGTTGGAGACACTGGGTTCTGTGGAATCACTGTTGTGAGTGCAGGGACAGTTGGAGCATTTTGACATGTGAATTGATGTTGATGGTTGGTTTAAGTGTGGCGATTGGCGCCGGTCGCAGTCTTTGTCTAGGGCTATCCACCAGTGGAAGAAACGAGAGATAGCAATAACGCCGTGGATGCTGCACGGACGGCTGTGATGGCCAATGGGATTGTGGCACAGGTTGTTTTGGTGTTTAAACGAACCAGTCAATGTTAAGCAGGAGAGTATATATTTCTTGGGTTTTGGCAATAAAACGGCTTCTACTTGAAAATCGTATTGATTTGTGTGGAGTCCATTTGGTATTTTCTCGCACTACACGTCCCTGGAAACACCAGCACGAGTTGTATTAGGTGTCTGTATATATATAACAGCATCCCTGGTTCACTTGATGTGATTATGAAGAGTAAGGCTTTGGGAGATCTGCTGTTGACCTTAGGGACAGATGAATTCACTGTATAGTAAGACCAAGTGAAGTTTACAGGCACAAATATGTGTTGGTTAGATTAGTTCTAAAGAAAGACCTAGGTTTGCCCTATAAAGCAGTGGGAGATAGCTTGCAGGACACTTTTTTATTAGTTTGCTTGCTGATAGCCTCTTTCTGTCTGTGGCTGTGCTGGGTCCTGGCTGTGAAAGGCCTTGAGGGAGCTGCTACTTTGCAATGAAAGAGCATTTGTGTAGCTGCTATTAAATGAGGCAGGACTACAGATCAGGCTTTGCTTTCCTCACTGCTGTCAGGGTTGAGGATCTATAAACATATTCAAATAAACCTTCTGCATATCTTCTCAGCCTCAGGTTCAGAGCTGAGCAATCACATTTCTTGAATTGCAAGGCTCGATAGCCCACTTTTTAGCTTGTCCCTTGTTTTGTTCCTGAGACAGACACACTACTTATTAAACAGTTAATAATTTTTGTTCAGAAGTAAAGCTCTTGCATCATACTTTTGATGCAGCCTAATGGTATTTTTTTGCATTGAAATAGTGTTTCTGAAAAATGTGTTTGATATATGGTTTTAATTTCTGACTGTAAGCAAATTGGCTCTTGATCAGTGACAGTTTCGCTTTATTTTCTGAAGTTTCTGCTCGTATTATTTCTAGGAGGAGAACTTTTTTGCAAAGTAAAATCTCTCATCTCTAACTGATATGTAATTTCTTTTCCATAAATGTCTCCTTTTTAAAAACCTTTTCATGTCAGGCTTCCTGTAAATTTTGTGCAGTGATTTTAAAGTTCTTGTCCTTATTTTCAAGGCCCTGAGTGGCTGTGGTATTTGACTAATTTTCTTTTCTGCATTTTCTAAGATGCTAATTGCAGTCTGAATCATAAGGTTACTTTTTTCCCCCTATACTGTAATTTGGTGAGTTGTGAGTCACAAAGTTTCTGTAGCTCTACCCTTTTAAAGATATTGCAAAATCCTTCCCTGCTGCCCACTTAGTGTTCTTATTTTAAAATAAAATTGAAGAAGGAAGTCTTTGCTGCTACTTTTAACTCACTAGGTAGTTGTACATGTTCAGTGCTTCATAACATTTATTTTTCCTAAAGATAATGTGCTTTTCTACTCTTAGTGAATTTCATGTGGTACTATATGAAGTATGTCATTACAACATATATGTAGTGTTGTAATGGCAAAATGGTTCACTCAACTTTTGTTTTTAATACATCTGCAGGTAGACTCTTGTGCAGTAAAGTAACAATTCCTTTGTTTCCTGTCATCATCATAATTTTGCCAATACATCTAACACACAACACAGAATCACAGAAGGAACATTAAAGATCATTCCTGCCATGGGTAGGAACACCTTCCTCTAGATGGCCCCATCCATCTTGATCTTGACCAGGAAGGGAACATCCACAACTTCTCCAAGACAACCTGTTTCTGTGCCTCACCCCCTTCACAGTGAAGAATTTTTTCCTGATATCTCATCTAAACTTGCCATCTAAACTGTCTGAAACTGTTACCTCTTGTTCTATCAATGTACTTGGCTCCTAAAAAGTCTATCCCCATCTTTTGTCCAGGCTGAACAGCCTGTCTTAATCATCTTTGTGGCACAGTTTTGGACCCCTCTAACAGGTCCATGTTTTCCCTGTGTTGACAACTCTAGAGCTGGATGCAGTACTCCACATGGGGTCCCACTAGAGCACAACAGAGGGGCAGAATCACCTCTCCCAACCCCATGGCTGTCCTTTTTAAGCACAGAAAATGCTGAGTGTACATGAAAGACATGAACTCCTCATATCCCATGTAGGTAACTCTCAGACAGCAACATTTGTTATGATTATCACATTGCAGCTAAGCAAAAAATTGTCTTAAAAACCATAATCTTGTCATGTACAAATATTTGAGGTACCGTCATTACTTACTCAGAAAACTGTTGGGATATATTGCCATTGAGAGAAAGTCACACAGATAAAACAAAAGTGGTAGATTTGAGAAGCAATTGCCAAAGTGGTAGGTTTGAGAAGCTAGGTGTCTGATATTTAGGGCTTTTTTTCCCCACTGAGAATTTAAATGCTAATAGAAGGGTCAACTTACATACACAAATGACTTTTGATTAAAAATTCATGTAAATCTCAAAAACATTCATAAATCTTAATTCAAATTATTCTTCCCTTCCAAGACTGACTTACGAATATTTGATGTAAAACATTTGGGAGGAGAGTTGTTTTCTGGTGTTTTCCACATGTCATGAGCTTAGACTTTTTTTGCTTCTCTTCTGAGAATGTTCTCACGCATGCTCTCAGTTTCAGGAATGGGAGACCTGAAAATAATCCTAATAGATGCTCACACTTAGTGGTGACAGTGCAATGTGAAAAACAACAGGACATATACATTTCTTGCTTGTCATAATAGTCTTCTTCACTCTTTTTCCACACCTCTAAACCTCCTAATTGCAGCCTATAGAACTTGCAGGAGATTTTCTTCTACAAAAGGTACTTCTGTTCCTCTTGAGTTACTTTGAGGTTTCTGTTATTAGCACCAGGACTCTCTGATTTGGTGCAGTGATATGTTGAGGGTTAAAGGGGGATGGTGCTCTCTTCCCAGGAAGCTGTTCTGGGCTTGACTGAGGGCAGGAGTGTATAAGCAACTCATTCTAGGTTAACAGGGTTAGGTGAGTCCACTGATCCAGTGTAGTTGTGAATGTGAATTCTCTTAACCCAGGGCAAACATAAAAGAAAATGAGGTTTCTTAGGGAAAGATAACTTAATAAAATAAACTTGATATGCACTGGTTTGGATAAACTGTATAACACCCAGAAATTTCCTCCAGACTAGTGCACACGGCTGACCATTTTAATATTCAGACTTGTATTCTCCTTCCAGAAGGACTAAATGTAGAAACCTCTGAAGACTGAGGGGGGGGGGGGGGGGGNGGGGGTTGCACTGTGATTTAAATTGCAGTGCAGTCGATGCAGTGTTTGGAATATTTGATAGCTGCTCTGCTGAAGAACGGCCCTGATGCTGAAGCGATCTGGTTACAGCAGCTCCCAGTAATGCTTCTCTGAACTTATCCAGTGGCAGCTCTGGCTGAGTCAGAGACTTCTGCTGCTGCCAGCTGGCATGAGTGGTCTCTTCTGTTTTGATACTGAATATTTATCACTGAGACCCTGCAGACAGACACACACATGTGCTGGATGTTGTAGTTAAAATGAGGAAAGATGCTTTGTTTCCATGTTAAGATACATGAGCTGGGAAACAAAGCAACCGACTTTTGGAAGGACTTTAAATACCAAAACTTTGTTCTCAATAAGTATATTGATAGTTGAGTTTAAATAATGAATCAGAGCAAAAAAGCACAATTCAAATTATTTATCAAACAAAAGACCAGTATGGGAACAGATTAATAAATGCCTATAAACCCTTATTCCATGGGGCTGTTTGACAGAAAAAAATCATGTAATGCAAGCAGCATGGCTAGAAGGCAGCAAGCACACCCCATAGTGATGCTTTACCCCACCTGTAAGAATCATGGTGTAGCTAACATGAAGCATTGCAGCTTGAAATTCCAATGCAGGAGAGTGTTTCATGAGATGTGTTCCACACTGGGTGATTGAAAAATATTGCAATGCAATTTTTTGATGCTATTGAACATCAAGACTTTTCTTTGTTTATCCCAGGTTAAGATAGAAACAAAATCATTAATGTTGACATGTTTCTTTAAACAGGCAGCCAAAAAAAGAAGGAAAATTTAGTGTTTAGGCAGGAAGCTAACCAGAGGAAGATGATTTGTATTACATGCAAGTAGAGGTGGACATGAAACAGTTCATCCAAATTTCCTTCTTACGTTTAATGTCTGGGATGAATAACAACATGCAGTCTTTTACCTAAGTTGTCTTTGCAAGCTGTCATCTGAAGACTGGCAAATACAAATCCAATTTGGGACATCCAGGCCTGCAAGCCTGATATCAGCACAAGGCAAAGCATTAGAAGCTATCGTAGAAGGCAATTAGCAAATATCTTGGCAAACATAAGCTACTTGGAAAATTAGCCTGGAAAGTGAAATCCTTCTTTACAAACATTGGCAGTTTTATTCAGAAGAAAAATAAGCTTCTGGCTAGGGATGATCTGGTTGACACAGTCTGGGCTTCTGAAAAGAGATGAATTTTCAAATTGCTTCACCTAAAACTTGTAAGGCAATTAAGTTGTCACGGCATAGGAAGGAAAGAATGATTTGGATAAGAAATAGATTGAAAAGTGAGGAACAGAGATTATGAGCAAACAGTGATTGTTTTGCATGAGAGGAGGGGCACCGGCAGTAGGAGGGCTCTGCTAGAATTTGTGTGCTCATGTTCAACCTAGGTTGGCAGTGAGATGACAAGTTCTGCTGAAGATGAAATGATCTGCAGGGTAGGTAGAGTGAAGATTGGAATGGAAGTGTTGCAGAAGGACGTCAGGATACAGCATGAATAGACAATAAAATGGAAGGTTAAAGTAAGCATAGATATTTATAAAGTAAGGCACACCCCGTCATCAGAGGGAAAGACTGCTGGTTGCTGTTAATAAGGGGGTGGACCTGAAAAGTGTGGTACAAAATGCTTCTTCCCACGACGATTGCTTTTATCTGCTCAATAACTTTGCAAAATATTTTGGAGAAATGCAAAACTTTATGTGGGCTCTAGGGGGTGACTGTGCAAACACTTGGAGTGAGGACTATTGTGGGTTTCTAAATAGACAAGCTGTCATGTGTTCATGAAATTTGACCCAAGACCTGTCAGAAGCCGGGAAGAAATAACAGGGTAGAGTGCAACCTGGTTTTTTCTCTGCTCTTAGTCTTCCCTAGATACTTGTTTATGGCTACTATGTGAGGAAGAATAGACTAGCTAAATCCCTCTGTCTAATCTAGTAGAGCTGTTGTTTTGATATTATTTTGACTTTTGGAAGATCTTTAGGATACTTCAATAGAATAATTCAACAGACTTTTACCTTGTGCTGACCTTTTGATGAACAGCATATAACACAATTCTGTACTCTACTTTCCCATGCTTACCACCCTGACACGTACTTGCACAGACACAGGTGGCTGGCACAGAATTTCCTGTCAAATCTAATGCCATTTGGGATGCCTCAGTCTCAGAAAATGCTTTTTGGCAGGTTTTTGTTCCAAACAGCACGGGTGTTGCATGAGAGGACAGATGCACGTTCTTCTTTATAGGCTTCTTGAGTTAAAGTTCCTTTTTGTTCCTCCCACTAACTTTCAGGAAAAAAAAGTCTTCTTGACAATAGCTGAGTATTTTCAGCTGAATAATTTTCAGGCATACTTGAAAATGAGGAAAATGAAGAAAGACTAGGAGTTTGTTTTCTAAGGAAGCACGGGATTCCCAACTGAACATTTTTTGTAAGAGGGGTAGGCTTCTATCTTAATTCCAGTGTAACTATTACACTTAATAAAGCAGGAGTAGTGTATTATTTCTTCATTGTGCTTACTTAAGCTTGAAAGCTAGAATCTAGATTCCATTTTTTATACCACTTGAATTGGCAAAGCACTCATAGTTGATTTCTATTCTGGACTAATGGGCAGCTTTCAGATCAGTTACACATTTTCAGTTACTATAAATTATTTCACAAGGAGAATGAGTCCGAGTTCCAAAAAGAATTTCTTAGACTCATGTAATAATTTATCAGTTTTATTGACAAGCATTTTGCAAAAGAATATTACATGGTTTCTGTATAAGCAAATAGAATTACTGCTAACTTCTTTTTTTAAGGTTCCTGTCGCATAGTCTCCCCTCAGTCAAACACTGTTAGCTCACTAATCAATCTACTTGTCAAAAAATGTTCTTCTTTGGCAGAAGAGACTGAGAAGTTTGACAAAGCACATTAAGTTGGTGATGTTGATTAATGCTTTTCAGTTAGTAGCATTTTGTTGAACATTATAAATTAAGAATTTTGATGACAGTTGGCTTTTCATAAATTACACACAAGAGAGGCTTATCATTGCAATGAAGCCATTTATTTTTCCCTTCTAAAATTTCTCATGACTCACTGCTTCATGTGAGTTTCCCTCCTGTTTTTTTTAAAGTGCAAATGGCACAAAAGGCAAAATTTGAGGTCTAGGAATGTCTTGGCAAAAGAGAAAATGAATGAAAGCAAGCCTTCAAAGAAGCTTGATTCTGGAGGGTTACCTTAGCTGCTGGTGGGAAACCAAACTGTCAGCCCCGAGCTCCACAGCCTCATTGCTAGATTTGTGCTAAATTTGCATTATGCACCTGACAAAAAATGACTTGCATGGGAAATGCATGAATTTGAAGGTATTAACTTCACCCACCACGAAGTGTAAGTGTGTCTTCAAGTAGTTTTGTTTCTACCCCACTGTTTCTTAACTGTAAACTCTGCAGATTTATTTTTGCAGTGGACAGAATAGTTTATATTTGTCCTGTTCCACAACAGACCTGCAAACCTTTATCATCTGTAGTGATTGTGATACTTCCAATACCCACCTAGCCATGTTCCTGTACGACTGGATTGGACTGGATGATTTTTTGAGGTGCCTTCCAACCCCAAGTGTTCTGTGGTTCTTTGATTCTGTGGTTCTGGATATTCCTGCATTTCATCCAAGTTAAAGAGTTGTAAGGAGGAAACTGAGTTTCTGATAGTTGTAGGCCTTTTTCGTACTTTTGCATGTTCCAAATATATAATTTATTGTCAATTAAAGTATATTTAGATGGAGAAAAACAAAAGCAAAATTTAAAATACTTTCCCTTTATTTTCAGACTCTTTGCTCTCCTTCATTCCTGACTACTCTACCACCTTCTTCCTGATGAACCACACAAGGGGAGATGAAGAAAGGGGACACTGTGGTCAGTCTAACAGTTTCTTTCTGCTGTTCCTTTGTCCTCACACTGTTCCCCTGCTCTGGTACTGGCTTTCATAAGTCATAGTCTTAGGATAAACTTGAGGTGTGGATCCTTATCACAAGCTGTAACCTTTCAGGATAAACGTAGTCTAGTGTGGGCTCTTCCTGGGCCACTGTCAGGAGACACCCACCTGCTCTGGAATGTTATTCTCCATGGACTCTCTACCACCTGCTGGGAAATGCCTTCTCTACTATGGTCTTCTTCATGAGCTGCAGGTAAATATCTGCCCTGGCATCTGGGGCACCACTTCTCTTTTCTTCACCAACCTTGGTGTTTTCAGGCTTTCTCACATTTGTTTTCTCCCTCATTCTTTTCTGTCTCTCATCTTTATTTTTGTTTTAAATATGTCTTTCCATAGCTGCTACCATCTTCATCAATGGGCTTAACTTGTCCTGCAGTACTGGTATGGTATGACACAGGGCAATCCCTGTCTTCTCCCACAGACGTTCCTGAAGCCTCTCATTGCCAAAGATAAACTCTTATTTAATAGAATATCAAATTCAAACTTTTTGATATAACAACCCAAACAAGAGTATTCTATCTGAGCTTTTAAACTGGTTTTATATTGATCAAATTAGGCAACAATATGCCTATTTTATTTATTTGCAGGTCACCAAAGTAATGGCAATGGTCACTGCTATGAGCTCTGCCTTAGAACAGGAAAGAAGAAACAGCTTATATAACTGGAACTACTACAGGAGCTTAGTTCAGCATGATGACATGAATGCTGATGTAAAATTTGGGCTCTGGCTTCTAACTAAGCTTTTGTTGTAACAAATGATGAGGGCCTCACTCTTCTAACTCATCAAGATTTTACAGTATTTTATTAATGAAAGGAATAAGGAGTCAATGAATAAAGAAACTATCATCAGTCTCCAGCACTTCCTTAGTTATCGCAAACCCACCCTTGTAATGGTTTTCTAAGTATTAATGAAGCCAGACACTGCTTTACTTCCAAAAGGAGCTGTAGAGTTAAGAAAACACGCCTGTATTGGTAATGTCTAAAACTATTATCTTAATTAGACACTTCTCCTGTGAGTAAGTGTGGTACATTCACTGTAAAACGGCCACTGATGTATCTCCAGCAATGTTTTTAATTTCAGCGTTCAGGCTCCCAAAAAGCCTGAAGGCGATTTAGCATTTCTCATGAAGAAAAAATTGTTGTGTGGATGTTTGTCACTACTTTTTTTTTTTGTTCCCTCTTGCTTCATTGGTTCTGTAGTTTGAAACTGATGTTATTTTACATAAAATGAAAGTTCATTTTTTGGTCTATCATTTTTAGGAGTGAATTGAACACACTGTTGAGAGAAACGCACTGCTTGTACCCTATGCTCTTTGTCACACTAATGTTTGGATTTGTTTTCATTCCCAGGCTGTAGTGCATCTGGATTCCCCAAAGAAGATCTCCTATGCTGACCTTTACTCTGGCTCTAGGCACAAATATTTATAGAAGTAGGATTTTTTTTTTTTTTCCTCAGTCTATACTTTTTCAAAATCTTAGCATTTGTAGAAATGAAAACAAGTCAGAGCTTGATGATGAAGCTTCTCTGGTTCTGCAGAGTGAAAACAGCACATATAAAGATTAATTCAAGCTTCTTTCTGCCTAGCGGCTGTGTACATGAGCCATGACGTTGAAGATATCATGTGATCCATCAATGAGCCAGTAATGTTACTGATTTTCCAGTTTTATTTGTCATATAGGCTTTAAAAAATGCTTTCTCAGAGGAACTGGACAGGTACTACTTTCTTACTTCACACTGTGTATCTTGTATCAGTGTTTGTTATGTAGCTAGATTAAGCCTAACTTTTTAGATGTAAAAAATCCAGTTTATTGCCATTGGTAGAATTAACCCCAGTTCCCTGGGATTCTTTAATGCCATCCAACTCTCTTTAAAAAGTGCAGGGTAAAATGAAAGGAAATTAAGAACAAGTGATACATGTAATTAAAGCCCCACTGTGACTATATCTACCATTATGGAATTAAAATACTAATGTAAATGTCCCAATCTAAAAATTAGGTTATTAAGGTTTGTTTTGTTGTTTTGTATTTAATTTAGCTTCAAAAATGCTTCATTCTGTTTTGGTTGGTTGGTTGCTTGCTTTGTTGTTGTAGCTTTAACTTTCTTTTTAAATGAGTTGTTATTTTCACAATCTGTCCTAAGGGAACAACATTCTTGATTTTTATATCCTGAAAGCTACATGACTTTATAATTCCTGTTGCAGTGCTATATATCACTCGAGTGAAGTAACCCTTGTAGGGTGCATTTCTGTAAAGGGTTTGATTTAATTTTATTGTATTCTTTTAGACACCTAGCACTGAAGTAGGGACACATCCTGAAGGAACCAAATGGACTTGTGATAATGCCAAGAACGTTATTAACATTTTACATACATGTAAATGGGGGAAGGGAAGCTCTCAAAGTACTTTCTGCCTTGGAACAGAGTTAGAAAGTGTGAGATCTGTCCCAGAACTTGTTTAGTGATCACAGTTAGAGAGCTAACATTTGTGCTGTTCCTCATCTTGACACCTGAGGATCGTGAGATTCCCCCCTAACTACTCACAGATCAGGTGGTGTCCACAGGTACTTTACATCATATATTAGAGATAAAGGTAGTTGTGTTTGCCTTTTCTAGCAGGACCTCCACTGCACTGTTTTGTGAGATCATTTGAAAGCAGGATGAACAGAGCAAGATAAGGCTGCACAAGAGTTCAGAGACTCAGGAGGTGTTAATCACAAAAGCAACTTTTACTTCAAACAGAGTAAGAAACTAAAACCTAGATGCAGTCTGGCAAAGAGAGTAATCAAGCTGGAGTTAAGAAGTGGAAATGACTAAATAGCTTTAATCTGGGTATTGCACAGACCTGTTGCATTTTGAAAGTGTTGATGCTGACAGGATGTGTGGTGTAGTTCAGAGGAGCAGAGTAGGGCACCTGAAAATCAGCTGTGATGAAGACAATCCTGAAAACATCAGTGTTGATGAGTTTGAACTGAAGAGGGTACTGTAGAGAGCCACTGGCTCTAGCCCTTTAGGCTGGAGCAGTTTACATGAAATTCTAGTGTAGGCAGAATTTATCTTATCTGAAGGCAGCTACTTATTGATGTCCAAGAAATACTTAAGAAAAGTATTAAGATGAAATAGTGGATATGCTTATTTTGCAGTGTGATAAACTTCATTTAAGAGAACACTGGGGCTCCTACTCTGAAGACGTAGCAATGGAAGAGGTTGCCGCAGAAACCGTGGGACAACCAAGCAGAACCTGGTGCATGTGTTGCGAAAACAGGAGGCCGGGCGACCAGCTCAGCTCTGGGATCTTGTTCTTGGCTTTTCTTTGACTATTTTCGGGTGAAGGAGGGCTACCCGCTGGCTGGGGAGCGAGGGAGGAGAGGAGGAGGGGCAGCAGGCTCAGGTGGCCTACGTGCCTGAGCACAGTGAAGTACCAGGGGGAGGGCTTGCCGTGGAAAACGTGGGACAACCAAGCTGAACCCGGCACCTGCTGAGAGAGCAGGAGACACCTCTGGCCTCTCACTGACAGGAGGGGGGAAAAAAAAAATCAGAGGACAGGGTGGTTACCATCAGACATGGTGACTACTCACACAAAGGCCAGTAGAAAAACAGTGGACACCCAAACCGAGGCCACACATAAGCACACAGATGTTCAGGCAGGTGGTTGCAGTGAGCGCTGGAGCCTGGCACTCGATATGGAGGAGGGAAGGTACAACACCTGTGTCAGGTGTGAGCAGATGAACATGGTAGCTGAGCTAAAAGAAGAGGTGGAGAGACTGAGAGTTATAAGAGACTGTGAAAGGGAAATTGACTATTTCCATAATGTAATATCTACAAAACCTGATCTAGGGTTGACTCTTAGTGGCTCAGGGGGTCCAACATCCTCCATACAGCAAGTCTCTCAGCTTCCACGTAGTAACCCACAGGAGCAGGTTCAATGGGAACAGGTGTCCACCTGATGGAACAAACGCAAACGGAGCAAGTGTGCTACATGAAGAAGTTCACCTCCTACAGTGCACTTGCAGAATAGGTATGATGCTCTGAGGGAGGAACAGGTCATCAGCAGGGATGAGGACTCAAAAAGACTAGTAACTGCACCAAAGACAGGTTGCCTGAGGCCAGACATAAAGACCAATCCCGAAAAGAAACATTGTAGGGTCATTGTTATAAGAGACTCCCTACTGAAGGGAACAGAGGGCCCAATAGGCAGACGTAACACATTCCATGGAGAGGTCTGCTGCCTCCCTGGTGCCCAGGTAGGGGACATTTTAGGTAAAATCCCCAACTGCATGAGTCCTTCAGACTAAAACCCAGTTCTGGTCTTTCAAGTGGGTAGTGATGATGCATCAATGAAAGGCTCACGATCAGTTAAGAGAGATTCCAGGACCTTAGGGCAACTGCTAAAGGGATCAGGAGCTCAAGCTGTGTTCTCCTCTATCCCTCTAACATCAGCGATGGACGAGGGAAAATTTAGAAAGAGCCAGCAGCAAAATTCATGGCTCCGGGACTGGTGTCATCAACAGAGGTTTGGATTCTACGATCACGGCTCCGTTTACAAGGCACAGGAGCTCCAAACAACCAAAGGGACGCACTTGTCCCAGAGGGGGAAAAGGATCCTGGGGCAGGAATTGGCAGGGCTCATTGATAGGGCTTTAAACTGGGTTAGAAGGGGGAAGGGGTGAATAGCCTCCTGCTGGCTGATGACAAACAGTGGGGCAGCTCACCAGGGGCAGAGGGTTGGAGAGGCAGTGACGGCCCTCAACTTGCCTTGGGGCAAGCAAGGGGTGATGCACCAGGACAGTCTGTGGAAATCAATGGCAATTGGCACAAGAGGAGGACAGGGCCAGCCCAGCTGAGGGGCCTCCATGAAAATGCACAGAGCTTGGGCAACAAACAGGATGAATTAAGGGCCGCTGTGCTGCTGGGATTCCATGACATCGTGGCTATTACTGAAACTTGGTGGGATGATTCCCACAAATGGAATGTAGGGACAGATGGGTACAAGCTCTTTAGGAAGGTCAGGCAGGGACGGTGTGGTGGGTCCAGGACCACAATTCAGTATAAAAGAAAGGCAAGCAAAGCAGTGAGGTCTCGATGACATCTCAGATAAAACTTGCCAGACAACTGATGGCTTAGGGAAACTGCAGAAAGGTTTATATAACTATAACTATATACAGAATGGGAGAGAAGGTTACACAAGTCGGTGCACACAAACTAGAAACTGTGTCATAAATGCCATCACACAACCTGACGAAAATATAATGGGAGGTCACTAAAGTTTGGGCCTTGGATCTTCTTCCAATTTAGAGACCTGGGAAAGAGAGCATGTCAGTCCGGGATGGCCTGAGTTTCTCAGTGCCCACAATCTGCATCCCTCGGTGCAGCAGACATGCATCTCAATGCTCTCGGGATGGCCTGAGTCTCTCAGCGCCTACACCTGCATCCCTCGGTGCAGCCGCATGCATTTCAGCGTGGCTTCTCCAGCTCAACGCATAGGGATGGCCTGACTGCTCAGCGCCCACACCTGCATCCCTCTATGCAGCTGCATGCGCTTCAAAGGACCCAGTCTCTGTCTTTCACACCCAAGGTTTGAGGATTCTCAAGTCCTTCTGCTTTCTTCAGCTAAGCACGAAGGAGTTCTCCCCCAAACTTAAGTGCTGACATTTTTTTCACAGCAGCAGAAATGACAAACAGTCTCTCCTCCTGCTGATCATTCTTTCCAAAATGGTGTTGGCCCAGTCACAGGGTCCCAGCCATGTGCGGGGTCCAACATGGAGACGGACCACATGGCGTCAGCAGGGCCGCACCCCCCACACTCCACATGTGGCCAAGAGGGTCTTCCAGACATCCTCTCCTCTCCTCTCCCTTTCCTGTCTCAGCTCCAGGGGGAAGAGGAGTAGCCCAGCTCACCGATGTTGAAGGCTGTCTGTGGTAGAGGGGTCGTGATGGCATTTCTGCACCAGTCTTGCTTCTCCAGTCCGAGCGCCGTGCGGAGGTGAGCAGCGGCGGCACCGCGCTGCCGCGGCAGGGGAGCCGCTTTGGGTCCGGGGCACCGCTTTGGGTCCAGGGCATGATGGCGTCCACAGATTTTCTCCAATCCGGGGCCGTGGTGCGGCGGTGTTTGTGGCGGCGGCACCGCTTTGGGGCTGCGCACCTGCGGCAAGTTGCGCCCAGGGTCGCTTCCAGACCACGAGGCGGCAGGTGCGCGCCAGCAGTGGGATCAGGCCGGGGCCGTAGCTGGTTCGGAAGCCGTGGCAGGTTGCGGCTGCTTCAGGAACCGCAGTCCCCACCAGAGTCACAGTCCCCCTCGGAGCTGTGGTTCCCCCCCCCCGGCCCGCTCCCAGGGCAGTGGGGGGTCCTCCCTTCAGGGCCACAGCCCCCAAAAAACAGAGCAAACAAAGACCTGGCTTCGGTTTTTATAGGCTGGCTTAGCCAGCCTTTTCTGGGGCAGGTCACAGGACAGACCCTTCCGGGAAAGGGTCCTGGGACCTGTGCAACCGGGATCAGGCCCCCCAGGAAACAACACAAATTTTCTTCCTCATGAAAGCACCTCTGAAAATTCTAGCAGTTCTCAGACTGCAACAGAAGGAGAGGAGGAGGTGTTGCCCTCTACATCAGTGATCAGCTGGAATCAATGGAGCTCCACCCAGGGAAGGATGATGAGCTGCTTGAAAGTGTGAGGGTTAAAATAAAAGGTAAGACAGTGGAGAGTGATGTTACTGTAGGGGTCTGCTACAGGCCACCTGACCAGCAGAAATAAGCAGATGAGGCTCTTCATAGGCAGATAGTAGCGGCTTCCAGGTCACAGGCCCTGCTTCTCATGGGAGATTTCAACCACCCTGACATCTGCTGGAGGGACAACACGGCAAGGCACCAACAATCCAGGTTGTTTTTGGATTGCATGGATGACAACTTCCTCCTTCAAATGGTGGAGGAACCAACAAGAAAAGGTGCTATGCTGGACCTTGTTGTCACCAACAGGGAAGAGCTGGTGACCAGTGTGAGGCTCAGGGACAGCCTTGGCTTCAGTGATCATGATGCGGTTGAATTTCAGATCCTCAGGGCAACCAGGAGGAAGTTTTCTCAGCTTACGACACTGGACTTCAGGAGTTCAGACTCTGATTGCTTCAGGGATCTGCTGGCCAAAGTATCATGGGATGAAACCCTTGAGGAAAGAGGGGCCCAGGACAGCTTGTTAGTATTCAAGGATCACCTCCTCTGTGTCCAGGAGCAATGTATACCAACAAAGAGGAAAGCAGGGAAGAATGCTAGGAGGCTGCCTGGCTGAGCAAGGAGCACCTGGACACACTGTCACACAAAAAGGAACTCTACAAGGACTGCAAGAGAGGACAGCTAGAATGGTTGGTATGTAAGGATGCTGCCCAGACAGCTAGAGATCTGGTTAGGGAGGCCAAGGCACAGTTTGAATTTGGCCTAGCCAGGCAGGTCAGAGGGAACACCAAGAATTTCTACCGCCATATGAATGGTAAGAAGAAGACTAGGGAAGGTGTGGGCCCCCTCAGAAAGGAAACAGGTGATGTGGTCACAACTGACATGGAAAGGCTGAGGTTCTCAATGACTTCTTTACCTCAGTCTTCACTGCAAAGGCCTCCAGCCACACTCCCAGAGTCATCGAAAATAATGCAGGGACTGCAAGGAAGAACTACCCATCATAAGTGAAGATCTGGTTCGTGATCCCCTGAAGGACATCAAAGTGTTCAAGTCCATGGGACCTGATGGGATACATCCACGGGTCCTGAGAGAACTGGCAGATGAGGTTGCTAAACTCCTCTCTATTCTATTCCAAAAGTCCTGGCGGTCTGGTGAAGTCCCCACTGACTGGAAAAGAGGAGACATCATTCCTATTTTCAGGAAGGGTAGGAAGGAGGAGCTGGGGAACTACAGGCCAGTCAGTCTCACCTCTGTGCCTGGTAAGATCATGGAGCAGATCCTCCTGGAGGCACTACTGAGACAGGAGAATAGTGAAGAGGTGATTGGGCACAATCAGCATGGCTTCACCAAGAGCAAATCATGCCTGACAAACCTGGTGGCCTCTTACAAACAGGTCACAACATTAATGGATGAGGGGCAGGCGACTGATGTCATTTACCTGGTTATGAGCAAAGCATTTGACACTGTCCCGCACCACATTCTGGTCTCCAAGTTGGTGAAGCATGGCTTTGATGGGTGGACCACTAGATGGGTAAAGAACTTGCTTGATAGCCACACCCAAAGAGTCACTGTCAATGGGTCCAATGGACCCAAATGGGTCCATTCAAGTGGAGGCCAGTGACAAACGGAGTCCCTCAGGGATCGGTCCTGGGACCAGTCTTGTTCAACACCTTTGTCCGTGACATGGACAGACACATTGAGTGCACCCTCAGCAAGTTTGCTGATGACACCAAGCTGTGTGGTGCAGCAGACAGTCTGGAGTGCAGGGATGCCATCCAGAGGGACCTGGACAGGCTGGAGAGGTGGACACAAGACAACATGATGGGATTCAACAAGACCAAGTGTAAGGTCCTGCGTCTGGGTTGAGGCAATGCTAAGCACAAATACAGGCTGGGCAGTGACTGGCTGCAGAGTAGTCCTGAGGAGAGGGACTTGTGGGTGCTTGTGGATGAAAAACTCAGCATGAACTGGCAGTGTGCATTTGTGGCTGGGAAGGCAAACCTGATCCTGGGGTGCATCAGGAGAAGTGTGGCCAACAGGTCAAGGGAGGAGATTCTCCCCCTCTGCTCCACTCTGGTGAAACCTCACCTGGAGCACTCTGTCCAGTTCTGGAGCCCTTATTACAAGAGGGATGTAGACGTGATGGAGCGAGTGCAGATGAGGGCCATAAGGACGATCAGAGGGCTGGAGCACCTCTCCTGTGAGGCCAGACTGAGAGAGTTGGGGCTGTTCAGTCTGGAGAAGAGGAGGCTCCCAGGTGACCTTATTGTGGCCTTCCAACATCTGAAGGGGGCCTACAAAAAGGCTGGGGATGGGCCTTTTAGGATGGCGGGTAGTGCCAGGACTAGGGGGAATGGAGAAAACCTGAGATGGGTAGATTTAGGGTGGATGTGAGGAGGAAGTTCTTCAGCGTGAGAGTGGTGAGAGCCTGGAATGGGTTGCCCAGGGAGGTAGTTGGGGCCCTATCTTTGGAGGTGTTTAAGGCTGGGCTGGATGGGGCTTTGTCCAACCTGATGTAGGGTGGGGTGTCACTGCCCATAGTGGGGGAGTTGGAACTGGATGATCCTGTGGTCCCTTCTAACCCTGACTGACTGTGTGACTTGGTGTAGGTGATCCTGCTTGTCAGGGGTATTGGACTAGGTGATCTTTTGAGGTCCCTTCCAATCCCTAGTGATTCTATGATTCTAGTATTTATGTCTAAACATGGAAATTACAGAAAGAAGGTCCAGTGGAACCCAGTGCCACTAACTCTAAGTGTTTTAGGTGTTTAAAATGTGTGCTTCACTTCTTGCCAGCTGGTTTTTGCACACTGTAAGCACCCAATAACCCAGCAGCTACCCCTGTAGAACTTAATTTATGATGATGATGTTATTTGTTATCTGTGCTGAAATTTCTCTCTAGAGTCAGAGTCAGAAGAAATCCATGAATTAAATTAACATTCCAAAGCATTAGATTTAATTTACATAAAAATAAAAACATACATTTAAAAACAATAATGAGCAAGCACACATTTTGCTGAGAGACTACCTGTATAATTCTTTGAGTGAGTATATTCTTCATGTAGGACCTTTTCATTTAATTTAAACTGAATTTTGTAGTATTTCAGGAATAAGACAAATTTTGTCTGTATTAAAATTAATTGTATAGAATAAGATTAATATTAAGGCATCTCATTATGCAGTGGTCTTGAAAATTAGTTTAATGGCTTCCTTTACACTGAATTTGTTTTGGTTATTGAGGTCAGTATTGTGCTACATTAGTATTTAGTTCCTCCTTCATATTTTAAAATATAAGAAGAAATAATTTTCCCGTAGCTTAAAAGTGACCCTTAGTAATAGAAAGTGGCCTATAGATTCAAAGAGAGTTTAGATATAAGACCCATCATCCTTCTTTATTTTCATAAAGCATTCTTCTAGAAATACTTTATATTCTTTATTTCGTAATGATAAAGTTACAAGCTCTGAACAAGTAGGTTTTGAACTTTTATTTTGCACAAGGATTGAACTGCATGTGCCAATAAAGATTATTGACTAAACAAATGTCTCATAGTAATTTTCTAAATCAGTTTGATGAAAAAATTTCTTCCAAGGTCAAGAGAGAGTGAGGGGTAAAATGACTGCAACATAGCCAAGACTCTACCCAAGGGAACAGATTTGAGAGAATGTCAGTCTTTAACTTACTAAGATATAAATTTGGATACTTTAAATAGTTTAATGAGGTTAAAGGGGTCAGAAAATGGTGCTTATGTTCATATTACCAATCCACTGCAACTACAGGTTTCCCCAGAAAAGCTTTATTGAACAGAAAAAGGCCAACATGTACATTATAATGGGCTCCTCTGGGCTCCTCAGTTCAAGAGGGATGTGGAGCTGCTGGAGAGAGTTCAGCATGGGGCAACGAAGGTGATAAAGGAGGTGGAGCACCTCCCTTACAAGGAGAGGCTGAGGGAGCTGGGTCTCTTTAGCTTAGATAAGAGGAGACTGAGGGGTGACCTCATTAATGTCTCTAAATATGTGAGGGGTGGGTGTCGGGAGGATGGCACTGGGCTGTTCTCAGTGTCATCTAGCGATAGGATGAGGGGCAATGGTTGTAAGCTGGAACATAGGAGGTTCCACATCAACCTGAGAAGGAACTTCTTCACGGTGAGGGTGACAGAGCACTGGAACAGGCTGCCCAGGGGGGTTGTGGAATCTCCCTCACTGGAGATACTCAAGACCCGACTGAATAAGTTCCTGTGTGACTTGGTTTAGGTGATCCTGCTGTTGCAGGGAGATTGGACTAGATGATCTAGTCCAATCTTAGTCAATCTTAGGCTTGAGGTGAGGAGAAAGTTCTTCACCAAGAGAGTCATTGGCCACTGGAATGGCCTGCCCAGGGAGGTGGTGGAGTCGCCAACTCTGGAGCTGTTCAAGGCACGATTGGACGTGGCACTTGGTGCCATGGTCTAGCCTTGAGCTCTGTGGTGACAGGTTGGACTTGATGATCTATGAGGTCTCTTCCAACCTTGATAATACTGTGATACTGTGATACTGTGATCTTTCGAGGTCCCTTCCAATCCGTAATGATTCTATGATTCTATGATTCTATAATCCTCCGAAGGAATCATAGTGATAGGAGAAGGCGAAAGATACATAACGAGTCATCATGGTTGTTAAACTAAACTTCCTCTTCTGAGTAGTGGTCAATGGGACAGACTCTAGTTGGAGGCCTGTATCTAGTGGAATCCCCCAAGGGCCGGTACCGGGACCAGTCCTATTCAATCTATTCATTAGTGACTTGGACAAGGGATCAGAGAGTACTGTCAGCATGTTTGTTGGTAACACAAAGCTGGGTGATTTCACAGAATCACAGTACATTAGGGATTAGAAGGGACCTCGAAAGATCATCTAGTCCAATCCGTCTGCCAGAGGAGGATCCCTCAGACCAAGTCACACTGGAATATATCCAGTGTTGCTGACACCCCAGCAGACTGTGCAGCGAGACCTGGAAAGGCTAGAGAGCTGAACAGAGAGATATTTAATGAAATATGACAAGGGTAACTGTAGAGTCTTACATCTGGGCAAGAACAACCCCAGGTACCAGTATAGGTTGGGGATTGAACTGTTGAAGAGCAGTGTAGGAGAAAGGGACCTGGGGGTCCTGATATACAGCAGGATGACCATGAGCCTGCAATCTGCTCTTGTGGCCAAGGTGGCCAACAGCATCCTGGGGTGGACCAGAATGGGGATGGTTAGCAGATCGAGAGAGCTTCTTCTGACCTTCTACTCTGCACTCACAAGACCACATCTGGAGTATTGGGCCAGTTCCTGTGCTCCTCAGTTCAAGAAGGACACAGAACTGCTGGAGAGAGTCCAGCGTAAAGCAATGAAGATGATGAAGGAAGTGGAACATCTTCCTTATGAGGAGAGGCTGAGGCAGCTGGATCTCTTTAGCTTGGAGAAGAGTACACTGAGGGGTGACCTCATTAATGTTTATAAATATTTGAAGGGTGGGTGTCAGGAGGATGGAGCCAGGCTCTTCTCAATGTCATCTAGTGATAGGACAAGGGCTGATGTGTGTAAGCTGGAACATAGGAGGTTCCATTTAAATATGAGAAAGCACTTCTTCATAGTGAGGGCAACAGAGCACTGGAATGGGCTACTGTGGTGGGTTCAAGACTACAATTTAAGTTAAAAGAAAATAAAGCAAAGCAGTGAGGTCTCGATGGCATCTCAGATAAATTTGCCAGACAATGGATAGCTTAGGGAAAATGGAAGAGGGTTCATTAAATCTATAACTCTATACAGAAAGGAAGAAAAGGTTAATCAAGTTAGTGCACACAGACTAGAAACTGTGTCAGAAATTCCACCACACATTCTGAGAAAAATATGATGGGAGATCACTATTGTATTGGTCCTTAGGTCTTTTTTTCACATTCGAAATCTGCGGGAAAAGAGCATGTTAGTCAAGTAGAGAAGAGTACCACCACCCTCTCTATTACTCATGCATCACCCCCATCTGCAGTACAGAGAGACCCAAACTGTTTGCAGACTGGTGAATTCTTCAATTCTTCAGCGTAGCTTCTCCAGCTCCATGCTCTCGGGATGGCCCGATTCCTCAGTGCCTGAACTGCAGCCCTCGGTGCAGCAGACATGCGTTTCAAAGAACCCAGACTCTGTCTTTCATGCACAAGGTTTAAGGATTCTCAAGCCCTTCTGCTTTCTTCAGCTAGGCACAAAGAAATTCTCCCCCAATACTTAAGTACCCCCAGTCTTTCTCAGTGGCAGAAAAGGCAAACAGTCTCTCTTCCTGATGATCAGTCTCTCTAAAATGGTGGCAAGCAGCCATGTAGCCCCAGCCACGTGCAGGATCCAAGATGGAGACCAACTGCATGGTTGTGTCAGCAAGGCCGTCTCCCCCCACTCTGCACATGGCCAAGAGGGTTTTCCAGGACCCTCTCCTCTCCTCTCTCTCTCCTCTCTCAGCTCCAGGAAGAGGAGGAGTACCCCAGCTCACCGCGATGCTGAAGGTCTGCTCTGTGGGGGTGGGGGGTGATGATAAATTTGCACCAAAGTCTTGCTTCTCCGGTCCGTGGCCAGGATCGTGTGGCATCAGGTCCAGGCTGGGGCGGGGATTGCTGCACAAAGCCACTGCATCTCCTACCCACGATGGCGGGATTGGAGTCCTCAGGGAGCCACCATAAGCCATGGCAAGGGGGATTGGAGTAGATAATCTTTCAAGGTCCGTTCCAATCCCTAATGTTCTGTGATTCTGCGAATGCAGGCAAAACAGACATTTCCATGTTTTCAACGATCTTTTAAGATATTATTCAAGATTATTGTTATAAAAAAACTATAAATATAATTTTAGAAATTTTGAATATTATCTAATTCATCTTTTCATCCCACCTGAGGTATTTGGAGATGGAATCAAGTACTTCATGTATTGTTTCTGCCACAATCTCTGAGTTCAAGGTCTCTTGCACATGTTAAAAGTAGAGTTATTAATGGCAGACAACTTCGTACAGGTTCTGAATTAATTTAGGCTAATTTTATTTGCAAACACCTGTAAATCCAACGCTTTATTAAACTCATTCAGGTTAAATCTCTATCCATCTGTGTAAATCTGCCTCTCTGGCTTATTTGTGTGCCCACTTTTCCCTCTGTTTCTGATCAACATGCTGCAAGGGTTGTCATGCATTCAGGATTTTGAGGTATGGAGAAGATAGTGAGCTTGCCCCAAATTAGCCAGAAAGGCTATGCTGGAGGAGGGTAGAGAATCTGTGTTCTGAAGTTTGTTTTCTCTATCCATGCCCTTCTCTGTTGTACCTTTTTAATGTAAAAATATATCTTTTTCTCTATCTGTGGAATGAGAAGTAGAACATTTTAGAGTACATTTCAAAAGGTTTCTCTCCAAGGAATCTTGTACCGGAGACAATAACTTGTACAAGAAGGATCTTAAATATGTTATCAGGTAATGGATAATTACTTTATGTCCTGTATGGTGATATAGGTGTGGGATGTGTATTCTGTGTTACGCTGGGATGGAGTGTAAAGTCTTTGTAGAGAAGGACTGCTTGAGAGAGTCCAGCAGAGAACCACAAAGATGATGAAGGGAGTGGAGCATCTCCCTGATGAGGAAAGGCTGAAGGAGCTGGGTCTCCTTAGCTTGGGAAAAAAAGGCGACTAAGGGGTAACCTCACTAAAGTTTATAAATATGGAAAGGGTAGGTATCAGGAGGGTGGACCCAGGCTCCTCTCAGTGTCATCTAGTGATAGAACAAGGGGAAATAGGTGTAAGCTCGAACATAGCAGGCTCCACAGAAATATGAGAAGGAGCCTCTTCACGTTGAGGGTGACAGAGCACCGGAATGGGCTGCCCAGTGGAGTTGTGGAGTCTTCTCTGGAGATATTTAAAACCTGCCTGGACATGTTCCTGTGCAACTGGATCTAGGGGATCCTGCTGTGCTGGGGGGGATTGGATTTAGATGATCTTTTGAGTTCCTTTCCAATCCCTAATGTTCTGTGATTATTGTCTATAAACAGATAAGGCCTTGTGGTTTTTCCTTTGTCAGCCATTACTGTTCTTATTATGTTAAGATGAACAGAATACTGTTACAAGAATGCAAAAAGCTGATTGAGAGTAGTTTAGATGTCAGCTTGAGTGTGTATAATGTGTATATTACTGCATAGCTCCACGACAGCAGCAAATTTCTTCCTCTTCACACTTCCCAGTTTATTTGCTATTGATTTATATTTGGATGGAGTGGCAAACTATATGAGTTCATTGGGTTTTGTGTGGTAAGATTTTGGCAGCAGGGGTCTACAGGAGTGCCTTATGTCTGATAGAGCCAATGCCAGGTGGCTCCAAGATTGACCCATGATAGTAATTGATTAGTGAGCTCTTACTGTCCTTATCTCAACCCATGAGATATCATTGAGGAACACTGATCTCCATGAGGATCATTTTTCTCCTCCAGTCCAGTTGAGGATATGGAGTGACAGACCTGCATGCATGGCACCTGGAGTCCAGCTGTGGTCCACCCACCACAATAAAGATGCCTCATTTCCCCATTTAGATGGATAATTCCACTTCCAGATGGTGATACATATCCTTTATGTTTCCACTTGCTAAGAGAGACAGAAGCTTCTGGCTCTGTGCTTGCTGTTTCTGTGTGAAGTCATTGAAGTCTTGGCACAGAATTTCCTCTTTGTACTTGACATTTCCTTCTCTAGGGAAATACTGTGGGACTGACCTGGTTCAGCCAATGTACCCAAACACTGGCTCGGTTTGTCCCACACAGAGTCTTATACATCATTATTTGGTGAACTGTTAATTCCCCTTGCACTACCAGGTCTACAACAGGATTCTTGAATTGATTTATAAAGCCTTCAGTTTGTTAGGCCATGTTTATCTCCCTGATGAATCTCTTTCCAGCATAGCATTGATTATCTGACACTTGACATTTCAAGTTTTCTCAAAAGTAAGTTGTATTCTCTGGAAACTTTTCTCAAAGCAAGCCGGATGTAGTCTCTCTTTATCCCCTAACATACCTACTAAAAAAGAAAGTTTTTGTTCCACAGCAGTAAATGTGGAGAAGTGTTTCACGGTTTTGGTCAAAAATAGCACCTCACAGACAAAATCAGGCTTGAATATAAAGGTGAAATACTGGACAAAGTTGAGAATCTTGTATTTTTTATTTAACTTTATGTAGTTCATCAGAACAGATCTGTTTCTTCTGTTCTCTTTATTTGGATTTAGATTGCAAGAAATGCTCAGGATTTAAGAAGCGAGCATTTCTGAAATACAAATAAAATCAGTCAGACTGAAACATTCGTTATAAACCTTGAAACAACATGTGTTATGGAGTCAGGAATGTGGAGTCTGATGAGGAAAATGCCTTCAGTTACTAGCAGGCAGCCAATATTCTTCATTGTGAACAGATCTCCAGGTAAGAATGACTATAAAAATAGACATCCACAGTGTCTCTGTAAGCAGAAATAAGAAATGATGAGGCTTTGTTTAGGAATCAACATAATTATAAAATGTCATAAAGGTGACAGCGGGCATAAGCAAACAACACGTAGAATCAGTTTTCTTGTGGATTTTAAGTCCTTACTGGCAATGTCAACAACACATTTTGTATTAGAGTGACATTAGTGACATTGCAAAATATTAGTGGGTCATAATCCAGGATGGAGTGTTCAGGTTTGTGACACCAGAACCAAAATTCCGTTCTGTTATGCAGAAAGAGAAAAGCTGAGTTTTATGCTGCTGCAGTTTATCCTTCAGTGGCATTTAATTGTACAATGGGCTTTTAGCCAACAGCAGACATCAAGGTTATTTACAGAAATGGTAATAATGACAGAGATTGTCTTGTGAATTAAGACACTGCTGCAGGAGGCCAATAGTGAACAGGAAGTTTATAATTTCTTTTGGCTAGGAACTGTTTTGGTGTAATACATCTTTTACACAAAAAACCTAAAAGGAGTCATAGATAAGCTTGTAGAAATGTTTGGTTTGAAAGGGACTTTATGGATCATCTAGGCCACCTTCACCTCACCTCTTGTGATAATTCATGTCTTTCATGAGATCAGGTGTATGAAAATCCTGGCTAATCTGACTTTGGTCAGATTAATAATTCCTGTGATGAGGCAACCACAGGCAACTGGAGAAGTTGTAGATGAAGAGAGACAACAAATGGTGCCATGGGCTTATTGCAACTGCTAGTTGTTCTATACCGTAAGGTATTTTTGCATAGGGAGAACTTTTTCAGGTAATTTGTTTTTATAAACAAAAACTGGATTCTTCTTGCTATTCTTGGTGTTGGATACAAAAATTAGTGAAATGTATGATGAGAATTGTGAAATTCCTTTTTCATTGCTTATAACTTTTATGGTTTTAACACTCGGATAAGAATGTTGCAAACCAAGTTCCTTTATCTGCCTCTGGTTGTCCCTTTTTCTATTATTTTCAATGTTTCAAAATTCATCATCTGTGTCAGAAAATAAGATTAAAGAAAGAATATATATTTTCCAGACATTTCTAAAACAAATAGTCAAAATCCCCCTACATCCCACATATTTTGTCTGTGTTATGGACTTTGCATAGTTATATACTCTTTGATTGTTTCCTAATTTGGTTTGATTTTAAAGCTTTTTTCCATCTTTATTAGTCTTTATCTGCAGGTGCATCAAAAATATGTGGTGCGTGCACACAAGTGCACATTTGTATATACTGAAGAAAATAAAGCATAAAAATTGTTCCAAATAGTTTGTCTATAGGACTGAAAAACATGAAATGGCACTGCTGCATATAAATAGTGCTGGGAAAATAAACTGCCACCTAGCAATAGCCATTTCTTCTAAGATAACAACCTCCACTTTCTGTGTTGTGATTAAACCAGGAGGACTGCTGCTTATATTGTCCGTGTGCTCTTATTTTGACAATGTCAGTACCATATTGTTTGAGATTTAATCAAATCATAGAAAATGGCAACTGAATTAAATTACTATAAAATACTATATAATTAGAGAGAGATTATGAGGATTTTAATGGTGAGATATTATGAATTCCCATCCTTATACCAGCTGTTATATTTTAAGAGTAAAAACACGTTTCCTTCAAAAGTTACCTATAAAATACATCAATCTTACAGGTTACCCTCTTTCTTATACACAAGCAAATACAAGCAACTTTGTTGAGTTCTTATGGGAAGCTTTCCTGAACATGTGAAATCGATATAACTTTGTTTCCTATTCCAGTGTGCTTCACTTCTACAGTTCAAAGAAGGCTTCTGTGTGTGAGCAGCAGTGTCAGTAAACTTGAGCCAGCATGTGGATGGAAACACAGAGCTGAGTGTTCAAAGTGTACCTTAGAGTAAAAGAGCAAGTATGTGTTTGAAATACACTGTTGAAGTTCTATGGATGTTCCTAACCATGGGTGTTGTGTTCTGTATATTCTCTGCATCCTCAGTGTTATATGTAATTTGACCCAAAACGTGGAAACGTGTTATTCTTAGCCAATTACAATTTATTAAATAAAAACAAGTGAAGAGCACTTATACCTCATGCATGGTCCATCATTGGTCAATTAGAAAAGCAATGCGGGCTTCTCACTGGGCTAGGTGTCCTCTTTGGAAAGAAGCCGACACATCATTGGACAGTTCTTAATGGACTCAGGCTTTTCATTGTTGTTAGGGTTATTCCTGTTGTAGCATGGTCTCTTCAGGTGTCTTAGAAGATGCATGTAGCATGGTCTCCTTAGGTGTCTGGGAAGACGCCTTTCCAAAGTGGCGTAGCAAAGAGGACTAAATAATAATAATACAACAACACTAAAAACAAAGTACATGAATCACCAAGATACAATCCCCCATTTTCTATTTTTATATAATTGATTCACGTTACCAACAAACACTGCATACATCTACACAACAGGGTATTAAACATGGAAACATCAAATATTTTAAAATTCTTTTACACTTACAAATAAAATTTTAGTGACTGTGGGAACTTTATACTTATGGCATTGGTTTATAGTAAAATTTGGGAGCTCACCCATCCCGTCTAGTCCTGGCTACACCTCGGCTGCAGTTATTTGCCATAGTCAGGACCAAGGTAGTCACCCCTAGCAGGATCAGAAGAGGTCAGGTAAGGGCCATAGTGGTTGGCGATCTCAGCCCCAAAGGGGTTGCAGCCCCTTTAAACCATACTTTTGGTTCCCTACCCGGTCTTGCCCTCTTCCTTGATTTTAAGGGATAGCCCTTCTGAGCAGTCCCGGGGTCATAGGGTTTCGCTCTTTCCAATACACCAAAAAAACTTGGTATATATATATTTTATAATAAAATACCCACAGTGACTTATCTTCATATTTGACAAAGGTCTTTTTACGTCCGTTTGATGGTTAGCTTGGTCTCTCCTGGTTCAGATGTTATCTTCCACTGCTCAGCCACAATAGGTCCTTTCACGCGAAATACATGAGTCCATCCCTCTCAGCAGTTCTTACAGCCATTTCTATTGCTAATAGAACGAGAAAAGGTCCCTCCCAGAAGGGAGATAAAGTCTCCTCTTTCCATGTTTTTATTAAAACCTTGTCTCCCAGTTTCAAATGATGAATTGCGAATCCTAATGGTGGTGTTTTAACTATTATTCCAATCTCTCTTAATTTGTTTAATCTTTTCCCAATAGTTATTACATATT
>VXBP01004635.1:36196-133160 GCA_013400115.1 Rhinopomastus cyanomelas
GGTCAGTCCCCAGCCTATACTGGTACCTAGGGTTGTTCTTGCCCAGATGCAAGACTCTGCACTTACTCTTGTTATAGCTCATCAGATTTTTCTCTGCCCAGCTCTCCAGCCTGTCCAGGTCTCGCTGAATGGCAGCACAGTCTGCTGGGGTGTCGGCGACACCACCCAGCTTTGTGTCGTCAGCAAACTTGCTGACAGTGCATGCCAATCCCTCATCCAAGTCATCAATGAATAGATTGAACAGGACCGGTCCCAGCACCGATCCCTGGGGCACTCCACTAGATACAGGCTTCCAACTAGACTCTGTCCCATTGACCACCACTCTCTGACTTCTACCCTGTAGCCAGTTTACAATCCACCTCGCTACCCGAAAATCTAGGCCACACTGCCTCAGTTTGTCTGCAAGGATGCTGTGAGAGACCGTGTCAAATGCCTTTCTTAAGTCAAGATGATGATAGATGATAGAAGTCATGATAGATGATAATCCAGTCTCACTGTGTGGTTCAGTTCTCATATTTAAAAGGGCTAAAGGTAAACATTTTGTCCAAGGCATTTGCGTCTCAATCATCAATTTGGGCAATTGAATCGTTTGATTCATCCCTTCTCCTGTGGGTGAAACATCCATGGAAAATCATGCGAGTCGGAGACCCACGAATACCATGAAGGTCAGCGACCCACGAATATCATGCAGGTCAGGGACCCACAAGATCTTCCTTTTTTGAAGATTGGGGTAACATTTGCTATCCTCCAGTCTCTAGGCACCTCTCCTGATACTCATGAAGTAGGTGTTGAATATGTCTGCTTTCTCTGTATCATCTGTCTCCAGGGCACCCACCTCATTCAGTAGGGGGCCTACATTGCTCTAGTTTTAGTTTTACCTTCAATGTATTTGAAGAGCCCTTGACCTCTCTTGCAAGGTTTAATTCCAAGGAGGCCTTGGCTTTTCTAGTTGAATCCCTACATTCTCTCACCAGAGGCTTATAATCACCCCGGGTGGCCATCTTCCTCTTCAGTTTGCCCAGAAGCTCTCTCTTTAACCTCGCAGGTCTTCTGGCTCCCTTCCTTGACTTATTTCTTGTTGGAATGCTCTTTTCTTGTGCTTTAAGAAAGTGGTCTTTGAATGTTAACCAGCTCTCTCTGGCTTCTTTACCTGCCAGTACGCTGTCCCATGGGACTTCCCCTAGCAATTGCTTGAAAAGGCCAAAGTTGGCCCTCCTGAAGTCAAGGGTTGTGATTTTGCTACCTATTCTGTCCCTACCACACGAGACCCTGAACTCATGGTCACTGCAACCAAGGCTGCCAGCAGCCTTCACTGCTTCAACCAGACCCTTCTTGTTGGTGAGATCCAGCAGCACTCCTTTCCTAGTGGGCTCTTTGACCATTTGCATCAGGAAATTGTCACCGGTGTACTGAAGGAACCTCCTGTACTGTGGGTGGCTGGCTGAGTAGGTCTTCCAGCAAATATCAGGGTAGTTAAAATCCCAGAACCAGGGCCTGTAGCTGTGAGGCTGCTGCCAGCTGCCTGCAAAAGATCTCATCAACTTCCTCATCCTGATCTGGTGGTCTGTAATAGATATACACAACAGTGTCACCCATGCCAGCCTGCCACTTAATACACACCCACAAACACTCAGCTCTCTCTTCTGCTTCTCTTGGACAGAATTCAATACATTCCAGTTGCTCTCTCACATAGACTGCAACTCCTCCACCCCGCCTTGCTGACCTGTCCCTCCTAAAAAGGACATAACCATCCATGGCCACATTCCCGTCATGCCACCTGTCCCACCAGGTCTCCGTAATTGCTTCCAAATCATAATTGCCTGACCGGACACAGATTTCTAACTCCTATTGCTTGTTCCTGACCAACAGCACCAGTGAGATTGGCAAAATCTGAAAAAATAGTGCTTCCTAATGGACTAATTCTGCAGAGGCAGCAAAGAGCACAAAGCGCTTCTTGTTTCTGTGAGCTCAACAATACATAGCAGGGAAGGCTTGCTCAGTTTAAAGAACACTGCAGTGGATCAAGTAAAAATAAATATGCAGTATCTAGCCAATAATTTCCATCTAATTCTCTCCTAAATTCCGAAAAATGTTGAAATATTTAATTTTTTTAAATATAGACATGTTGATTAAATGGATCTATACAGCTGCTGGAGGATAAATGATATGAATAAGGAGTTAAGAAAAATTGTGTTAATGATGAGGAACTTCATCAATTACTTCAGCTTTATGCTGTGAGTTTTAAAGAATATGGGAAGCAATGGAAGGCTTCAGATGCCTTCATTTTAGCACCTCACTTGAACCTTAGTTTTCAAAATAAGAAGAAAAAGGCATTTCAGAAAGCTGTTATCATGATACCTCTTGAATGCAAAAATTCAAGATGAAATGGCCTTCTCCATTTCCTCTCCACAACCCTTGCTAAGTTTATGAAATGTCTGATAATTGTTCCCTTTGGAATATCTTTTCAGCATCACTGATTCGTGAGCCTACGGAGCTGCAAACAAGTCCAGTCAGGTTTGTACACAAGAATGACATTTGTCAACGTGTTCAAACCTTTTGAAAGGATCCAGATGCAGGACTTTCACACCAGGTTATCATCCCCTTAGGAAAAAGCAAACCACTGATATGTCACAATGATTGATAAAGCACCACCCTGAGATGCCTAGGAATCAGTCACTGATTCTTAATGGAAAAGGACATAAAAATATCCAGGAAAGGGTACAACTAGGACAAAATGTTATACATGATGTGTGCATTATTTATACAACACATGTATAAAAGATGTTTTTCACAGTAGGAGGACAGCTTAATAGAGAAGCAGCTGTCTTCTAACCTAAATTCAGATAGCATCATTGATTGCCAAGGATACTTGGTAGCCCAGCAGCTCTACCATAACTCTTCTTAGCCTCCAAGGATAAGCTGTTTATCTTACCTGATCGGCAGACTTGCACAAAGGAGGACAAAAAGTTGTGTGTTTTTAATATAGCAGGCTGACTCTGCCTGGTTTATGGCAATCTGGAGTCTTTGCTCCATTCTGAGTGGAATACCATCTGCCTTTTTGCACTGCACTCAATGCACTACTTGAAAGGCAGGAGTTGGCAGTCTGATTCTCTCCTCCCATTTTACACTGAAATCAAGCTGCCAGTTCTAGAGACACTCTTCTCAGAGCAGGTAATGCCAATAAAAGAAGTACTGAGAAGTGATGGGAATAGCAGGTATTCCAGATCAGCCACATCATCACCTGGTGGTTGGTGCTTTTCAGCTTTTGTCGCACTCTCCTTTAGCTGACCTCTGATGTCAGAGGAGGTGGCTGGCGTCTCTGCCTCACTAATCATCTCTGACATGTGGCTGGCACTGGCAAATTTACTCAAAAGGATGTGCCTGCTGTGTTCTAGATTGGCCTTCACTCATGGGAGGAGAATAAGTGCTGTGTATTTTGGATCAGGGATCTAAAAATGTAATGAGTGTTTCGTGTCCTGCTCTGCTTTCTAATTCTCTTTCACACAGGAGTCCTTCCTGTTGCAGACTTACCATAGTAAGTCATAAATTCTTCAGGCTGTGCTCTTGCAACTCCAACTTTTTCTTTGTCCAGAAAAACAAAATGGATTACTTAATTCAGAAAGCAGCAACATTTTGGAGTATCCTAAATTAAATAAATAGACCAAAATAAAATATTTTTTTAATGAAATTATTTGTATCTGGAGTGATGAGATGAAGTCTGGAGCACTTTAAAATTTAAATATTTCCCATACGTTTTAACAGAGAGATGAATTGTTTGCTAATCTTTCTTCCTTCAGTTGCTCTGTGTCTGAGGAGTTGTGTGATACTGAATGACACAGCTGCAGAGAGGACCATGGCAAGGATTTGTACACAATTCTGTTCACAGAGACTTAGTCCCTTTCAGCTACAGCTCAGAATGAAAAAAAAGTGTGATTTTTATGGGTTCTCCAGTGAGTTTATTCAAAAGTGTCTCTGTGTTTGTGCCCTCTGGGAGAAACTTCTAATAAGGCTTGATAAATCAGTAATCATGTGCGTGCATACATCTTCACTCTCACCTGCTAAGACTAAACAGAGTTATTTCTTAATTCCCTTTCTGCTAGTGAATCACAGTGAAGATTTGAAGTAATGAGATGGTTTCTTCTTTCTGTGTGATATGATCACTGAATTCCTTGATTAGTGACTTCTCATTTTATCAATGAACACTCCTTGGAATTTCAATTGGGTGTTTCCATTGAGGAAATTTTAAGAAAAAGTGAAGTGTTTCAGTAATCATGATAGTCGAGGGAAAAATCGTTTGAATGTCAAACAGAAATGTCTGATTTAGTGGTGGGTTTAAATTTATGAAGATTTTGTTTATGTGCATTCATTTCCAAAAACGTGAACACGCATTGGCAGATGCCTGGAGTTTCTATGCCCAGTTATAAGCTTGTTAGGAAATTTCTGTACAAAAGCTATTTGGCACCTGCTTGGTTACTGAAGAAAGGAACATTTTTGTTGATGCTTCTGAGGCCCAACTAACTACTTTTTGAGGTTTGAAAGAGTCTGCTAATTTGGAATCTTTACATGGTACAGACTTGTTAAAGTGTAGATCCTCTTTTCCAACAAAAATTACACAGGCTGAATCGTTTGTACTGAACATCTCAGAACATCAAAAGTTAATGGTGCCACCTGCAGCTTTGATAAGAGAGAAAAAGATGTTTGCTGATTTGCGTGACTTCAGAGAAGGATTTAATGTGGATAAGGTTAACAGCAATATTTATTTTATTCAGTACTGCCAATTAAAACACGTGATATGTACATCTGCTGGCTAGAATATAAATTATTTTTTAACAAGTTTTGGATAAAATGACCCAAAATAATCACAATGATGTGAAGACTAAGGAGTGGGGAGAGATTTGACATAACAGATCACATAATTATCGCCTCTAATGCTGCTTGTTCTCATTTGATGTGCAAGGTTCCTAACATACAGAGTTAATTTGACTGTTTAGTGTGCCTCACTGTCTTTTTCAGAGGAAAAATACAGGAGAAAAGTGCACGTGGGTGTTATGCAGAGACATTTGAGCTTCTTTCTAACAAACTGCCTGGAATCTTAGAGAAAAATGCTCCATGTTCAGTGCTCTGCCTGTGCTGAATCGCTCTGCTAAAAGAACATTGCTGCTTCTGCCACAGAGTGCTATATTATGGAGAAATATACTCCATGTTTTCAACAGTCTAATTTTCTAGATGGTCAAGTGGCTCAATGTCCTGCTTCTTTAAACCCTACCTTCCATCTTATGTAGTGAAGACAATCTAAGAGGTATCTTATCATCACATCTGGCGTCTCACTGGCTTTGAGAGTCACTAACCAGATGATTAGAGGGCTCTCCATCGACTTAATGTAGACATTTTCTGCTTTGTCTTGGTCCAAAGCTCTTAAGAGTTTTACTTTATATTAGTAACCATTCACTGGGATACGTAGACTGAAAGCCACAAAAACAAGAGTTTCCTTTGGGTAATAAAGTTAACATTTATGAAAACTGATTTCACTGAGATTTCCCTCTGAAGAAATGACTGGTACTTTCTTGCTGAGGTACTGCCCTGGGATATAAAAAAGCTGAAATCAAATACTGTTTCTCATTGAGAAGGAAGGGGACACTCAGCATAGTCATCTCCAAGGTAGGTACTCTGTGACCTGGTTCATGGGGCAGGTGTGTCTGTGACTCGTCTGCTATAAGATGAATAACTTTTCTTTGTTGGGGGTGGGGATATGTAAGTGGGATGCTCAAGGAAAGATCAAACACTTAGAGGCACTTTTTTCTTAGCTAACACAAGTAGTGACAGATTACTGGCATCTGTGAAGCTTGTAAATGTTTTTATGGGAGAGATGAGTTTAAGGCTGTGAAATTTGGCTGATGTTAGAGACCCTTTGTGGATCTAGTTTTTAGTATTTCTCTACTTCCCAGGAACCAAACAGAGGGAAACAACACTTTTCAGCTTTAGGACTGCTGTGAAAATAAATACATTAAAGCATGTGTGGTATTCAGATACTAATGTAGTTATACATGTCTAAATAAAGTCAGAGTGAGTCACCAGCTCTGAATCCTATATGACTGTTTAGCTTCACGCATTCATGCTAACTAGCTAGAGCAAAGTCCAAACACCAATTTGCTGTGAAGAAATCGTACTTCTCTGAATCAAACAGATCCTTTAGCCAGCATAGGTGAGGATTTTTAGCTGGTAACATTAATGAGAGCTTATTAAGTCCCAAGGAAAATACAATTATTTTGTGCTGTAAAAAGGCGTAAGCGACTGGGATAGTTCTCTGCAACACACATGGCAGAGGTAAACTATTGCAACTTTATGTGGCTATTTCCATTAACTTCAAGTAATGTGGTTTTTAGAGCATAATGATCGAAAATATGGTGAATGAATTGAATGCTTTCCCCTCAATCTGAAGGACTGTGTCCTATTTCCCAAGTTTCTGCTCTGATTGAGCACGTTATCAATGACTCCTCCTTTCCTTCAATGCACAGCTAACTCTATTGACTTCTGTCGGTCAGTCTGTATTGAACCAGGCAAAAGACGTTGTATCGTTTCAGTTGCTTAGATACCAAGAGAGAAATAGTGTCCTATTTCCACACCATTAATCTTTATCAGACATGAATGTACTTTGTTTTTACTAATCGTATAAATATACAGAATTGATTTTGGAAGGATCTGAAGTTTAAAAGTGAGGGGGAAAAGCAGAGAGGAAGGAATATGAAAAAAGTTACCTTCATAGTCTTAGATAATGTGGTGCTAATGCAAATTTCACTTACAGCCTTATTACAGTAATATGATGTTCTCTATTTTAAGAAAATAACTCATGATATTTGGGTGGGAAGCTTTCATCCCTAAATTGACACTGTCAATTTAAGCCCTGCCAGCCAGGAATTGGCTCACACTGTGTCTAAAATGTCTTTCATGGTTGAACACTGTAAAGAGACTATTTGTACCATGATTTTTACATCTTTTACATACTTTAAAGAGTTTAGTTCCTCAGAAAAACCAATTTATCCTCTTCATGTATCTAAATCATGATCAAGGAGAATTTCTCCTCATGAGAGACATTCTTCACCCTTTGCCCCCTTATGTGCTTGTCTCCTCAGTATGTTTTTCCTGAGCATAGGGAAAAAGATCATAGGATGTCTTCCAAGAAAAAATGAATAGAGAACTGAGAGTTGTTCATGAAAACGAATGTTAACTTGAGAAGAGTGAACCAGCAGAGATGACATTGTGAAAAAGAACAGGAGCATATCCAGCTGAAGGCTGCTGACAGGTAAAGATTAATAAAGGACAGAATCTGAGATTAAAATAGTTCATTTGAGACTCTAAACACATTTAAAAGAGTGGAACACAAACATAAAATCCCAGAACATAAAAAGAGCTGTCTGCCAAGATCTGTGGTCACTGTAAAGAAGTAGAAGCTAAGTTGTTTGTTTGGTTTTTTTTTTACAGGGCTGAAGCATCTCAGATCTCTGGAACCTACATAATACCCCTTTTTTAAGGATTTTACCTGCACAAAGGAGCAGATTCTGTGTAGTCTTTTGTTGAAAGCAAGTGGATGCTGGTCCTTAAATGTGTTTTATTTGTCTAGACCATTGTGAATGAAATTAGTGCATATTTACTCACAGGTGCAAGTCGGACATGATTTCAGCACATTTTTCAGCTCAACAGACCAGTCTTGCTCATTTCAGTTTCAAATGCCATCTGCCTTCAGATGGAGTCTACAGAATAAGGCATGTTTCAAGAGAGAAATACCAAGAAAAGAAAAGGAAAGAAAGGAATATGAGGATGGCTACAGGTTCCAAATAGGCTGCTCAGTAATGTCAGTGTACAACAAATTAATCAAGGATTCATGAGAAAATGAAAGTTTTTGTTATGTCTAAAATGTGACATTTTAAGATCTTAGAAGAAACTGAATGTCTGAAATGTCGTAGATTGCTGTGTATTACAATGAAATTTCCCTGAACCAAGTATGCAGAGAAAATCAACATCCACCTATATACAGAAGAGTTCAATAGAGTAGACATCCCATAATTAGCCTGTGTTTTATTTAAAAAAACCCAAAACCCAAACCACCTGAATTAATATGGGAAATCTAGTATGAACCAATGTCTGTGAATGCAAGCCCACATGGCTGGGTACTTAGCAACACAGATCTTAAGGATTTATTCTACCTATCACTTGTTTTTCAGTTTATCAGTAAAGATTAACAATGTAATACAAACAACGATGTTCTGTCTTCCTGCCTTTCTCTGTCTCTGGTATTTTAATGTTTTCTGATAGTACTCTGATGCAAAATGAATGCTGTTTGGGGGATTGATCTCATACAGAGATTTAGATGTGGTTCCAGTGTTGTTACAGAATTTAAGTTAAAAATTATCCCTTTTTCTTCTTACCTTTAGGCATAACTTCAGTAATGAACGATTGTTTGGGACCTAGAGCTTTTCTGTATTTTTTTTAAACACTATAAATTGTTGAATTAGATGTCTCCTATCTCTCAGTCTCTTTCTGTACATGTTTTCATTTGGACTCTTTCTATCACCATCAAGTTGTAGAAAAAGACTTTAAAAGCTCTCTCTCTCTGTGTGTGTGTGTCTTGGTACTATTGGGACCATGACAATGCTCTTCTTCCTTACATGCTTTGAGTTATGTTTAGAACAAAGCAGTGAGATAAGCAGTCATAATTCCCACTGATTTGCAGAGAAATGGTGATCAGTCGGTGCTTTCAAATATAAGGCAGTAATTTTTCATTTTTAACAGTCACATTTCAGGAAAGATTCCAGAATTAATTTGGATGTAATGATATTATATCTGAGTAAGAAGTTCTAAACAGATACCAATATGATGAAACAAGTACTAAGTTCATACTGGCAGTAAAAATGTATTAAGGAATTAAGAAATATAATTAATTTTTGTTTAGCACTGTCTTCAGGACACAAAGTAAATGTTTTCACCACAGAGCTTTGTGGATTATCCTGTCCTTAGCAGTGGCTGAATTTATTGTTATTAAATCATGCAACAGGAGAAAGCTTTTGTTCCTTAAAGGAAATAGAAAACTATTGAATAAATAGCAAAATGATTCCTCAGCTGAATTCAAAATATTGAGCTTATGTAAAAAATTATCACATGAAAAAAAGTCTTTAAGTCTCCATAAAAGATTTTGTGCAAAACCATTCTGCATTGTACTTAATCATCAATATAAATGCTTTCTTTGTTTTCAGTAGATGGGAAATGTTGTGGATAATAATAATTTATGTAAAAAATGTAATACTCCTATTTCAGTATGACAGAAGAAAAGAAAGGAATACATTTTAATAAGACTGTGAATCAGGAGGGAATTCTGCTGCAACCAGGTGCAAGAAAAACCCAAAAGACAAACTTTTTTCTTTTTTAGTAGTCAGTCAGTGTAGGCAGCAATGCTCATTGTATGAAGCGTTTTTGATGTCACCGTGTATTTTATGCTAACACTTTAGATAAGTCTTTCTGGGAATTCAATATGAACAGGAATAAAAGGGAATGAGCCTAGACTGAGGACACATGTTAATCTTATAGATGGCAAAATGTCTTTGAATTATGAAACTTCATTTGGATGACTATTCGCTTCTGTAACATGTTTACATGTTATACTTGGCCTCTGTGCATTGGTATTCATTTGAAATGCCTCCACACACATAAAATTAAAGGAATGGGAGGTAAAGGCAGAATCTTGGCCCACGTTCTGGCTTAAGAACTTCTTTCTATGATAGAACTTGAAATGAATGGTTATTATACTGCTAAATGGAGCTAATATGAAATCATAATTGCCTGCTTTGTTTGCCTGCATATTTTAGTCCTGTTCTTAGGGCTGAGAACTGTTGTTCTGTTTTGCTCTCAGTGATAGTTATATTAAAGGAGTTTCAGGATACGCAGAAGAGGAAGGCCATAAAAATGCAAACAAAGCTTTCAGTAGCTGGTGCTGCAGTTTTGGCAAGATAGGGGATGCAGTTTTCCATCTCAATCTCCATTACATGAGAATTTTGTAAGTTTTAAACTTAGGTGAATAATTTGAATATTTGCTATGACCTTCCCCTAAGTCATTAGGATTTCTTTCATTTTCTTTGTTTTGATGTAGTTATTCCCAGGCAGTTTAGCTTCTCAGGCAGTCGCTGTGTCTACAGCAGCGAGACTGATGGAGAAAAACAGATCAGCAGATCAAAGTAGTGGGTGTTGAGGCCCCTACTAGCCTCCTGTGTACTCTTCTGGGGATTTACTTTGAATTAGATTTAGTCTGGTTCCCTGATTCAAATGTTCTTATCACACAGGCAGTTTGAAGCAACTGACTTCTGACCAGGACCCTTATAACCCATTACTTTGCTAGACTGCATTTGCTGCATGCCTGGCAGAGAGTTTTCTCTTCAGTTTCATCCTAAAGGGATCTAGTTTGCATAAATGAAGACTACCCTTTGAACTGACCTAATACATTGTAAGTGGGGATGTGATCAGGAGACTCAGTTCAAAACTGCAATAACCTGAACCAAAGTGTTAGTGTACATCCAGTCCTTGAGTTTCTTAGGTTTGTAAAGTTTGAGTTCTGGAAGGATTTTTATGCTGCCCTCCATCACAAGAGGTTAGGCAATTCCCTCTAGTAATTTCTGAAAGCCACAATCTTCTCTTTCAGTCCATACACTCACAGAATAATTCTACCTGGAAGGGAGTTCATTACATCTCAAGTCCAACCTCCCATTCAGAGCCAGCTCTGAGGTCAGATCTGGTTGCCTGGGGCTTTCTTCCACCAAGGTCTTGAAAACTCCAGGGATAGAGACTGTACACTCTCTCCAGGAAGCCTGGTGTATTTCTGGGCTGTTCTCATGCTGATAAAGTTTCCCCTTGTGTCCTTACTGAATGCTCCTTCTTTCAGTCTATACCCATTGTCTCATCCTCTTTCCATACGCTGCTGGCTGCTGTGAATAGCCCGACTGTCTTCTCATCCTGCTAACTGCTGTTAGATGTCCATTGAAGACATCGCTGCTGCAGACTGAACCAGCCCTGGTCCTTCAACCATCCTCCCAGGGCAGGTGCTTCAGCCCTCTCCCCATCTTAGGGATACTCTCATGGAGACCATCAGTACCATATTTGTATCTCTATTTTGACAGCAGTTTGCTGAGTCTGCATGCTGTCATAATCTAAACATCTCCTTTTCTCAAAGACTTGATGACACTCTTAAAATGCCATGTGAAACTTGTAATCTGAAGAGTATGGTGAAAGGATTGCTTTTATTTTTCTACTTTTATATTTCTTTATTGCTTATTTCAGTGGAGGTTGCAATCTGCACTGAAATCCATAAAGTCAGTGGACCTAATCTCATTGAAAGCTACTTCACTCCTTAAGTATAAACTTATATCCATCCATTCTTATACACATGGATTAACACTGTTAGGATCACGAAATGTGTTTTTAACAACAAAAATTCTTTAAGCAGCTTAGCTTGGTAATAAGAACTGAGCAAGACAGAAATGCTACTCAGCAAATATTGATCGGAACAATATTTTTCCCATGTAGAAATGAAGTCAAATGGAAAGAGAAGGAAGAAGGATCTATTTGACAGATAGTGTTAGAAATCGGATATTTTTTATCAAAGTCTAAATAAAGGGCATATGATTCTCAGAGTACCAACGAGACTTGTTCAAGGAGTGAGTTGTGTATAATATGACTGAATTATCCATGCATATTGTAGAGGTGACAGATAATCAATGTAAAATTCTCATCTTTGAACCAAATGGTTGTTATTTCAATTACTAGTGGGCACCCATCTAAAAAGCTACACTTATATACTTGGACTAGATTGAGCATCATTGCAAGAAATTGAGCTATGATAAATAAAAACTCATCCAAATAGATGACATCTTGTGCAAGATGTGCCCATAACTGAAATTTGTTATTCAAATCATGAGTTTGTAATACAGCACTACACAACTTGATACCAGTCAGCATCACTTTTAAAGACTCCATTTTAAAAGGTGATCAGTGTCTCATTCCATGTGCATAAGCACTCGGTACTTCTGTAAACCATGAAAAGGGAAAACCCATTTCTAGGATTTATGTGCACAATCTTCCTGGCTGCGCTTCGCATTAATGGCACTTAGCATTTACCAGGATGACAGTTTATTTTGCAACCCCATAGTTGTGCAAGCAAGTGCCAAGACAAGGGAGGCCAGTTCGAAGACACAGTTCTAAATGTATTATGTTGGCAAAGTTGACTGCCCCTGATAACACAATATATATCTGAGGGTTCCAGAGTCTTTACGTCTAATGACGCATTAAGGATTCACTGTTACCAGCTTTCAGGTTTATTCTGAAGAAATTTTGAAAGGGCACTCAACCTTAACTTCTATTGTGTGGTTGCAGATTTACAGCCTATGAAGTACTTGGCCATAAAATTTTGGCTTCTGTATTTCTGGTTTACTTGTTGAATGTTCCTGAGTATTACTCTTTCTGTTTATAGGTTACTTCTGCCTCATCACAGGCATATGGTGAGCAGCCACATGTTTCAAAGGCTGCAGCTGGCAGGAAGGGCACAGGAATTTCAGAAAGAAGCAAGGAATGCTGGGTGAGAAACCACAGACAAAATCCACTCTGTGTTGTGGTAATAGAGAAATAGTCTACCATTTGTAGCAGTTACTTGGAGGAATTAGAAACTAGCAGGGAAGAATCTTCCCTTAATCTTACCTTTCTCTAGCTTTCTGATAGAGAGCTTAGGAGGAATTAAGTGTCTCAGGAAAGTTGTAAGAGGATGGACAGAACACCTCAGGAAGAATAGCTCTGTATCATATATTATAGGAAGACAAACTTACACGGCACTTTGTGTAGATATGTTCTAGGTCCTGATCAGGTATAAAGTTTATCTCCTTGTATTCCAAGCCAGTCAAAAGTAAAGCTTCAGTATTGGATTAAACTGATGACACTGCTTCCCAGCTGGGGCTAGCTCTGATATGTCCTAAGGCATCAGTTTTATTAGCAGCTTTTTCTGTTTTGAGCAGCAAACCAAGAGTGAACAATAATGAAAAGCTTGATTATTTTCAGTTCTTAAACTGAGATCATTCACATTTTTTAACGTAGAGTGTTTCACTAGTACTGCGTGCGCTGGTCTCGCTGCTGGTGAGACTTCATTGTCTAGCTCCGATGTATTTATTTGAGAAAAGTTAGTGTGGCTTCTGGTAAGATTTTAAGAATATAAATAGGGAATGTAGGCAATCACAGCGTTTCATTGTTTATTACAGGAGGATTGTGGTTTTAGTGGGTTTGTTTCATCTGGAATCACTTTGATAAAGGTGCAAAGCTGCTGTGTTTGTTGCCATTAACACCATGTAAGACTTTCAAGAGGTCATTTCAGACTGTCAGGCAGGCTGGTTTGTACATCTGGCTCTGCTACTGATCTTTTGTGTGTAATGCAACAAGTGGTCTCATGGCCCTCTCACTTGTCCGGCATAATGAGGACACTGCTGCCCAATATCATTTGAGGAGGTTTAAAGAGCAATTTATTAGAATGTATTTCACCTAGGGGGTGGAACAGAAATACGGATACGGAAAAGCCTAGCTGCAGTAAAGCTGTCAAGATACACGATGCTTTTTGGTAAAATGTGAGGTTTTCTTTTGCCTCTGAAATGTTGGGCAGCAACTGGGGGATGCAGCCATCCCTGTGTGCCTCAGGAACCAAGTGCAGAGAGCTCACACTTGGAGCCTTCCAGGTAGTCTACATTTGTGTGTATTGATGTGATAGAAAAGAGTTTTCTCACAGGCTTCTATTAGCTGCTTGAGTGGATTAGAACTCTGAGGAGGTCTTATTTCCTCCAGTTTCATAAGGAATCATGATAAACCGTGCTCCATATAAAGGCTGTCAGCCTTATTCTTAGTGAGGACATCTTAATTTTGGCTCCAGGTGCAAATAGGTTATTGAATTCAGATTAACAAAAGAAAGACAGAACTGAGCAAAATGTCCATGTGGGAGATTATTTTTCTTCTTCCAAAAAATTTTGAGAACAATGATGAGATTTGCTCTCCAGACAGGTTTTGGTGTTGATTATGCGTGTGAAACTATAAATCAGACTACAAAATCTACTAAGGAAATGAAGGTGCACACACACACAGTAATCAATTGGATAAAAGAATATCTTAAATGCAATAACTTTACAACTAGTAAATCACAGGTGGGTGCATTGTAGTTCCCTATGTGGCTTAGTTGTTCTGTATATAAGCCAGTATGATATCACTATTAACAAGTTATGGAATGATCTAAAGAAAAGCAAGTTATCACTTTTATCACTACTGGAACTTAAAAAATACCTTACAGACCATCACTGTGAAACACTCATGACTGTTATGTTTTCTCAGTCATGGATGAAATTGGGTGGTGTGCTGTAGGATGCTGGAGGAAGAGGTCAGGGGAGGAATTTCTGTCTCTGAGTCTGCTGCACAGTCCTGACCATGAAATCTGAGCCCAGTCTTCAGATGAGGTGGTTGTGCTGAATAATTTATTATCTTTTAATCACTAATCTGGACTTAAAATTCTTAAAGATACCTCAAAATCACAAAATAATCAGAAAATTAAAGGAGGCATTGGACTTTCTTTAAAAAAAAATATTTGCTACATTCTTCTACTTTGTTGCTGGTTTTTGTTGTTTAAAAACCTTCTCATAAATCTTCAAAATATCTTACACGGTTTTTTATCCAATTTTCCAACTGGAGTGCATCTCAGCATTTTGGCTGAATGTCTGAGCTTAACTCTATGGGATATACATAGAATTTCCTTTTTCCTTTACATTAAGTTGGAATATTCCTTAGAGTAGTCACCCTGTCCAGAGCTCCTTCATTACTAGATTTATATGAAAAGCAGGTTTTATTTCCCATGCAGTTATTTGGACAGAAGGATGTTATTTATGCCCAGAAGAAAAGCTCAGTTTTGCTTTATTCTTGTTACTAAAGTTATTCTTCCATTTCTTTAATTATTTGGATCTGTCTTATGATGTCGCAATAAGCATAATATGAATCAAAAAACTGTATCTTTTAATGGCAAAAAGAATTCTATGGCTGCATTACAGTTTTTCTGCTGTGTTGATTTTTAATCAAAAAGGGCAATTTTTCATAGCACAGCTTTACCTCAAAATTTATGCAGAGGAAAAATGTAGAAGTATTTAAGTTTAAAGTCTGTTGAATTTGGGTTTTTTCTACTTTAGCTTTTTTAGCCTGTTAGAGCTACAGTCCAAAGAATTTAACTTTAGAATTAGCAGTTGTTACTTAGAGATTATAAAGCTTGAATGAAAGATGATCCCATTTTTTCCTATGGACTTGTTCAGAGGCAGGATTGGATTTCGATGACGCATTGTCTCCTTGCTTTTTTGAAGATCTGTTGTGGATAGTGAAAACAGTCAATAAGTGTTTTTGAGTTATACATGAATTGTAATGTTTATCTGCGTGCTCCTAAGCAGTTCAGTAAGACAAAACTAACACACAAGGCATACACAAACAATTTAAAAAGATTGATATGCTTTCCCTCAGTATAAAACTCCACACAAAATATCTTAATCTGCTGTCCCCTCATATTATTTTTAGTTTCCATATTAGTATTCTCATCCTTTCCTTACTGTGTTAACTGCCAGTCTATCTTAAAATAAATCTTCCTCTTTTGAACAACAAGCATTCTTTTTTTCCCCTGGCTCTAAACTGGAACTTTTGAAGAGTCTGATCTTGCCCTTCAACTAGAAGGAGTGGGAGAGATCAAAGAACTCAGTCTGTCACCTTCAGGTACACTATGTTTATAATTATAAAACATTCTGTGTGTAGGTGCTGATATTTCTAAAGACATGTCTCTGAAACTATTCTTGAATATCTAGGTTGTTAATATGTCTGTAGTGCTGCAGTGAAATGTACAGAGTTAAACCATGCAAGTAAGTTAAAGATTAAGCTCAACACTTTGAAAAATGTGCTGTTTGTGCTAATAATTATTTTATCAGACTGCAAGCTCTTATGTTCAGAAACAATTTTAAGCAACTGGTAGGGCATTCATACAAAATCTTTCTACATTATAGAATCATAGAATCATTAGGGATTGGAAGGGACCTCGAAAGATCATCTAGTCCAGTCCCCCTGCCACAGCAGGATCACCCAGACCAAGTCATACAGTCAGTCTGGGTTAGAAGGGAACACAGGATCATCCAGTTCCAACTCCCCTGCCATGGGCAGGGACACCCCACCCTAGATCAGGCTGGACAGAGCCTCATCCAGCCTGGCCTTAAATATCTCCAAGGATAGGGCCTCAACCACCTTCCTGGACAACCCATTCCAGGCTCTCACCACTCTCACGCTGAAGAACTTCCTCCTCACATCCACCCTAAATCTACCCATCTCCAGCTTTGCTCCATTCCCCCTAGTCCTGTAGCTACCTAAAAAGCCTCCTCAGCCTTTTTGTAGGACCCTTTCAGATACTGGAAGGCCACAATAAGGTCACCTCAGAGCCTCCTCTTCTCCAGACTGAACAGCCCCAACTCTCTCAGTCTGGCCTCACAGGAGAGGTGCTCCAGCCCTATGATCATCATTGTGGCCCTCCTCTGCACTCGCTCCAACACATCCACATCCTTCTTGTAATAAGGGCTCCAGAACTGGATGCAGTGCTCCAGGTGGGATCTCACAAGAGTGGAGCAGAGGGGGAGAATCACCTCCCTCGACCTGCTGGCCACACTTCTCTTGATGCAGCCCAGGAGCCGGTTTGCCTTCTGGGCCGCAAGTGCACACTGCTGGCTCATGTTGAGCTTTTGGTCCACAAGCACCCCGAAGTCCCTCTCCTCAGGGCTACTCTGCACCCAGTCACTGCCCAGCCTGTATTTGTGCCTAGGATTGCCTCGACCCAGATGCAGGACATTACACTTGGTCTTGCTGAACCCCATCAGGTTGTCTTGTTTCCATCTCTCCAGCCTGTCCAGGTCCCTCTGGATGGCATCCCTGCCCTCCAGCGTGTCTGCTGCACACACAGCTTGATGTCATTAAAACAATCCTTTCTGACCTGGTAAAGCAAAGACATTTTGACAAGATTTAACATATTAAATCACAGTAAATTTATGAAAGATATTTGTGAAGCTGCTTATGAATTTTATGAGGAAAAAATCTGCTTTTGTTTTTATGAAATATATAAAATTTTTGAGCTCTGATTTCTGTAATTGCTATAATTGGAAATTCTGCATTTGGAGAAGTAATGACATATGATTTTTTCACTCTGAAGTCCATTTTTGATAGAGGAAACCTGATTCTAACATTTTAACAAGTTACCCTTTACTTCTATACTGGCCAGATCTTGTGGGCGTTTATTTCCAACAGCAATGCATTCAATGTTTGTTGGGTGTATGGTGGATGTATATTTAGTGTACAATTAAAGCATCACCAACTAATCCGTTCAAATAAGTTTACTTTAGATTTGCAGTTTTAACTCTCACACTAAAACATTATTAATACAAAATTTAAAACATATTAAATAATGATTTTTGGTACTATAGTGCGAAATAAAGTAACAGATAAGTATATTATCAGAATAACAATGCTAGACGTTGATATTGCAGGAGAGCCTTTGAAAACTGTTGATGAAAACCAGAACTGGATTACAGAAAACACTCTTGCAGTTCCAGCTTAAGTTTCATTAAGGAAAAAGGAGGAGCTATATGAACTGTATAGGAAGAGAGGAAGGATGAGAAATTTGTTTCCATTAATGCTAACAAGGTAAGATACTTGGCAGATATTGGAGATGTTATCTTTGACACAGTATGTCAATATTTCTGTTTTGGTCTTTGCCTCAATAAGCAGGAGGAACAGAAAATATATCTCTGGAGTTCCACTACTAGTCTTACTAGAGATTCTAGAAAGTTCTGCATCAAATAGGTATTGAAGACAAAGGGAAGGTGATAAAAAGGATTATACCATTTTGTACATATATGGCAAAATCTCCTTCAAAGCAGACACAACAAGGAGGTAGCAACACCCCCCCTTTTTTTTTTTTTTACCATGTAAAGCATGGATGTTCTCCTGTTGAGATGGAAAGCAGGAAGCCAGAAAAGAAAAGCAAATATAAAAGTGATTTAATCACAGTAGCAAAATTTCTTCTCATCAGCATAGTTTATGTGTATTTTGGAATAAATTTGTATATGTAACTACGGGAAAAGCTGCTGAAGTCAGATCAAGTCAAAGACAAATTGGTACTAAAACTATGTATCTGACACTAACAGGATCCTTATCTGGCTGAGCTGCCCTGTATACAGCCAATATTGCCTGTGTATCTGTTCACACAGCTAAGGAGTAGCCTAAATTGCAATTGCAAACATATGTTGAATTGCAAAAAAGAAGATTTAGAGAAATATTTCTAGGAATTAGATATTTTTAAAGGGTAATTCTATTTCAAATGTTGGTATTTCAGCACTTGTAACTGTAGAACAGTTAGATCTATTTTTCCTTTTCCATGAACTATAAACTATTGCACTCTACCTTTTCTGGGTGGAATGGGTCATATGAGTCTTAAGGATAAATGTGGCCACCAGTGTTAAAGGTAAGAGAACAGACTCTCTAATTTTCAGGAGAATTTAAACCATGAGCTTCAAGGAGCTTTGCGGAGTTAATAGTGTAAGTAGCAATAGCCCATAAATGATGGCACAAACTTAGAATGATAGAACCATTTAGGTTGGAGAAGACCTTTATGATCATCAAACCAACCGTACCAAGCCCACCAGTAGTTCTACCCTTCGTCACATAGTTGCAGATAAGTAACTTCAGCAGTGAAGGATTTGCTTTGTTTCTCCACAGTGGGAAAGGCTGTCGTTGTACTGTCCACAGTGGTCAGCAAGATAGTGGGGAAGGTCTGAAAGAGAGAACTCTGGTTCTGGAAGCCCCATATTAAGCAGTTGCTTTAGTAGTCAGATCATGTTTTATTCGAACAGGACAATTCATGTCTAGAGGGCAAAGCAGAAGCAATATTGTGGAACTTAATTAGTATTTGTTGGCAATTTTTCCTCAAAAATAGAATAAACAAGAGGAGAGAATAGCATTAGAGAAGGGATTCTATGAGAACCAAGAGGAAAGGACAGGGAAAGGAAGAGTGTAGAAGACTATCAGGGCAATCTTCAAATGACCATTTTAAGAAGAGGAAATATTGGAGAACATGATGACATATGCAGCACAAATGGTTGATGAATTTTTATGCAGGTATTTGCATGGATTTATTTGTGACCTGACAATAATCTTGTGATAACAAAATTTCCATTGATTCTTATGATCAACTATCCATTCACTACCCATATGTGCACATATTTAATTTTATACCTTTATCACACACAGCTGCTGAGGCCTTAAAAAAAAATTCATTCTGCTTGCCAGGTGCTTTCAGTTTTCTACTCAGGAACCAAAATAACTGACAGAGGCATTTATATATACTCCCAAAAAGCTGGCATGCTTACTATTCCTTACTTGGACAACAATGATAAATGCTCTCTACTTCATATGAGATCAGGAAATCACTTGCCTGTAAGCCATCAAATCTAAGGATATTAATTATGTATCACATCTCACAAACCTTCTAAATTTAAATAGCCTTGCAGGGACTGGTGTGATTTATTAATATACTGACAAATAATTAGCTGAGGAATGTATCATGTATATTTCATCTGTAGCCTGAAACTTCAACCCCTGCCACTTGGGAGCATGAAAAATCTAAGAGTCTGTCTATCACTTCACTGGTTATTGAAGACCCATTTTTTTTGCCATTTTGTATTGCTAAAATACAACACAAAACACCAATGTCCTTCAAAAGTGATGTTTCAGCACCTCTACACTGATGGTGTAAGTAATGTTATATAAACATGAAGGGTGCTTCTGAATCAGTGCAATTAAAGGCTGTTAATGAATGGAAGGCTCTAATAAGCACCTGGTTATGGTTCTTGGCAACTAATGTACTTGAACCTATGCTGCAGCTGGTTAAACTGCTGTTTTGGGAACTAAGGAAGCAGCTTTCAGTAGAATAGCCTGAAGCCTTGTGACTATTTTTACTGTAACAGCTATTAAAAGGCTTGTAACTTGACTTCATTAGCAAATAAATTGTCTTGAGAAAAGATTATAGGGGACAGAGATTTGAGACAGAATTGCTAAAGTGGTTCCTGAGGTGTAGAAGGAATCCTAAAGTAAAAACACAACCAGGAGTGTTGGCTACTTATTAGAAGCATGAGTCTACAAAACTCTCTGTGTATCAATACTACATAAACCTTTTAACTTATCTTTAAATTCCTGTTACAATATCAGAAAACATAGAGCTTTCATTTCTCTCGTCACCTGAAAAACTTTTAAATCCTAACACTTTCTTACATTCATTCTTATGTACTAGATGAAATTTGTATTTAGTATGTAAGAATTAATGTAATGATTTCTATTTCTCCTAGTAGATTGTTCTTCCTACAAACTGTTTTTTCTGTATCAGTTCCATCTCTTTTACTGCTCAAACTGTCTTGTTCACTATTTCACTTCCAGTTGCTTCCCGTAGGCGCAGCTGCATCAACAGCCCTACTCAGTCTTTCATCACTAAATTATAGCAAACCGCATCCCACTGCAGGGATGCAGATTCCTACGTCTAGGAAGTCTAAGCAACATGCAACACCTCAGTGCAGCTAGAAGCTTCATAAATTCATAGAATTATCTAGACTCAAAAAGAGCCTTAAGATTGTTGAGTCCAACCATTAACCTGGCACTGTCCGCTGCTAAACTATGTCCCTAAAATGTCACTACATCTACAGGTTTTTTGCTTCATCATTGTAGTGATGGGGGCCAGGGGCCGCTGACACCGCGATAGGAAGCAGCACAGGAGACAGCTGTATGGTGGAGCAATGAAGGCACCTTCCGACCACGGGAGCGTCTATCCCTTTTATTAGCAGACATATGTCAGTGATAAACAAACTCAGGATTGGTGCTCAGTGCAGTTGTGGCGTTAAGTGATTGGTCCACTGACCACACATGCCTGATTTCCCTGTATGCTTATGTAAGAAACTATGCAAAGAATTTAGCTGATGCAACAGGTTTTACTAACTGCACCACAGGTTGACCTCCAGAACCAATTACAGCAAGTTTCTCCAGCCACACACCTCCGGGATATGGCGTGCCAGTATCCCGTATGCTTAAGGAGGAACATTCTTAAAGAAGAACTAAAACATTCCTGCACATCGTTGGTCTCTGACAAGGTCTTGATAATTCCTTCACACACATATATAGACTGAGGTTTTTTCAAGCTCATAACTTGAGCTTGAAGTATTAACTACATCTCAGGGGATTTACTTTAAACCATGCATTTATAAAAACAGATCCCTTGTCAGGTCCATGCAGATTCAGGAAAGAATGACAGCATAACCTTGGAAAAAAGTGTCAAGGGACTAGTATGAATTACTACTTTTCAGTGAACAGAAAAATGGCAGAGGGCAGGGAAAAGATGTTTCTCTAAGATTTCCTCTCCTTTTCCCACTCAAGCAGTGATCACACTCTTCAGTTTAAAACTGTTCTAGTTCTAATGCTTTCAATATTTACCAGTCTCTTTATCACTCTCCAAGCCACGTATTTCCTATAACTAACTCTACAAGTTATGAATCCAGACACAGGATTTTGAGGTGCTGTTTCCCATTTATACTGAAACAAAATAGTTACCACAAAAGGCAGAAATGTGCTGTAAATAAAGCAAAATTTCTCTTCACCTTATGTCAGCTGCTGTTGCCCAACCAACGTCACTGTCAGAAAATATTCAGACCATCTCCAAAAGATGGATTGGAAGTAACTGAAAGATAATTAGTTGATTTCAAGACAGAGTCGCAAGACTTTTATGAACAACGTCACAGAAACTGTTGCAGAAACAAAACTTCAAATCCTCTAACCACGGCACATAGCATTCAGACTGTGGTCAGTGGTGATGAGTAACAGAAATCGCTTCCAAACAACATGAAAAAAAACTGTTTTAGCAGTTTCTGAAGATTTTAGCTGTGCAGAGACATCACCTTTCTATAAAACGGATGGGGATAAATTTGGAGTATGAGAGTTATTTATCCTTTCTTTCCTTAACAGTTCCTCAAACAAACTCCGGGTTGATTAAATTTCATTTTGCTTCTGATGCAGTTTTCCTGTCTGTTCACGACCACTTATGTTGCAAGATAAAAAAGGTTTGGTAAGCAAATTTGAATTGAATGATCGAATGTGCAAATTCACTTGCTTATGAGGATATATTTGATGAATTTGATTACCTACAAATGGACAGACATTGATAAAATTATATCATGTTATAAGCACAGTGGAAGTTAATTTTCCTGCACTGTTTGCTATACAAAACAAATTATCAGCTTTTCACAGCCTCCTATACAGCAGCACACGCTACAACATTATGTGTTTAGTTCTGTGTGTACTGATAAGATCATGGTTAACCCAGAGAACCTGTCAGCACTTTATAACCTTTTCTTTTTTAATGACTCTCCTGGAAAGAAGCCCATGTACACTACAAATAAGGTCATGGGTAGCAAGACGTGTTCAGTGAAATAGGAAGTTCAGATTCACTGCGACTGTTTTATTGGTGGCTGCTGCTGCTGAGCAGACATTGGTGTCAAACCCTGTGCGTGTTGCTATGTCCACTTAGAAACCCTGAGAGACTCGATGTGTGTGTCTCTGTGTGTGCCTGCACGTATCCGACAAAGTCTCCAAAACTCTGGCTCCCAGCTAAAGGTGAACAGTCACTCTTCTCGTTAGAAATGTTGCTGCTTGCTTCATTTGGAGTGGCTCTTCCTCAGAGACACAGAGGAGCTATACAAGTACCTTAAACGAGCTCATACTTGCCATAAACTATGGGGAAGATTATTCTCTCTTTCTTCAAAATAAATATTAACAAATTCTGCTGTAAAGGGATACAATCTTGATTTTAATTAGGGAAGACAAAAAAAACCCCTAGCTTTAAAACTAAGCTAAACTATTATTTTGTGAAGTAAGTTTCCCAGATTTCTAAACAGAGATATTTCTGAAATCTTGTAACATTTGTAGGTCAGACACATCATTGACAGTGCAAGGATGGTTTTCAAACATAAGTAATTATTCTGCCTTTTTCTGTTTTACTTTGCATTAGCTGTTAAAGGTACTTAAACCTCCTCTAACATGACTTTATTGCCAAGTTGCTCTATCAGCTGGAGACCATCTCAAAGTAACTTAAAAAAAATATATATGCAATCCTGGGAGAAATACATAATTTCTGCCATACCATTGGATTTTTGCAACTGCTTAAAGTCTAAAATTGTTTTTAGGTCTTCAGCTGCAAATTATGCTTCCTACTCTAAGTTGTCATCTGAATTTATTCTCTTCACTTACCATTTACTCAGTTTCAAATTACCAACTTTATGTTAAGGTGCACTGTACCTATCCATTATCACTCTGGACATAATACAAATACTAAACAATTGTACCCAGAAATTAGGACACTAGTTCCCCAAATATTTCAGGCTGATTTGTGTTTAGCCCAGTTAACCCAAAGAATCAGGAAAACATAGAGAAATAGTAGAAATTTTCTTATGAATGTTGTGTTTGCATTTCCTTTGTCTTTGTGTTAAGGTGGGACGCTGTAGGAGAGGCCGTGGGCATGTGAGTTTGAGTAATGAATCTGGTTTTGAGATTTTTTTCCCCCGATACCTCCATGCCATTGAGAAAATATTTACTTGATTGCTCTGGTTTCACATATACTTCTCCTGGGACAATGCTGGTTTACTTTTAATGCTTGAGCAGGTAAAATTCTTATCAGTTTAGTGTCTTAATTTCCAGTACTCCCATGTCTCAGGACTTGACAAATTTTATCTTGTTTTCTACTTTGATTTTATCATTCCTTCCTGTCCTGTAATCCACTGGCTCTTTTCTGTTGCATGAAAATGAAGATGGGAGATTTTCTTTACCATTCTTCTAATTATTTCTCAATATCTTTATAGATATCAACCTCCCTTCTGATCAGCTGTCAACATCAGCACTATCAAACAAGAGATCATTCTGTTTAACTAGTAGCTTTTGTCTCTGCTGACTTTCACAGGACTTTGCCAGAAGCATCCCCAAAGCTACTTCCTTTAAATTTCTTCTTGAGTTTCCCTTTCCTGTAATGCACCCATAACCTTTGTAGCATTGCTCCCTATTGCACTAATAATTACTGTCTCATTATTTCCCCTGGCAGTCTGTATCCATCTGCCATATCCTATCTTATCCTCAGCTCATAAACTTCTTTGTAAAGTTCTAGAAAGTCATCATCTTGTTCCGTGTTTTTACAGTAGGATCAGAACTTGTGATGGGAGCTGCAGGTAGGAGTAGAATACAACCAAACACTGGCATAGGACAGGTGTTACTCCTGCAAAGACTTGAAGATAGTTGCACATGTAAAATGAAATGTGCCATGCTGATTAACAAGCAACAATTAGGTAAGCTGAAGGTGAATCTACATAGTGGAAGACTGGTGTTTTCATTTGAAAGAACAAAGCTGACTCACCAGCTTTGTAGTCTGCTGTAATGAGTGCTTAGCAATGGAAGGGCTAAGGAACCAGCTCCTAACTTTGCTGCTGTTATTCCAGAATGACTCTATTTCCTTACTCCCCTTTCACACCAACTCACTTCCTTCTGGAAATGCCCCTATTCAGTAGGCAGGACAGGAATATTGGCAGTTATTTGAGTACGAGGTAGGATGTTATCGAAGAATCGTTGTCAATAACAAACCCGGTAACGACATGTAGATGATTGCTGGTTTACTCACTTTGCCTTGAGAGCAGTGCGAAAACATAGAAATTATTACTGAGCTGGTGGAAATAAAAGAAATGCATTCTTACAAACCAAAATTATAAAAGACATTTCAAGTCCCGAAGTTTTGACTATTGTATTCAGGCTTACACTAGAAACCATAACATTTTAAACACTGGCAAACATAGGGGTTGTTCATTTGCAACATTTCAAATAATTGGAAAGAATGTTGATGCCTGTTGTTGTTACTGGCAGTGACATAAGACTCAGAGTGTTGTCCAGCAGTTTTCATTGGAAGTCTTGTTTTCCAGTTTCTTCTTATTACGTTAAACTTAAGCCATTTGTTTGAAGTTTTTTACACCTACATCTTGTAGCTATAAAGAGTTTTGTAGGAGAAGCAAGAGAATTTCAGAAGGATAATTATCTTCAAGGCCTTGCCTGCTCTCCATGAAATCACAGGTGTTAAGAAAAGGCAGGATTGAGATAATATGTCATGCCTTTTGGTTGTACTAGACATGAAAACAATAGACAACATTTGACTCAAAAGTCAGCTTTGCTAAAGGGATTCTAAAACCAGTGTCCATATTTCATAAGTCAAGAAGAAACTGTAGCTGCCTGCCTTTTTCCTCTTTCTGGTTGCCTTAGTGGTTGATATGTCGTTACAGTCCTGATTGATAGCACATGCTGTCTCTCTTTTCATGGTACCATAAAAAAAAGTTTAAAGGAAAGTGAAGGAAATGTTCTGTATCAACCTAACTGCTCTTTTTTTAATTTACTTTTTAAAAAATTCCTTTTTAAGTTAAAGGAAGAACCCCCATGACCTACTCTAACTCTTTGAAAGGCATAAGGCTTTTCTGAATTTGTATCTTTTTTAATTCTGGGACTTGAAACTTAACTAGAAGATATCTTTTTGAAAAATACTTCTTTATTTTAAAATTGTTAGCAATGGGCAGGCTAATTTAGTTGTGATGCTTTACCACACTGCTAATAATTAGATCTATCTTAAAAATAGGAATGTTAATTTGGTTGTGCACTAAAAATGAAAATTCTGGTTTTGGTTGTTGGTTTTTTTTAATTAGTTGTTTCTTTGTGAGTCAAATCAATGCAGCAAATTCTGGTAGATCTAGAGAACACTGTCTTTTCATAGTAATTCATTTTAATTTGAATTCTTTGGGTTAGTAAACACAAATAATCAAAATAAAACAGTGGAAGCAACTGGTTTGGATGTTAAGAATTAACCAATTTTTCTTCTTTAAAACAATTTAAGATCAGTGTCTAATCTTTCCACCAAGAGTACTGTTTCTTGTAAGTCTAAAAAGAATCAGCCATCATTGTTAGTAGGTTCAACGTGTTATCAGTTTGGTATGTGTTAGATATACAAATATGAATGTGCACTCTGATATATACATGGTAAGCTAGGTACCACAAATGATTCATTTTTCCACAGAACAAATGAATGAAATAATTTCACCTCACATTTCTAATCCATTGGTAATTCTTCAAGTATGTTTGAGTTTTGAAGACTAAAGCTGGATGAAGCATTTCAGGAGCTTTCACCACAAAGAAAAAAAAAGGAGGTATTATCTTTCTGTGCCAAGTGTTTTAATCATTCTTCAGCCGCTGTTTACTGACATTATCCGTACTGTGACTTCTTCCTACATTGACATTAATCTTTTCTGTAATGCCTTAAAAAGTTTGAGTTTAGCCAGCTGACTGAAATATGAAGACTCTGTATCTGTTAGCTGCCCTCTTCTGCATGTTGTTTTTGTTTCATGTGTGAACTTGGCTGTTAAGGATTTAATCATGTTTTGGTTTCTAACAAACAATCTTATAAAGACAGTGGAACCAGGAACTGATCTCTGTGGGATCTCTCAGACACACTGAGGAATGCACCTGCTCACCAGAGAGTCTTCGCTCTAGAATTAATTATACTTTGAGACTTGATGGTTATTCAAAGCTGAAAGTGTGCAGTGTGTTACCTGGTGATTTTCTGATCTTCTGGGTTCCTAGTGATAATATGCCATGCACCACCAAGTAGAGCAAGTCACTGAAGTCTAATTGCATTACTCTTAACCAGATTTTTCATTTCATCAGCTATTATCAAGTTCGCTTGACAGGCTTCACTTTTTAATAGCTTTTAGGTCCTCATTTTGCTAAGCTTGGTAAAGCAAAGAGTCTGCTCAGATTTAGGCAGTGTCAATGTGTTTCTGCTGCAGCTAGAAATTGCTGAAACTAAGTACTGGCCTTTCATATAAAATTGCATGTTTAGAGCTTTAGGCATCTGATGTGCACCTGGCATCTCATTTTAGTGTGCAGCGCTATATGAGTAAATAAAATGAGATCACACCGCTTTAAAAATCTAATCTGCTACGTCTGTACATAAGAATTAGCTGGCTTGTCATCTACTTCGACATCCATCCTTCCTAAGTTCTGTTTTAAAGAATGAGACCATTTAATCAGGACTCTGTCTTCTGTGCATTAGAATTTCAGCACTAAAACTCAATACACTAATAGATTCAGGATTATGCTCTTGAAATCTTTTGCTGTGTGTGAGGTATGAATAGAGAAAACAGTAAATAGCACAGGTGCTGAAGACTGATTCACTTTTTCAAGCTCACCTATGATAAGCCAAAATTATTTTTCAAGCTCAGCTCCAAACACTCCTTTGCATATCTTTGAAATTACAAACATTCTTCCATACTCCCTTCCTCTGCCCATTTTACCAGAAAACAACTTTTTGACTTGCAGACTATCATATTTCAGTTTCCCATACGGTCACTTTAAAGTTTGTCTTAGTAGGAATCTCAGTGCTCAGGATACTGTTTTTATTCTATCCTGTATTTCTTCCCTTACAGATTGCACTCTATCTATGATGGGATAAGGATTTTCCATATCCTTCCACGTCGTTCCAGTGTTTTCTTTACTAATTACCATCTGTCTTGGTTTTCTGGTAGTTGTGTAGAAGAAATCCAGAAATTATCATCTGCTATGTAATTTCTACTTAAGTTTGGATTTACCCTTTTACCCTAGGCAGTAGCATATCCATAATATAAGTTGATCTTCTGTCCTCCACTACCTGAAAGAACTTGATGTGGAACAAGAAGGCAGAGAAATCAGACAGCAGGAACTAAGTGATATGGGTATTACTAGGTTTGGATGCTTTGGAGAAATCATCAAGGTTCTTTTATCTAAGCTCCCAAGATATGGTTTGAGTTTTCTGGTTTATCTGAATTTGAGAAGTGTAAAGATAAGCTTATGAAATACATTGGGTTTATAATAAGAGGATTTGCACCACTTACTTCTGCCACATTGTCTTTGACCTGAGATAATTGTCTTCTACTGCCATGTTCCAAAAATCTACTCATGTCTCCTTCTTGCTGACTAAATGTGAAAGCAAATACAAACTATTCTTGATTTCTTTCCATAAATACTATTCCTAATCAGTATCTGTTCCTATCTTCTTGCACTTAGCAATGACTGCAAGATATGCTGCATGCTGGGTTTGATGCAATTTTCTCTGGTTCAGTCTGTTGCTTCCAAAGTTTCAAACTATTTGAGGCTCACTGGTGCCAAAATACGAATTCTAAAATTAAAACACTGGGACTCCTTCTGGCATCACTAAATATCATTAGAAAATACTCATCTTGCAGCAGCAGAAAAGTTGTTTCCCGTTAAGTTTTTTTCTAGAAAGAGGAGAAAAACTAGGTGATCTTGCTGTGGTGGGGGGATTGGACTGGATGATCTTTCACGGTCTCTTCCAATCCCTAATGTTCTGTGATTCTGTGACTCTGTGATGTATGTATTTGAATTTATTTTAATTGTCATGAAGATGTGATAATCATGTGATACTTGGTGAAGCTGCATCTTTTACCACTGAGTAAGAATGACAACTTAAGGACTGCCATTCTTTGTAGCAATCCTTCTTTAGTTCCATGTGTAGATTGCAGTCTAACTTTGTGAACTGAAGAGCTGTATTTTCTAATTAAGAAATATATTAATTGACAGAGAGACATTGAATGTATAGGAGAGATTCACTAGCCAAGGAAGATTCCCAGGAAAACAACAAGTCAGCTATTTCAATTTCATTGGAATATTTGGTGAACACAAAAAAAAACATTTGGGGGAAATTACCCTCATTGTCTCACTTTCACAGGAAAAGTAGAAATCCAGTCAGAAAAATAATAGCAATCCCTACTCTGAGCAATAAAATAGAAAGAGAACAAGGTGTTTGCTTTGGGTTTTTTTTGAGTATTGCAAGTTAACTGTCCACTTAGCTTTAATTTTTGAAGTGTGTGAATGTATTTTTCATAAAAGTTAAAAGTGCAAGTACTTTTTCCATATGAACCTTGTCCTCACATGGTAACTGTGTTTGACTAACCATATGTAAGGATTAAGAGACAGGAGGGATAAATGTGCTAAGGGGTGGTAAACACACTAGTACTTGCAGCAGTTTTGAGGATGATTGATTCTTGTTATCTGTGTTCTTGCATCTCAGGCACCACTTCAAGAAGTTTCATCTGTTGAAGAAGGCAAATAATTTATGCTCTTGCATTCATCCTAAAGCAACAATTTAATGACTAGACTATGAAAAAGTGGGAACTGTAAGTGCTTATCTTTGTAAATAGCAGAAGAAACAAAAGGAAACTTGACTTTGAAATATTGTTTCCTTGAGTTATGGAAAACATAGAAAATCTTTATGCTTTAAAAAATAATTTGTTTTAACTTTTAATGTATTTTTGCATGGACCATTAGAATAATATAGAAATGCTTCAGAGTAACACAAAAATGTTTATAAAGATCAGTTTTTGAGAATAATGAATACTCAATGTATTGTTCTGGTTTAGATGCTTGTATCTATAGTGATACTGTTCTCTGTTTCTCTAAAATTTTTAGCGTATCAGAACGTTATTGACTGTTTCTTCAAGGGGAGAATAAACCATCTGTTACCTTCCCTATTTGTGTTTTCTGTTGAAGTAAGAGCCACTTTTGGGATTAGCATTAATATACAGAAACACATCTTTCTTCTGATTTTGTCCTGTCCTCATCCTTATGATGTCAACTGGTCTGAGGAGAATGCAAGGTTAGATGCCTTACTTGTCTAATTTTCACAAGGGAGGTTTTCATAATGTGACTAATTTTAGTTTTTATCTTTGAGCATGAGAGAATTCATGACTTTTCCTGACATTTTGAGGTAATGAAGTCTTGAAGTGTTTGATGTGTGCAATATCCATGCAAAGTAAGTTTTAGATTTGGTAAATTAGTTTAATTTCATTTTATATAGGGAGGAAGAAAACTGTTACTCTTCAAACAACATCAGTCTTCATGCATTTCTTCTGAGGTGCCTCCAGGTAGCATATAAATAGATCATTTTCCACTGGGCAGTACTTGGCAGGAGCACATTCACAGCTGTATCTTGACTAATATAATTTTACCTTTACTTCAAAAAGGCCATAGACCTTGTGTTGATCTGAGAGCTCGGGATCTCAGAACTTGTGTAGGTCTGCTTTGGCCAGAGTTGATTTTTAGTAATTTTTTCAATAGCATGGTGGCCACTTGACCATAACCTCCTCTGGTTTAGTGTAACCTATGTGAATCCAGTGCATTTTAAAAGGTCTGAAAGACCTAAATTTGTCACTGTGAACCAAACTCCTCTCCAAACTTAAAGAAGGTACAGAATAAACATACTTCCCCCCCACTATAAAAATCCCACCAGACACAAATCACAACAGTTCCACAAGCACTGTAATCACTACAAGAGGAAAACAGAAAGGCAGCTGCTTGCCTTGCTAATCTCTGTACTTGTATGCGAGTTCCCTTGAATAACATTGCTGACAGCATTTCACTTTTCTTTTGGTTGTTAAAATTCAAAAAGGCTCAAGCTGTCTTCATGAATTTTACTAGAAACTACTTATTGGGGACAGGAGAACAGATCTGTTTGCAAAACTCTGTTGTACTTCTGTTGTGTTTTGTTCTTTTATTCCTGTTGTTAACGTTAAATAGTTTTCTTTATAGTCAATACAATTATATTTATTCTAATTTTAGAGATACAGATTCAGATATATTTCCTCTATTTAAAACAGGGAAAGCCTCTAGAATCACACATTTTTGAGCAGGTCTGCTGTACCTCTCAGTAAAATCCTCGGAGAAGTCTCAGCAATGGCATTTAACACTGCAATGTCAGCATGTCTCCTGGAGAACACAGTGTAGGTACTTTTGAAAGAAGAAGCTAGATTTTCCACAGAATGGAGCAATCATGGTGAAATACAGAGAAAGCAAAATACGTCAAACACTTCAAAAATGCACATAGTAAGAGAGGTTTCTATTCATTAAATACATTTTCAAGCTGAGTTTATGGTGCCTCTTGCTTGTAGGCTGAAGATCATGTCAAGATGAAGAGATGTGTCAATAAACTGAATATAAGGACAGAGAAGGGTGTTTATTTAGTCTCCAGCCTGTGACAAGAAAAGTACATTTGTAAGAAAACATGATTCCTAAATAAAATAAGAATGGGACTGTGTGTTCACTATCTCGCAAATCACTGAATTACAGATCTTTGTGTATGAGTGGTTATAGGGGCTAAGCTGGGATGGTTAGGGTTAGAATAAATAAAAGTCCAGGAAAGGTGAAATGAAGCAAAGTGAAAGCTCATCTAGAGGCAACAGCAGTGAGAACATAGGAACATTTTCAAAACGCAGGTTGTGCCATTGTCTTGGCTGTCATGTGTACAACTACCTGAAAGGAGGTTCTAGAGAGCTGGGGGTTGGTCTGTTCTCACAAGTAACAAGAGATAGGACAAGTTGTGCCATGGGAGGTTTAGGTTAGACATTAGGAGAATCTTCTCCATTGAAAGGGTCATCAGGTATTGGAACAGGCTGCCCAGGGAGGGGGTTGAATTGCCATCCCTGGATGTGTTTAGAAGTCATGTAGATCTGGACATGGATCAGCGGTGAGTTTGGTAGAGTTGGCTTAATGATTGAACTCAATGATCTTGAAGGCTTTTTACATCCTAAATGATTCTATGGTTCTGCGATTCTGTGATTATAACAGCACCAGCTATTAGGCCAAAACCCATAGGTGCTAAAAGAAGGACTGTCTGTTACAAAAACAATTATAATCTGGCACAACGAAAAGGAGATGATATTTCATTGTTCAAATTTCTCATTCTCCTCTTTAGCAACTACGCAATTTCATTTATAAAAAGTTCTACCAAGTAATTTAAAAAAGGTTACAGTATATTTTCTTTAATTGCATTTTATATTTAGATTTTACATCATTTATTGTGCACCTAAAATTCACATTGCTGGCAGAATGTGCAGCTAAAGTAATCTCATTTATTGCTTATTCCTGCTTATTACTGACAAGTCCTGTTGGTACTTGATGCAGGATTAAAATTTATTAAGGTTCAGTTTGTGTGTGTTCTATGTAGGTAGTCTGTACTTTCTGGAGAAGAGTAATGTAGTGAAACTTGGGAATGCTTCTGTTTCTAGTGACATCAGGGTCAAGACCCTACCACACCTTTCTGAACATAGATGGTCAGGCCACCCAACTCGGAACTTTCCTCAGTCACTCACAAGGACATTCATGTAACCTTGTCTCAACGGCTTGCAATTACTTTGACTATGTCTCACTAAAGCAGATAAAAGCTGTATTTTACTATGTGGAGAACAGTTTGTAGGAATGCAAAGGATGCCTGCCAAAATGATGTACAACTTCAGAAATATATTTTGCTCCTCACCGTTGCCCTGCTTTATTGTCGATATAATTAGAAGAGCTTTGGATTGATATTCTATTACAAATCTGTTATTTTGTTCCTTCTTTGCAGATAATTTTAAAATTAATGATGTTGTTGACTTTCTATCTCTCAGCATTAGCTGATGACATTATTTGTGTCCGCATTAAATGTGGAAGGGTGTTGGTGGATGTTGGTTTATGTATTTCATTATTTTCATTTTATGTTGCTGGTCGTGTCAGACTGACAAATGCATTAAACTTTAATGAATGCTACTGACCACCGCTGTGACACAAATAATTGTTTGTATGGTACTGGTACAGGAAAAAGTCCTTCATATTCTAAGCAAAATCATGATAAAAGTTGGGTTACTGTAAGGCAATAGAGATACATATAATGGTAGACTAATTCACATCCTAAACAGCTGCCATTAAAACTCTGTGGGCTTAAATGTAATCTTTTTCATGTGGAGACACAAAACTAAAGTAGTTATTTCCCATTGGGGCTGCAAAAGTGGTGGACAACAAACTTTTTCTCTTTTACCCGTCTCCAGTATCACCAGGTTTCAATCATACTTTTCCTTGAGTGCTTACTGGTTGTTGCCTGGAGAGATGGTATGGTGCTCTGGTTTGTATTATATTTAACTGTTACCAGCATGAATGTGGTTAGAGAAACCTCTCTAAGTAAGAAGCTTCAGGAAATAGTCCTCCAGGGAAAAAATTGAGGTAGCACTATCGGCAAATACTGTGGGAGATTGCATTGTTTCTATCACAGATGTTGGTTTCTGCTAACAGAATTCTGATCTTAAAGTAAGTATTATTTGAGGAAGTGTTTGTGTTTTCTGCTCATGATGAACCCCATTTTATGTAGGAAGTCAGAAAATTGGATGAGGGCTACTTTGTAGGAGATGTGCATTCAGCATACAGAAGTAGTAAGTATTAAAAATTAGTAAAGGAGTAAAGAGATAATGGTAAAGTAAGAAGATCTGATGGCCATCTATTAATAGTTTGTGTTGAGATGAATAAAGACTTCATTGAAGAGATCTTCAGGTAACAGGAGGATTTTTAGATCACTGTTTATAGGATCCAAGGTGATTGCCTCCCCTCAGGCACTTTTCCATTCTGGTCTACCTCTGATGCTGAAGCATTTTGATATTTTCTGCTAGTTGTACAGGCTCAAAGCTTGTTGACTTTTAAAGTTTGACATTGCCTCCTTGTTGGTCAAGACTCAAGTACCAATGAATGAGGTTGTCAGGAGGCAACTGACTCCCAAATGATAGGGAAAGCAGTGCTGGATTTGAGAATGCAAGGGATTAACATGCCAAGGAGACATCTTAGTGTTGAGATTCTCTGTCTTTCACAATGTCTACCTTACTTTCTTAGTCTGGAACATGGGCCAGTAAAGGTGGAGTGGGAATCAGGTCTTGAGTGTCAGGGGAACCATACTACAATAAAAATAAGTGGGCCCTGATCATGGTTCTGCTCATAAAAGCTCTTGTTTAGAAGTAAATTTTGCAGAATAAATTCCTTTTCTTCCTTTAAGTGTGAACTTATGGATGTGACATTTCTTTACTAGTTGCCTCATTTGAATGTCTTCTTCACTAAAACCCCTTCCCAAACCCCAAAATAATAAAATAAAACCCTCGAGCTTTTGTGTGATTTGTAGTGTGTCCGGGTCAGGTTGAGACCCATGTTTTGAGCAGATGTAGTGTAACTGCAGAATTGTTTTTATAAAAAATTAATACTGTGCAAATATATTAATTCTTGACAGATTATCATTGTAATAACTCCCATAAGTAATCAAAAGGCCATTTTTGTTGTATTTGTTCTGCTTTTTTCAAATAGCATAGCTACATCAGTAGTGAGATCAAAGGAATTTTGAGTATCTATAATGAATACATATAATTTTGTTTAAATAAAGACAAATTAACCCATTTTAATCTTGTCCTTTTCTTAACTTACCCCAACATCTTTCTCAAATTTTTGCCTACTGTCTGCATATACATAAAATGAAATCAATCTGCAATTGCATTAGTTTTGATTTTTCTAGGTTGCTACATTTAGGAGAATTTGTTTCCATGAGAACAGATTGCTGAGGAAATTATTGAGCTTGCACCTTACCAGACCGATCAATGAGCTCTGGATTTTGTTGCAGGTAAAATGTCCTGCATCAGCTGGGTAGAGGGATTACAGTACAATAGACAAGTTTAGGAATACGTGAGGAAGACCTTTTTTTTTTTCATTTCAGAGCTGATGAAGTGAAAGTTCGACCTTATAAGTTAACTAACATCCTGAGAGTGAATCACAGAACAGGCCAGTTTCTGAAGTCTAACCTATGGGACATACAGGTTCCCCATTTTTGTCTGCCTGAACTCAGTAAGTGCTGAAAATGCAGTATTTGTATGTGTTTACATTAAATGGCACTGATGTCAGGTAGAAGGCTGAAGCTTAGTGTAATTATAATGGATCTCCAGTTTTAGAAAAATATTGTTGGCATATTAGACATGGGAAAATCTGAATGTCATCAGTTTGGATTCTTTTTCTTGGTACACTTGACTTCATACTGCTTGTTGATATGAAGTCATAGAATTATTTCATTTGGAAGAGACATTCAGGTGCACCGAGCTCAACCATTAAGTCACCTCTTCAAAGTCACCACTAAATTATACTCAGCACCACATCTCCGTGGTTTTTACATGATGACACCATCACTTTCCTGGTCAACCTGTTCTCATGCTTTACAACCTTTTCAGTGAAGAAATTTTTCCTTATATTCAACCTAAACTTCCCCTGGCACAACTGGTGGGTGGTGTTTTGCCTTGTGGATGAGCAGGAAAATATTTTAAGCTAAAGGAAAGGTTGATGATTCCACCTCCCAAGACTTTTGCTTTAGGATCTTTTCCTGACAGCCTTCTTCTCTGATGACGTAAAAATAACCTGAGAGAGCAAAACTGACTGTCATGAAGGGTATACTGGACAGTTATTCCTTTAGGTTTTGGATTTTGATATTATAGCATTGTTGCAGTGCCTCGGATAGCCTAAGTTGCAGTCCACATCCAGTGAGTTGGCTTGACTGCCTGCAGGTTTCTCTACGCCCGGCTCCTTCGGCCCCGCGTTACCCGGACCATTCGCATACCACTCAAACACCAATATGGTCAGCAGCAAATGGCGTTTATTAGAAGAAATACACACTTAATATAGTTATCGTACCACCCTTATTGTACCACCACCAATCTTCTTCACTACAGTTGTCACTCTCTGCTCTTCTCTCTGTCCAATGGTGTCACACTCTTTTTTACCTTACTTGGCATTGTTTAGCTTTTCTCCCTATCTTCAAGGACGACTCCTGTAGGTCCCAGGGAGATGAGAGGCCCCTGTATCTTCATCTCCTGCACATTTGGAAACCAAGGGACTGCAAAACAGCTCCTGCTGGATATGTGGAGCTGCAGGGCCTGCATACGCCCTGCTGCCATCACTGCCATCTTAAAAGCAGCTAGTTTAGCAACTACAACATAGCATTTACTCTAAAGGAGTACTAGGCAGTTTCTACATGGAGTTTGCTTGATTAGTTCCTTTCAGTAAAAGTTTCCTTTAAAATTGAAGCGCAAAGAACATTTACCTGACTCTCTATTCTTCTCAGAGCACAAGCTAGAGGAGAACAGTACCCATTAATGACTCTACAGACTTTTATAAAAATGTACATTTGCAGGCAAAATAAATGCAGTGTGTGATTATAGTGTGAACTTTAGAACTAATGTCTATCACTTCAAAGATCTAGATGCACTTCTAATGTTCAGATTTCATTTGTAAAAACATATTAAAATATATAAAATATGTCTGTAATTCCAGGCATTACAATGATTGAATTTTACGGATCAGCAAAACCTTCTAGTATATTAATGTATCACTCACAGGTAAATATTTTATAAAATATATGTTAATCATCATTAATTACAAGTACAATACAGATTACTTGAAGCCTGAATTATTGTAGATTGTGCACTCTATTTGTATCTAGATTTAATGGCTGTCATCATCATAGAATCATAGAATAACAGAATCATTAGGGATTGGAAGAGATCTCGAAAGATCATCTGCTCCAGTCCTCTTAAAAAGCAGGATCACCTAGACCAAGTCACACAGGAACACATCCAAGTGGGTCTTAAACATCTCCAGAGAAGGCGACTTCACAACTCTCCTGGGCAGCCGATTTCAGTGCTCTGTCAAACTCATTCTGAAGAAGTTCCTTCTGATATTTACGTGGAACCTACAATGCTCCAGCTTAAACACATTGTCCTTTATCCTATCACTAGATGACATTGAGAAGAGCCTGGCTCCATCCTCCTGACACCCACCCCCTCAAATAGACATTAATGAGGTCACGTCTCAGTCTCCTCTTCTCCAAGCTGAACAGACCCAACTCCCTCAGCCTCTCCTCATAAGAGAGGAGTCATACTTCCTTCATCATCCTCCTTGCTCTACGCTGGACTCCCACCAGCACCTCCACGTCCCTCTTGAACTGAGGGGCCCATAACTGGACACAATACTCCACAGGTGGACTCACCAGGGCAGAGTAGAGGGGGAGAAGAACTTCTCTTCATCTGCTAACCACCCCTATTCTGATCCACCCCAGGATGCTGTTGGCCCTCTTGGCCACAAGAACACATTGCTGGCTCATGGTCATCCTGCTGTCCACCAGGATCCCCAGGTCCCTTTCTCCTGCACTGCTCTCTAACAGTTCAGTCCCCAACCTATACTGGTACCTGGGGTGGTTCTTGCCCACATGCAAGACTCTACACTTACCCTTGTTACACTTCATTAAATTTCTCCTTGCCCAGCTCTCCAGCGTGTCCAGCCAAAGAGACCCAGCTCCCTCAGCCTCTCCTCGTAAGGGAGGTGCTCCACCTCTTTTATAATCTTTGTTGTCCTACGCTGAACTCTCTCCAGAAGCTCCACGTCCCTCTTGAACTGAATTTTTCTCAGCCCAGCTCTCCAGCCTGTCCAGATCTCGCTGAATGGCAGCACAGTCTGCAGGGGTGTCGGCGACACCACCCAGCTTTGTGTCGTCAGCAAACTTGCTGACAGTGCATGCCAATCCCTCATCCAAGTCATCAATGAATAGATTGAACAGCACTGGTCACAGCACTGATCCCTGTGGCACTCCACTAGATACAGGCCTCCAACTAGACTCTTTCCCACTGACCACTACCCTCTGGCTTCTATCCTGCAGCCAGTTAATGATCAACCTCACTACCCAATCATCCGTTCCACACTGCCTCAATTTGGCTGCGAGGATGCTGTGTGAGCCTGTGTCATATGCCTTACTGAAGTCTATCTCTAATGACCCTCTTGTCCTTGATGTGCCTAGAGACAACATCCAGGGCACATGGATTTGTGTACATCCAGTTTGATCAACTTATCCTAATCCACTGCTCATCAACCAAGACAAGCTTCTCTCTTACCTCAACTTCGTCTGGATCCTCAGCAGCCTAGGGTTTGATATCAGGACGGCCCACTGATGTATAGACAGAAGCAAAGAAGGTGTTGATTATCTCTGCTTTCTCTGTATCCTCTGTCTCCAGGGCACCCACCTCTTTCAGCAGGGGGCCTACATTGCCTTTAGTTTAGTTTTACCTGCAATGTATTTGAAAAAGCCCTTTTTGTTACCTTTTAACTCTTTTGCAAGGTTTGATTCCAAGGAGGCCTTGGCTTTTCTAGTTGCATCCCTACATTCCCTCACCAGAGCCTTATAATCACCCCAAGTGGCCACCCCCTCCTTCCATGACCTATCGACTTTCTTCTTCTTCTTCAGTTTGCCTAGCAACTCCCTGTTTAACCACTCAGGTCTTCAGGCTCCCTCCCTTGACTTCTTTCCTGTTGGAGTGCTCTTGTGCTTTAAGAAAGTGGTCTTTGAATGTTAACGAGCTCTTTTGGACCCCTTTTCCTGTCAGTACCCTGTCAAATGGGATTTCCCCTAGCAATTGCTTAAAAAGGCCAAAGGTGGCCCTCCTGAAATACAGGATTGTGATTTTGCTACCTATTCTGTTCCTACCACACGAGACCCTGAACTCCACCATCTCATGGTCACTGCAACCAAGGCAACCTTCAAGCTTCACTGCTTCAACCAGACCTGCCTTGTTGGTGAGTACAAGATCCAGCAGTGCTCCTCTCCTAGCAGGGTACTCCACCATTTGCATCAGGACATTGTCACTAATGCACTGAAGGACTCTTCTGGACTGTGGCTGGCTGGCTGAGTGGGTCTTCCAGCAGATATTAGGGTAGTTAAAATCCCCCATGAGAACCAGGGCCTGTAGTTGTAAGGCTGCTGTCAGCTGCCTGTAGAAGACCTCATCAACTTCCTCATTCTGATCTGGAGGCCTGTAATAGACACCCATGACCATGTCAGCCATACCAGCCTACCCCTTGGTCCACACTCACAAACTCTCAACTCCCTCTTCATCCTTTCCTGGATAGCACTCAACACATTCCAATTGCAACTGCACCACCCCTCCTTACTGATCTGTCTTTCCTGAAAAGGACATAGCTGTCCATGACCATGTTCCAGTCATGCAATCTGCCCCACCAGGTCTCTGTAACTGCCACCAAATCATAACCATCTGACATGACACGTATTTCTAACTCCTCCTGCTTATTCCCCTTGCTGTGTTCTCGCTATTTGTTAGTCAGAGCTTATTTTTCCTGGTACCAAGGCATCCTAAAAGGTCATTACAATTTTCTGAAGTGACTATGTTTGTCCAGAATTAAATGATTGTTATGAGTTCCTTCCTCATTTTAGTATAATGCCAGCCCTCAACAAACTCCTTCACTTCAGTAAAGGAGCAGTCAAATGTCACAAAAATGTTGACAGGTGCAAAGCATGGCATCAGGATAGGTGGAGCATCTGGCTTGTCCTTATATGTTAAAGCACCCAGATAGACTTTAAATCCCAAAGCCTGTGGAAACTGTAACAATCCTCAGAAGCTCCTGAAAGATCACTGAAAATATGCCTTACTGACTGCTGTTTCAGAAAACATTTGCCCTAAAATAGGCACTGATGGATGCTTAAGAAAGTTACCTGGTATCTTCATTGTCAGTCTTGACATGATATGGGCACACTACTGATGTCTTACTTATTTACTGAGCATTATGTGAAAAATGATACCAAATGCAAGTGATTTAAATAATCAGAATGACTGCAGTTATTTTGTACAAAACAAACTGTATACACAAATAATCATAACTAAAAAATCAAGCTTAGTTTGTGGGAAACTGATTCCACTTGTGCGAAATTTTACTGAAACACTAAATATTACAAATCTGTTTATATTTTATAAACATAGTGATAATTAAATTTCTCTAACACATTGTAGTTACTGTACAACATTTTTATTAAGATTCTGGAATGATATGAAAGAAAAGATTTAATGTGGATTAGATAAAATATACAAAACCAGAATGAGGAAAGAGCCATTAACTACTTGTGTCAAAGCTAATGGTCTTTGGTTTATGTTATTTTTCTTCCAAATCTCTGATCAAATCTTCACTGATAGATGTGAATGCACTACAAAATTCAAATGGTTATTAATGAGGAGGATGCAGCACTTGTACAATATTATTTATTTTTTGCCTCCAGTCACAAGAATCTTATTTTTACCCATTACAAGGTGTGTGACCATACATCAGTAACAAACAAGTTATTTTTTGTGCAGTACCTGCTCGCAGGATTAATTACTGAGAAGTGTTTGTCACTAAGTTAAAAGAACAACTGTGGTATAGAGAGTCTTAGCATTATTATGTAGATTTAAACAGTGGTAAACATGTAAAAATAATCTGAAGTATAACAACAAGACATGACTTATACGCAGTTGGAAATGCAAGGGAAGTAAAACCTGCTGGCAGAAGAGAAAAAGTAATTAAAGTTGCATGATAGATGCATGACAGAGCTAATTGCTGTATGATGGAGTCGAGCATCCACCTGTGTGAGCAGTCAGAGCTGCAGCCTACCAGCAGAAGCTACTGGGAGGGTAAAACTCATTGTTTCACTTGAACTAATGACAGTTGCTTAAATTTGAAATAATTTAGCAGTAACAATAAAATGGTAATAAATCTACAGCTGGCTTGTGATTTATGACTGATCCGTGAAATGTTGCAGAAAGAGATGTGGGACAGTTGAAAGTAGGGACAATGGACCCTTGGTAAAAGGGAAGACCAACTCCTTTAAAGTCACAAGTGATAGGGAACAATCAACAATTGCTTGCCTGAATGACATCACTCAAACATGCAAGAAAGAGGCAATATGGCTGTCTACACCAGCAAGAGCTTGGTTTGAAAAAAAGTGCATGTAAGGAGTGAAAAGTTTAGTGGGCATCATGCAAAAACAAATATTTCATGGGGTTTTATGTGGAAAGATGTTCAGTTTAGGTTTGTTATAGCAATCTCCAGCTTTTTAATTCTTGTTTCTCTATGGTGCCAACCAAAGCAATTTCAGCACTAAAATTTTAATCTGCCTCCACTTCTCACTGGAAAATTTAAATTAAATTTATCGTTTAAACCACTGTTATTATGCTATCATAGTCTACTTATGCATTTCAACTTGTCAAAGCATGACGTGCTGTTATGGGTGTTTAATGAAAGACTCTGTTAGAAATACAAGACTAATGTAAAACATATTGCAAATTAGTTCAAAATTAAAGGCACTTCATGCTCTTTATTGGATTTCTACAGTTTTGTTTATTTTCAAACTGATGGCTGATAGTATGTGATGGGAAAGCAGAAATCAGGCTGGGCTGTCAAGCATGCTCAAACACTAGAGATTTATTCTTTCTTTTTTCTGTGGACCACATTTATTTTCATATATATACATATGTATGTGTGAAACTAATTATAAACCATTTTCATATAGAATTAACACATTGCATGTAAATATATGCATATTCATATTTACATTTTGTCTAGATAAATGCAATGCAAGGCAAGCAGTCTCTCTAAGAGGAGATGATGCTGAATTTCAGATTGCACATGAACACTGTGGTGCATTTCAAGTAGACACCCTAGACCACCTTCTATTGTAGAGCTGTGAAGGCATTCAGATAAAAACAGCAGCTAAGTAAGACTGCTCTTTTAAAAATATTTTAGACTCCTTTAGATTCCATCCATATATGACAAGTAAACCAGAATTCTTCCTCTGTTTGAATTTATCGTTGTGCTTAGCTATGACTAGACTTCATGTTAATGTTTATAATGTGATGGCTGGAGGGCCAGATTTTCCTCCATTTTCTTTTCATTTCTACTAAAGGAATTCTGAGGCATATTTGGGCTTGAAAAAGTGAAGGGGAAGAGTAGAGAAGGCCCAGACATTTATTTAAATAAGGAACAAATAAATCTCCTTTTTTGAGTGTCTGGATTTATTTCAAGAACTCTGGACACAAGAAAAGCTGGATTAAAATCCTTGTCTACGTTAATTCTGTGCAGACTTACAGACAATCAAGTAACATATAAAGTGATATCTTACCCACTAATGTAGATGTGGTGGGTTGATTCTGTCCAGCTGTCAGATGCCCACTCTGCCATACTGCTGCAACACTTTAGTTTTTCAGGTTATTACCTGACAGTTGATGCTGATTACCAAGACACAGCTCATATAGCTCTGCGGGGGTTGTTAAAGTTTATCTTCTAACTGGAATGTATATTCTGCTCTGTTCACACACATTTCCATTAATCATAAGCAGCAGAGGCAAACTACACAAAGCAGAACATGTAGCTATCTCCTGTCTGAGCATATGAAAGTATTCATGAGTTTGTATAATTGCACTGGAATGTATTCTTTTCAGGAACTCAAAAACTTACAGAGCTATAGAAGACTTAAAGCAGCCAGAAATACGGTCATTGCTTTCTACAGGAGTAAGTGTGTGCATTTTGTTGCTTGTTTTTTTTTCTCGTAACAAGTACTGTAAATGAGAAATACATACAGAAAGGCTGCACAGCACCGCATCTCTCACACAAAGAGAGAGAAGGAGTTTTAAAAATAGCTCTACCCTTTGGACAAGAAAGTGAAGAAACACTCAGAATAGCAAGGTACTTGGGTTATTCAACAGTTCAGTCAAAAAAGGAGTCCAACAGAGGTTTGCTCCTAACAATTTGGGTGAACTCTTTTCTAGTGAAAGATAGAAATGTCAGTTATGTTACACTAAATTTAAGTAAAAATGTCACTTCACTGTTATTGTTACACATGAAGGCATTAGGAAAGGTTTAAGATTTCAAAATTGGGATTGGAAGGTAGATCATCCAGTCCAATCCCCCTGACACAGCAGGATCACCTAGACCAAGTCACAGAGGAACACATCCAGGTGGGTTTTAAACATCTCCAGAGAAGGGGACTCCACAACCTCCCTGGGCAGCCTGTTCCAGAGCTCCGTCACCCTCACTGGGAAGAAGTTCCCTCTCATATTTACGTGGAAACTCCTATGTCACAACTGAAGTTCAAATACATTTTCTGTTATGCACTTGATATCTTTCACTTTATTCACTCTTCCTTTCGGAAGATTTCACTAAGTAGGATTTAATACCAGTTTCATAGTGTGCTTAGCACATGTTATATATATATATATATAGAGAGAGAGAGAGAGAGTCACCTGACAGAGGGAAATTTAGATGTATAGAACTAGAATTTATAGGAGACCACAAGAAAAAAAGAAAGAATAAGAAAGCACCATGTGTAGAAGCAACATGGAAGGAAAAAAGGAATGCCCTTGATGATGGTTTATGCACAGACAAACACTTATTTTTTGCAGTTCTTGCTACTTTTTGCTATTTTACTAATTTTAAAACAGAAATTCAACAAAACTGTTAATGCATACTGGCCAATGTGTGGGTGGAGATGGGAGCCTAATGCAGCTTCTTGTGGAAACAGGTGCCAGAGCCAGCACTGAAAAAAGAAACTGCTGCCTAAGCCTCTGTGTGTTTATAAAATTCAGGAGTAAGAAAGTCCAAGAAGGAAGCAATAATAGTTAAGAGTAATGGTGGGGAAAATTTAAGTTACCTGATACTTATTTTTCATGCCTCATTTGGCCCTCTGAAGGCCTCATAACTTAGATTATGCCTTGTGATCTCATTGTTTTACCCTGTCCTAATAGTGATTGAACAGGAAGCTACTTGCATCTCTAGAGCAGAATTTCAACTATGGATAAAAGCATATCCCAACACAGAAGCAATTTGAAAGAGGCTGAAACCTAAAAGCCTTAAAAAAGACAATAAAATAGCATGGCTTTTGCATTTTCTGGATCAAAACACTTTCATTTAGAATGGCCAGTTTGATTGTGAGAAGAATCCGATGGGAGATAAATGAAAGAACAAACTTCAGGAAGAAAATCAAACCATCAGAAAGTATTAAATCTCCTACATGAACAGAGACAGACTCATAAAACATAGAAAGACCCATAATGTGCACAAGTCACTTAATGACAGTCTGGAAGCATGTTTAAGGACTGAAAGAAAACATTTGGATGCAGTGCAGCTCAATTTGGGATAATGAGCTGAGATCTTGTTTCTCTTAGGAAGTGAGCTAACCATGAGAGCACTGCTTGAAGGTCTGCTACAGGTATTCCTCCTGTCTGAAACTCCATGCAGTGTTGTCTTGCAGCTCAAGCCCACACAGCTACTTTCTCTGGTAGAGAGGCTTGGAAGGGTAAACGCAAGAAAACCTGGGGATTGAGATAAAGCCAGTTTAACAGATAAAGCAAAAGCTGCTCACTCAGGCAGAGATTTCCATCACTAGGCAGGTGTTCAGCCACCTCCAGCAATCTCGGGCTCCATCACACATAATGCTTACTTGGGAAACAAACACCGTTGCTCTGAATATTCCCCCTTCCTTCTCCCCCAGATTTTAGTTCTGAGCATGATGTCATATGATATTGACATACAGCTGTCCCAGCTGAGTCCCCTTCCAAATACTTGTGCATCCCCAGCCCACCTGCTAGTGGAGTGAGAAGCCAAAAAGACCTTGACTGTGTGAGCACTGATCAATGATAACAAATTTTACCTTGTATTATCAACACTGTGTTCAGCACAAATTTGAAACCCAGCTCCACACCAGCTGCTATGAATAAAATTAACTCCACCCCAGTCAAAACCAGTACAAATTTACCAAAAGAATTCTTTATTTTAAACATCAGCATCATCCACCAGGAAGGCACAGAACCATTTTGCTGAGTGTTTGCCCAGTAATCTCAGGATTTATGGACATGATTACTGCTCCAGTAAGACAGTGTAATTTGGGGACAGACCTGCCGGAGAGTAATGTAGGAGAAAGGGACCTGGGGGTCCTGATGGACGGCAGGATGACCATGAGCCTGCAATGTGCCCTTGAGGCCAAGAAGGCCAATGGCATTCTGGAGGGGCTCAGAATGGGGATGGTTAGCAGTTTGAGAGAGGTTCTCCTCCCCCTCTACTCTGTCCTTGTGAGACTGCATCTGGAATATTGTGTCCAGTTCTGGGACCCTCAGTTCAAGAAGGACACAGAACTGCTGGAGGGAGTCCAGCACAGAGCCATAAGGGTGATGAAGGGAAAGGAGCATCTCCCTTATCAGGAAAGGCTGAGGGAGCTGGGTCAGTTCAGCTTGGAGAAGAGGAGAGTGAGGGGTGACCTCATTAATGTCTACAAATATTTGAGAGGCGGGTGTCAGGAGGATGGAGCCGAGCTCTTCTCAGTGTCATCTAATGATAGGACAAGGGGCAATGCATGTGAGCTAGAACACAGGAGGTTCCACATCAGTATGAGAAAGCAATTCTTCACAGTGAGGCTGACAGAGCACTGGAATGGGCTGCCCAGATGAGCTCTCAAGGTCCCTTCTAACCTGTAACATTCTGTGAATATTTTAAGATCCCCTTTTAGAGTGAGAAACAATAATTTTTGAAGAGGTTTTGGCTGGCCAATACTTCACATATTGCAGCACCGTATTGCCAACCACAGAAGAGAAGTCTATAAACAGAAATTTTTAATTCCATCCATCATTTGTACCTTGTTACACCGATTTTACAAAGTAAAAAAATTGTTAATAAAAGTTAAGGAGAAATAAAGGGAAGCACCTAGTCTACTTCTTAAAGATTTTCTAGTATTGAATTCTAATTATTAACACCTGTGGTTTTTCTGAGAGCAAATAATTTGCCTTTTAATTTATAGGAAGAAAAAATAACCCTTAGTTCTTTTTGCTGAAAACTGTAGAAGTATTTAGGGTGTATTAGATGGATCTTAGTTTCTTCCTAACTTAATTTTCTTCCTTCTCCTGTTATTTCTTCTTCTATTTGATATTTCATTACATGTTTTCTTGCTTTCTCATGTTCAGAATTTGTTTGCATTTATAGATGTGTTTGTGTTCTCTGATTTTTGTAGGGACTGTTCTCAGCTCACAGCCACAAAGTAATAGTACGTAATAAGACTTCAATTTGGAACTGTCAAACATGATAAAACAAGGAAGGTAAAACAGACAAGAGGGCCACAAATTTTCTTTAGTTCCTCCCTCTGCAGGGATAGTGGTCTGTTATCTTTCCTATGATAGTCAGCTGCTGATTTAGGACTATTTTACAGGAAAGAAATGCCTCCCACACAACAACTACTGTCTTTAATGCAAACAAAAAAAAGCTTTGAGTGAGGCTATGAGAGGTTTGATCCACAGAATACATCAGTCCAAAGGGAGACTCTCATCAAAACAGTTATTGGCTATCAATCCACTGGTTAGTGAACAGAAGGTCAAAGAACAGAACAAAAGGAAACAGGTTATGTCCTATTCTGATATAAAATATTCGCCAGTAAGTTCCTGAGAAATATGAACAACCATTTTTTCATTTTGATTTCTACTAAAATACAACCTAAATTTTGTTATTCACTTCCTTCTATAAAGGATGTATTGGAAATAGCTATGTAAGCTTCTTGAAAGCTAAATCATGACATTTTCAGCACTAAGAAAGAGAGTTGGTTTAATTTTTAACCTCATAAAGACTTCCTCAATAAGCATTCATAATCCCTAAGTAAAAGTTCTGGCTGTTTCAGATGACGTAGATACTATCTTGTTTATCTTACACAGAACCTTAACTCTAGTAGTTTTCTCTTTCAAAGACCATCTATTTTTTGATGTCGGGAACATGTAAAAGTAACAACTTTATAGGTATGGTAACTTTTTCTAAAAACGAAAATACATAGATAAACACTTTCCAGTAACTTGTAGTGAATATTTGTTTTTTGGAACAAGAACTGCAAACGGGATAGTTTCTGGTTGCAGTTAGACAACCAATTTAAGCCTCTTGTGGGCAAAATTTTATATATCTGAAAAAAAAAAAAAAGGCTGTGTGACTGCTGTTTAATCACCTCTTAAAATGCTTTTAAATGATAAAGAGAAAGACTTTTATTTTCAAAGCAGAAAGATGAGAAGCAAATCAATCAAAATTTGTTCTGAGATTTCAGAGCACACGGGGGTGTATTTTCAAAACAGAAACTGGCAGTTGAGAAACAAATCCCATTATTGCTTAATAGGATTTTGGGGCAGAATTGCCATAAACGGACTGAATACTTACTCCACAGTAATTTCAGTTACAGCTGAGGAGAAAAGTTGGCAAAACAATTTTATTTTTTTAGTGAAAGAGGCACATGTCCCAGAATAGAGATAGTCAATTGAACCTATCTTGTTCTGAAAGCAAATCAGGCATTCTTTCCATAATGTTCTTACTCTGAAACGAAACACTAAATTAGGAGGAGTTATTTTTAGCCCAACAAAGAGCTTCATTTTGCCTTGGGAGAATAAAGTGGGACTTCTAAATTCAGTGGGAAAAGCAGAAGGACACTAAGAGTTTGTGGAGAGGAATTCCTTTGCATTTCTTCCCAAATCTGATGCATAATAGAGTGTGATTTAAACTTGCAGTATCAAGTAGTCAGCAGAGAGCTGTTTTACCTTCTTTATCAGACTGTTTTGCTCAGTCTTCACAATTTATCTTGGGTTTGATATATTGTAGGGAGCATTAACATGATAATTTTAGAGTGTTTTCAAATCTCTAAGGCTTCTTATTTTATTTACAGTAGCTTGTAGCTTAAGGACCAAACAGTCAGGTCAGTCTTACCTGATTATTTTTAGGGGAAAAGGAAAACTTCCTCATTATTAGGAGGTACGGATGTGTTGTGCTGCCACTTGATAGAAGAACAGATCTACGTAATTTGCCTCTTGTGGGTAGCTGGTTTGACGTACTGAAACCTCTAGTATCCTCAGCAGAGATGGCCTCCATAATGGAGCCAGCCTTCAAAGAGAGACAGCGAATCTCAAAGCTCTCATTAGAGAATAAAATGAATCACAAAATCATCTATATGTTTTCCATTTAAAAGGGTCTTTTTAAATTTTAAATTGAAATGTTGTCCATGTCTGGATAAATTTAACCAAAGAACATTTGTAATTTACTTTGCAAAAATCAGGTATGAGGATTTTAAAATATTACTGCTTCTTTTGATGTTTTTAGCCAGAGTAAGGACTCTGCATTTTTTCAAAAACCAAGATATTTTATGCTGGACACCCAAATTTAGGCATCCAGTCTGACAAAATACATCTGGCAAATTTTACTGAATATTTAATTATCTCTGAGGCTTTCCAATATCCATATACTTTGCAAGATTGTTAGTGTGATCGGCATTGTTTCACAAAAGAACTTGTCTTTCTTCAAAAAGTAGATGTTCATTTGGCTGCTCAGTGCTTCAGGACAAGAACTTTGTCCTTTCTCAAATGCAAGTGTAAGCTTCTGAAAAAATTATCTTCTCATCCCTGAAAGAAGTTGAAATTTCATCCATTTCTAACAACTGAAGTATGTTTAATGGTATCAAAATGAGTAGAAAAATTGAATCCTTAATTATTTCTTGTTCTTAAAGGAACCCAATATTAGCTGTATGAACTAACTAGAAAGAGAAGGTATAAGCATCGATGGTTTTAGGATGCATTTTCGCAATTTTGTACAAAAAACAGCACGATTTTGCAGAATGCCTTACTTACAAAGAGACAGATATGTAGACATAGCAAACACTTAACACTTGCAAGACCAGTAAATGTGAAAATTAAATAAAACCCTAACAACTGTCTTTTGGAAATATTTGCTAAGTTCTGCCTTAGAAGAAAAAAAGGTACAATGGTCTTACCACCTGAGTACTGGGGACCAGGATCATAAAATCATTGAATCATAGAATCATTAGGGATTGGAAGGGACCTCGAAAGATCATCAAGTCCAATCCCCCTGCCACAGCACAATCACCTAGACCAAGTCACACAGGAACACATACAGGCAGGTCTTAAATATCTCCAGAGAAGGACACTCTACAACCTCCCTGGGCAGCCAGTTACAGTGCTCTGTCGTCCTCACTGTGAAGAAGTTCCTTCTCATGTTGATGTGGGACCTCTTGTGTTCCAGCTTACAACCATTGTCCCTCATTCTACCACTAGGTAACATTGAGAAGAGCCTGTCTCCATCCTCCTGACACCCACCGTTCAAATATTTATAGACATTAATGAGGTCACCTCAATCTCCTCTTCTTCAAACTAAAGAGACCCAGCTCCCTCAGACTCTCCTCATAATCTCCTCATAAGGGAGGTGCTCCACCTTCATCATTCTCGTTGCTCTACACTGGATTCCCTCCAGCAGTTTTGTGTCATTCTTGAACTGAGGAGCCCAGAACTGGACACAATACTCCAGGTGTGGTCTCACCAGGGCAGAGTAGAGGGGAAGAAGAACTTCTCTTCATCTGCTAACCACCCCTCTTCTGATCCACACTCTTGGCCACAAGAGCACATTGCTGGCTCATGGTCATCCTGCTGTCCACCAGGAATCCCCAGGTCCCTTTCTCCTGCACTGCTCTAACAGTTCTGTCCCCAACCTATACTGGTACCTGGGGTTGTTCTTGCCCACATGTAAGACTCTACACTTACCCTTGTTATACTTCATTACATTTTTCTCAGCCCAGCTCTCCAGCCTGTCCAGATCTCGCTGAATGGCAGCACAAGTCTGCAGGGGTGTTGGCAACACCACCCAACTTTGTGTCGTCAGCAAACTTGCTGACAGTGCATGCCAATCCCTCATCCAAGTCATCAATGAACAGGACTGGTCCCAGCACTGATCCCTGGGGCACTCCACTAGATACAGGCCTCCAACTAGACTGTCTCATTCACGACTACTCTCTGACTTCTACCCTGTAGCCAGTTCCCAGTACACCTCAATACCTGATCATCTAGACCACACTGCTTCGGTTTGACTTCAAGGATGCTGTGGGAGACTGTATCAAATGCCTTACTGAGGTCAAGACAGATCACATCCACTGCTCTGCCATCATCTATCCACCTTAGTGATGCCATGCTGACTGTCCCTAATGAGCCTTCTGTCCTTGATGTGCCTGGAGACAGCGTTTAGAACAAATTGCTCTATCACCTTTCCTGGGATGGAGATGACACTAACCGGTCCATAGTTACCTGGGTCCTCCTTCTTTACCTTTTTGAAGATTGCAGTGACATTTGCTATCCTCCAGTCTCTAGGCACCTCTCCTGATCTCCATGACTTTGTAAAGATGATGGAGAGTGGCCTAGAAATGACTTCTGCTGTCTCCCTCAGCGCTAATATGTGCATCCCATCTGGGCCCGTGGATTTTTGTACATCCACCTTGCTCAACTTATCCATAATCTGATCCACCTTAACCAAGGCAGGCTTCTCTCTTGACTTGACTTCCTCTGTAGTCTCAGCAGTCTGGGGCTTGATATGAAGACAGCCCCCACAAATATAGACAGAGGCAAAGAAGGGATTGAATATCTCTGCTTTCTCTGTATCCTCTGTCTCCAGGGCACCCACCACATTCAATAAGGTGTCTACATTGTCTCTTAGATTAGTTCAAATACAAGCAGTGTATTAGAAGAAGCCCTTTTTGTTGCCCTTGACCTCTCTTGCAAAGTTTAATTCCAAGGAGGCCTTGGCTTTTCTAGTTTAATCCCTACATTCTCTCACCAGAGGCTTATAATCATCCCAAGTGTCCATCCCCCTCCTTCCACGACCTATAGGCTTTCTTCTTCTTCTTCAGTTTGCCCAGCAGCTCTCTGTTTAACCATGCAGGACTTCTGGCTCCCTTTCTTGACTTCTTTCCTGTTGGAATGCTCTTTTGTTGTGCTTCAAGAAAGTGGTCTTTGAATCTTAACCAGCTATCCTGAGCTCCTTTACCTGCCAGTACCATGTCAAATGGGATTTCCTCTAGCAATTGCTTTAAAAGGCCAAAGTTGGCCCTCCTGAAATCCAGGATTGTGATTTTTGCTACCTATTCTGTTCCTACCACATGAGACCCCGAACTCCACCATCTCATGGTGTGGTGGGATCAGGACCACAATTTAAAATGAAAGAAAGGAAAGCAAAGCAATGAGGTCTCAATGGCATCTCAGATAAAATTCACCAGACAATTGATGGCTTAGGGAAACTGCAGAAAGGTTTATTAACACGATAACTATATACAGAATGGGAGAAAAGGTTACTCAAGTCGGTGCACACAAACTAGAAACTGTGTCATAAATGCCATCACACAACCTGAGGAAAATAGAATGGGAAACCACTATAGTTTGGGCCTTGGATCTTCTTCTAGTTTAGAGACCTGGGAAAGAGAGCATGTCAGTCCGGGATGGCCTGAGTTTCTCAGTGCCCACACCTGCATCCCTCGGTGCAGCAGACATGCATCTCAATGCTCTCGGGATGGCCTGAGTCTCTCAGCGCTGACACCTGCATCCCTTGGTGCAGCTGCATGCATTTCAGCGTAGCTTCTCCAGCTCAACACATAGGGATGGCCTGACTGATCAGCATCCACACCTGCATCCCTCGGTGCAGCTGCCTGCATTTCAAAGGACTCAGTCTCTGTCTTTCAGATCTGAGGTTTAAGGATTCCCGAGTCCTTCTGCTTTCCTCAGCCAAGCACGAAGGAGCTCTCCCCCAAACTTAAGCGCTGCCAGTCTTTTCTCAGTGGCAGAAAACGACAAGCAGCCTCTCCTCCTGCTGATCACTATTTCCAAAAAGGCGGTGGCCCAGTCACAGGGCCCCAGTTGTGTGCGGGGTCCAACATAGAGACTGACCGCATGACGTCAGCAGGGCCACACACCCCCACACTCCACACGTTGCCGAGATGGTCTTCCAGACATCCTCTCCTCTCCCTCTCCTGTCTCAGCTCCAGGGGGAAGAGGAGTAGCCCAGCTTACCGATGCTGAAGGCTGTCCATGGTGGAGGGGTCGTGATGGCAAATCTGCACCAGCCTTGCTTCCCCAGTTCGAGTGCGGTGCGGCGGTGGGCAGTGGTGGCACTGTGCTGCCGCTGCAGGGGCACTTCTTCGGGTCCGGGGCATCGCTTCGGGTCTGGAGCACCACTTCGGGTCCGGGGCACGGCAGCGTCCGCGGCTTTCTTCAGTTCGGGGCCACAGTGCAGCGGCAGCGAAGCCGCGATGCGGCGGGACTGTGCACCCGTGACAGGTTGCAGCCAGGGTCACTTCCAGACCCCGCGGCGTCAGGTGCGCACTGACAGTGGGGTCAGGCCAGGGTCGCTGCTGCTTCGGGAGCTGCGGTCCCCCTCGGAGCCGCCTTCCCCACCAGAGCCGCAGTTTTCACCCCCACCCCCACGGCCTCAGGAACGGGCAGTGGGGGGTGCTCCCTTCAGGGCCACAGCCCCCAAAAAAGGGTGTGAACAAAGACCCTGCCCCGGTTTTTATAGGCTCCTAACCAGCCTTTTCCGGGGCAGGTCCCAGGACAGATCCTTCCACGGAAGGGTCCTGGGACCTGTGCAACTGGGGACAAGTCCCCCAGGACACAACACAACTTTTCTTCCTCATGAAAGCACCTCTGAAAATTCCAGCAGTTCTCAAACTGCAACACACGATCACTGCAACCAAGGCTGCCCTCAACCTTCAGTCCTTGTTGGTGAATATATGATCCAGCAGTGCTCCTCTCCTAGTGGGCTCTTCCACCATTTGCATCAGGAAATTGTCATCAATGCACTGAAGGAACCTCCTGGACTGTGGATGGCTGGCTGAGTGGGTCTTCCAGCAGAAATTAGGGTAGTAAAAATTCCCCATGAGAACCAGGGAGCTGTGGAACCAGTATAAGTAGGATTCCTCCTGCTTATTCCCCATGCTGTGTGCATTGGCGTATAGGCATTTCAGGGAGCGAGCCAAGCACTCCCATTTCACCCTAGGACAGCGAGAGGTCACCTGGTTTTCAGTAAGACCAGAACTCTGTCTTACTGGTGCTCGCCCATCAACCATCCCACCCCACCTCGAATCTAGTTTAATGTCCTCTGAATGAGCCCTGCCAACTCCTGCCCCAGAACACTTTTTCCCCTCTGAGATAAATCCCTCCCATATCTAATTGCTAGGTTTGGTGTCTGAAAGAACCCAAAGCCCTGCCTGTAACACCAGTCTCATTGCCAGGCATTAATGAGCTTAGTCATTCTATTCCGGCCCATGTCCTCACCCCAAAATGGAAGTAATGAATAGAATACAATTTGTGCCCTAAAGTCTTTCACCAAATGTCCTAATGCCTTAAGGTCTTTCTTCATTCTCCTCAGGCCAAGGAATACAGCTTCCTCCCCACCTGTCTGGAAAATCAGCTGTGGGTCATAGTCAGCTGATCTCACCAGGTTAGGGAGCAACCTAATGATGTCCCTGATTTGGGCTCAAGATAAGCTGCAGACTTCCCTATGATGGGGGTCAGCTCTGCATATTGGGCCCTCAGTCCCTTTCAGGAGCAAATCTCCAATAACTAGGACCCTTCTCTTCTTTGTGGAGGAGGTACTGGAAACCCTCCTAGATTTATACAACTTTGCCAGGACCTTCAGTGTGGGTTCTCTATCCTCTATATCCTTATCAGATTGGCTGCCTTCCAACAAGGGATTATATCTATTACTTAGTGGCAACTGGGGAGGTGTGCCAGGAAGGGTGACACTTGCCTTCTGCCATGGCCCTTCACTTGGCTCCACTCACCCATTCTACTTGGGCTTCTATCCTCCACCTGAGAACTATAGGATACAGGCGCCCCCCCGATTCTGGCTTTTATTTAGCTGTTGTCCAGACTACTGAGCCTGACTCCACTGTCTACCTCTATTTCAGCTTCTTGAGTTCTCCTGAGCCTTTCTAGCTCAGCTTGTGGCCTTTCAACCTTATCTTGCAACTGTGCCGCCCAGTCAAGCAGATCATCTACTTGCTCGCACCTTACACAGCCAGGAAGATCAAAAAAAAACCGATGCATTCTTGGCAGCCTGTTACCTGCACAACCTCATCTTGTTGGGGGACCTCTGTTGGGGTTCCCATACATGTGTGCAGTTGTGACCAAAGCCTGGTCTTCCTCTGCTGCTGCGTTGTTACAATTTTTTTTTCTTACCCCCAGCGGCTGAAGTGGCGAGCGCTCTCACTGTTGTGTGTGGTGTCAGAGTGACTTCTGGTTTCATCTCCCTCAAAGGCTCTGGCTCTGCACCCTCCATGGTGCTTGCCCTGGCTTCCCCTGTGAGAGCACTCAATCCCAGAGCCTGCCTCCCTGCTTCCTGCAAGTTTTCCCAGTCAGCAACTCGTCCGACTATACTGAAAGGTTTCTGAAAGCTATTTTATGATAAATTAATCTATGACTCCAGAAAAACAACATCAAAAGTTATGTCCACCTCTCCTGGTTCCTCTCCTGAGGAAACCAGGAAACCTTAGTCCCACAAACACATACTCATGGCAGAGAGAGAATAAAACAACAAAAAAGGCATGTAGTTAAACGAAAAAATAAATGGATACATTAATTAAACAAGGTATTTAATTGGATTTTTTTAATCTTATAAACTTTTCATTAACAGGTTTTTATTTATGATATAAACATGCATCCTCGGTGCTGAAAAATTCCTATGCTTCTTAGATATATGCATAATTATAAGTTAAAAAGGGCCTTTTTAATAGCAATTGCTTCTCAACCTCTAATCTGCCTGAAACAAAATCTTTAGGTCAAACTGATTTCAGTTACCAGAGCACATTGGAAAACAGCTTTTATGTCTTGCCAGTTTATTTTAGCTCACCATTTCTGTTTGTACATTTGAATTGATTTTATGGTAAAATAGTTCCTGGCAATGTTGAGTGTGTTTAAGTATTATTTTCAATAACATAAAGTAAAAGCCTAAAATAATTCCTTAGAGGCTGCACTCTATTTCTTCACAAGCCTTTTCTTGCCTTTCATGGGGCATTGCATTTATCACTATCACTACAAGAAACGTATTTTAAATACGAAAAGAACACACATTTATTTTGCAAGAAGCATCTTTGCCCGACAAAGGATGTAATGCTTTCTACACTTAGATGTAAGGAAAGGAGCTGTATTTGTGGTCTGTTAGCCTTGACACCTTGTCTTCAAATATTTGTTCTCATCTAAAACTTGTCATATCATGATATCAAAATGTCTAAAGAAAAACTTTCACCTTTCCACAAGCACATGTAAGACAATGAAATGTCAGTCTGTCTTTGACCATAGTTATTTATTGGCTATTTGTATTTCTTCTAGTACATCCAGCAAAAAATTGAGTAGAATTCACAAGTCCTTAGCTACCAGTAGTAGCCTTGTGTAAGTCATTGAACCACTGCAGTTGAGCTGGAATTTTTCTTCTCACAACAGGGATTTTAAAATATCTCTGTTTGAATGTATTATGACCTACACCCTGCTGAAAAGAATTGTAATTCTCTGAAGTCTAATTAGCCTCTTATTGACACCAATAAAGTATGGCCAAAACAGAGGTGCCTTAGGAAAGAAGAGTTAGGTCATACTGATTTAGTAATTTGTACCTCATTTACTACTTTATTACAGCATAGATTGTTGTGCCCTTGCTGTTTCTTGATTATGAGTTATGAGTTAGAAGTGGAAGACTTAGATATTTTCACAGATTCCTTCAGTTCTTACTGAAGATTCAAGGAGTCCTTACCACTTATAGTCCTTACCAAATTCTTACAGTCTGGAGATGCCAGTCTATAGGCTGGATATAGACTGTGTCATCTATGGACTATACAAAAATGACCCTGATTTCACACAGCAGGCATTTGTGTACTTAAAACAGATTAGTTCATTTCTTTAAGACAAGCATTAGGTAATCTTATGATGCATTCTAGGTTTAAATAATCTTAACTTTATTTGGCTAAATCTACTTTCTAGTTTTGATTCAGACAGATAACTGATAAACTGACTAGTAAATGGATTAAACTAAATAGGAAGAAGTAATTTTTACTCTGAAATGAAGTGTAGCCATTTAGTTTTATTCAAGGACAGATATTACATTTAATATTCACACCCTATTTTACCCAAATTAATGCTATATTACAAAAACTGTCAGCAAATGCTATTATAAGCTATTTGCCATGGTCTTGGAAGGAGCTGAAAATGGGTACATTACAGTTAATTTCCATTTTAGATGAAGGGTTTTCTTGATTACTGTGTTTCCTAGGTGGGTTTCCCCAGGCCTAGTGACCAATGAACACAGTGCAAAGAACAGTAAAAGCAGCAGAAGCCCCTGAAGCACCAATGAGTTTTTAACGTTCATTCCTGATGGCACTGATTGTCACAAAGGGGAAATGAATAAAACTGGTGTATAGACAAGGGGAAACACATATCTTACCTTCTAACACTATTTCTGTCTTTACTCATAAGCCTCCTCTCTGACCCTTAACACTACACGCCGCTTCTGATGAAAGAGGATTTTTCTGTCGATTGCTTACCATCAGGGACAGTGGTGCTATATTTTATTGCATCATTTACTTTCTCTGTTTTTAAAAAGTACTACAAAAAAAGTTAAACATTTTCCTATAAGCACTTTCACTCCTCTCTCTTATCCATTTTCTTATCTCTCAGATGAAAAGAGACTGCATAAAATAAAATTATACTCTACTAGTATCAAAGCATGACAGAGGAGTGCACTGCAAGATAGCAAGTGCTCCTAGATAATTTCCACTGCTTGCTTTGCTTTGACAGAATTCCTAATAAGTTTTCAGTGGAAAGCCCTATCTGCTTCATAAAGTTCCCAGGTGATAGCTTGGATTTAAATGTAGTAGCAGATTCATATGTTTTCCTCAGGATGGTATGAGAGCAGAGGAGGGGAAGGTGATAATATTAAACATTAGAATTCTGCCTCTCTCTTTACATATATTTCTTTCAGGATTTCTTTCATATATTAGAATTTTATTTAATTTTAATTAAGATTTAGAGAAGCCTCTTAAGGCAAAAGTGAAAAAGGATTTTACTGTATCTGGCAAAGACTAAGATAGGACTTAACTCATACAATTTTCTGCAGTAGTTTTCATAGGTCTGAGAATTAACTCAGCCCCCAAATTAGTAAGAAATCTGAGAGATTTTCTGATTGATGCATCTCTTCATGTTTTTGATCATCTTTCTTTTACAGGGAACTGAAAACAAGCGAATAATTTCTAGTGAAGTGTATTGACAGGGTTATGTCTGCCTGTAACAACAATTTACAGGGTGATTAGCAGCTTTATACTAATTATTCAGGAAACCCTTGATTTCCTGAAAGCACTCATTCTCAGTTCAGGTTGTATCTTGCCTTTGTTTCATCTCCAGTAATGAAGATTTCTGCATATATTATGTTCACACCTGATATCACAGAAAATATTTTCTAGAAAGATCACTAAGTATGTCCTGTTGAACACTTTTCTGTAAGAATCTGTGAGGTTTATGTAAATCTAGCCTTATATCTAATGAATCCTGTTTTCAGAAAAATGTAGGTTTTATATTATATCACTTTCCTTGCACATTATACATCTGTTATTTATTTGTATAATTGTTTATTTTCTATTTAACATCCTTGTTTCGCCATGCCTCTGCAAAATGAAAAAAAAAAAAAAGAAAATAGATGCATGTTAATATGCTGTCTTTTGTGATGCTGATAAGTCTAAGACTTCTGAAGAAATGCATGTGGACCTTTTTATTGATGGCTGTGAGGTCTCCTCTCACAAAATAGGTTATTTTGGACCAGTTTCCAGGGTCCTTTTGATAATTACAGTTTCATCCTCAGAGTTTCAGCAGAAGTTGGGAAGAGCTGGCAAGGACCAGCTCTAGTAAGTCTTACATATTGCTGAATATGACCACTGAGGATCATTGTCATATGTGACAGATGAGATAATCTTAGCAAGCTCCATGCTGCAGGGTGATAATTGACATAATAAAATCCAGAATGTATTCATCAAGCTGTGTTTGTGGGTAAATGGGAGCTAATTACATTAGCAATAAGGCATAAGGCCTGTAAAATAATGTGATATTTTTATGTTTGTTGTGGTTGGTTTTCTTAGAGTCTTTGTCTTAAACAAAGGCAATTACCTAAACACATAAAGGACAATAAAATTCAAATTGTGATGTAAGTGATATTAGTTAGTATCCTATGCATGAAGAAGTACTGAAAAAGATACTGACCTCCCAGCTTGAGGTGGGTCAGTCATGGAGACCAAAGAATTAGCGCTAGACTATTTAAAATACCATTTTATTAGTAGACAACATTCAGTCAATAACAGATTTTGTTAACACATCTTCTGAATTAATAAAAAATTATTGTTGGCACTTCTCAAACGTGGGAGATCACACCCCTGATACAGACCTTCAGAAACAGAAAGATTTCTTGCATCCATTGTTCATAAAATTAAAAACTAGCAGAATTTAAAATGGCCTAAGTACAAGTGGAACAAGTTTTACTTAATGAGATGGAGAAAAAATGTATCAGGGAATTAATGGTATCAAAGACAAGTTATATTTGCAGTCCTGTGTATGTGAAACATCTTCAAAAATAATGCCAGTAGGGGGTTTATGGGCATAATTAAATTTAAGAAAGAAAATAAATTGTTGACTGAATTATGAATGGATATGAACAACTGCTGAAGAGTGTGAGAGGCAAAATTAACCTCCCCAATATGGGGGTAACCAGAGGGATGCTGTAATATATCTGCCAAGGGACATTTTTCTTCAAGACATGAAATTCTTAGCCAATCTGGCAGATGTCAGGATGGCAAACTTCAAAAGTCTTGAATATCTCGGTGGGACCTCCTCCCTCCCCTCTTTTACCCCAGACTACAGAGGAGGTTGAGGCAACAGGTGAGCCTGCCTTGGTTGATGAGGATTGGGTTAGGGATAAGTTGAACAAACTGGATGTGCACAAATCCATGGGCCCAGATGGGATGCACCCGCGTGTGCTAAGGGAGATGGCGGAGGTCATTGCTAGGCCGCTCTCCGTCATCTTTGCTAGGTCCTGGGAAACGGGAGAGGTGCCTAGGGACTGGAAAATAGCAAATGTTGCCCCAATCTTTAAAAAGGGAAAGAAGGAAGACCCAGGTAACTATAGACCGGTCAGCCTCACCTCCATCCCAGGAAAGGTGATGGAACAGTTTGTACTGGAGGCTGTTTCCGGGCACATCAGGGACAGGAGGGTCATTAGGGACAGTCAGCATGGCTTCACAAAGGGAANCTGTGAGGTCTCCTCTCACAAAATAGGTTATTTTGGACCAGTTTCCAGGGTCCTTTTGATAATTACAGTTTCATCCTCAGAGTTTCAGCAGAAGTTGGGAAGAGCTGGCAAGGACCAGCTCTAGTAAGTCTTACATATTGCTGAATATGACCACTGAGGATCATTGTCATATGTGACAGATGAGATAATCTTAGCAAGCTCCATGCTGCAGGGTGATAATTGACATAATAAAATCCAGAATGTATTCATCAAGCTGTGTTTGTGGGTAAATGGGAGCTAATTACATTAGCAATAAGGCATAAGGCCTGTAAAATAATGTGATATTTTTATGTTTGTTGTGGTTGGTTTTCTTAGAGTCTTTGTCTTAAACAAAGGCAATTACCTAAACACATAAAGGACAATAAAATTCAAATTGTGATGTAAGTGATATTAGTTAGTATCCTATGCATGAAGAAGTACTGAAAAAGATACTGACCTCCCAGCTTGAGGTGGGTCAGTCATGGAGACCAAAGAATTAGCGCTAGACTATTTAAAATACCATTTTATTAGTAGACAACATTCAGTCAATAACAGATTTTGTTAACACATCTTCTGAATTAATAAAAAATTATTGTTGGCACTTCTCAAACGTGGGAGATCACACCCCTGATACAGACCTTCAGAAACAGAAAGATTTCTTGCATCCATTGTTCATAAAATTAAAAACTAGCAGAATTTAAACTGGCCTAAGTACAAGTGGAACAAGTTTTACTTAATGAGATGGAGAAAAAATGTATCAGGGAATTAATGGTATCAAAGACAAGTTATATTTGCAGTCCTGTGTATGTGAAACATCTTCAAAAATAATGCCAGTAGGGGGTTTATGGGCATAATTAAATTTAAGAAAGAAAATAAATTGTTGACTGAATTATGAATGGATATGAACAACTGCTGAAGAGTGTGAGAGGCAAAATTAACCTTCCCAATATGGGGGTAACCAGAGGGATGCTGTAATATATCTGCCAAGGGACATTTTTCTTCAAGACATGAAATTCTTAGCCAATCTGGCAGATGTCAGGATGGCAAACTTCAAAAGTCTTGAATATTACATCTATCAGCTTTTATAGCTAGTTAAAGGTAACTTATGAAACTGGCAAACAACTCCTGTTGTCTTTTTGTTTGTGGTGTTTAAGAAATTGTTCTTTCTCCATGGCAGGGGGATTGGAGTAGATGATCTTTCAAGGTCTCTTCCAATCCCTAATGATTCTATGGTTCTATGATACACATTTGCTGATGAGTGGAGAGAACCTGGAATATTGTTGTTATTGCCTGATTTTTCACAGAATCACAAACAATTCAGGTTCAGAGGTGACCTCAGGAGATGTCTATTCCTGTGCTCTCTTCACAAAGACAACTCTGAAGTCAGATGTGGTTGCTCAGGGCTTCGGTCATGAAAACTTCCAACAATGGAGGCTGCATAGCCTCTCTGGGCAGCTTGTCCCACTCTTGGACTGTTCTTAGGGTCATGAAGATTTTCCTCATAATTGTTTGAATGTATGGCTTTTGTATCTTATCCACCCAGCAAGTGTGGCTGTAGAGAGCTTGAATCTGTCTCTCTGATAACCTCCCTACAGGCACCGAGGGATTACTATTAAGGGTGCCCAGAGCTTACTTGTATCCTGGTTGAAGCAGTTACAGTCCCTCAGTGTCCCCTAACAGGGCCAGTGCTCATGTATCCTCTATCCATCTGAATTTGTTGTAGTTTGCCAATTCCTTTCTTTCATAGGAGGCATGAAGACTAGCCACAGTATCGCACATATGGTCTAATGAATGTTGAGCAGACAGGGACAATCTGTTCAGGTCCCTCTGGATGGGATCATACTCTCAAGAGTATTATGAGATTCACATCTAATCTTGCGAGACCTCTTGTTATCTCCTACAGGTCATTGATAAAGGTGCTAACTAGGAGTGATACCAGTACAGGCCCCTGCAGTTGTCCATTTGTTACCTACGTGCTGGTAGAGCACAACCCACTAACCATGTCCCTATGGCTCTTACCGATTCCAAGCTCATCCAGGCCGTAATGGATACATGCGTGTTGTCAGAGGCAGTGTTGAAAACCTTGCTAAAACTGAGGTAAATGATACCAACCGCTCTTCTCACATCCTAGTCCTCTGCTGAAAGGATCATAATTTGCATGGTACAGTCGCTTGTTTTTATTTTTAAATTCACATTTCTGCCCAATGGAGCTAACAGTTTGAAGCAATCTATCTCCATTGCATTCCAACCGACAAACTGAAGGTTTACTACAAAATGCCCAAGTACTTAATAGATTATATCTGACTGAGCCTTTTTTTAAGGAGATGCTAAGTTGTAGTAGTGAATTGTACACTGAGGAATTTTAAGTGAGAGGGAATGAAATGTATTGCTTTCTGGTGTTGCTCCTTCTGCTTCTCAAACATTTTTTCCACAGCAAGCATAATTGTATATTTTTAAGTGTTCTGTAATTTTACTCCTACTTGCCTTCTGCTCAGTAGTAAAAAAAAAATAATTGAAATATTTAATTTAAAAAGAGAAAAGCTAATGTAAAAGTTAATTTGTGGATTGTTACTGAGCTCCTTCAGAATCTTTATCTAAGACATCTGGAAGACTAATAAATATCCTTTAGAACATAATATGATCTTTATGAGATATAACTTCCTAAATTACTATATGTAGAATTGTTTATGGTCATAAATAGGAAGCTGGTACTAATCTCTTTTAAAATGTAATCAATAACAGTCCAAATGTTTTCTTATACACAAGCGTGATACTCCGCTCATTTGTAATACTTCTTTTAGAATTAAATTATATTTTGAGATCCAGGGGCTTGTCAAGATTGATGCTTAAAATGGTGAACTTTTACAGTCTCTCAGGTATTAACCTTACAATTCATTTGGGAGGTGTTAGAATTAGAAAAATAAAATGCCAATCCAAACAAAATAGTGTGGTGGGTTCAGAACCACAATTTAAAAAGAAGGAAAAGAAAACAAAGCAGTTAAGTCTTGAGATCTTGGATGGAATACACCAGACAATGGATAACTTAGGGAAAATGGAAAAGGGTTTATTAACTCTGCAACTGTACACAGAAAAGAAGAATGCTAAGCAAGTCAGTGCACACAAACTAGAAACTGTGTCACATCGCATATGCAGAGAAAAATACAATGGGTGATCACTATCTTATCAGTCCTTGGTTTCTTTACATTAGAGACCTGGGGAAAAACATGTCAGTCAAGCAGAGAAGAGTATCACAGTATCACAGTATTACCAAGGTCAGAAGAGACCTCATAGATCATCAAGTCCAACCTGTTACCACAGAGCTCAAGGCTAGACCATGGCACCAAGTGCCACATCCAATCGTGCCTTGAACAGCTCCAGAGTTGGTGACTCCACCACCTCCCTGGGCAGGCCATTCCAATGGCCAATGACTCTTTCAGTGAAGTACAACCACCCTCTCTTCTATTCATTCGGAGAGACCCTCCAGGCCCTCATATGTTGCCACTCTCGTCTGCAAACGCTGGACCCTTGGCTGTCCAGACCAACAAACTCTTCAATTCTTCAGAGTATCTTCTCCAGCAAAATGCTGATTGGACAGGCCTGATTCCTCAGCACCTGGAACTGCATTCCTCAATGCAGGAGACATGCTTTCAAAAAAAATAATCCAGTCTCCAGTATAAAGCTGATGGTTGTCATCCTATCATTCAATCAATGAAAACACCTAATCTGAACAGGTATTTTTACCTCCAGCTTCTAAATACCTAAATATATTTGAAAACATTGCTTCTGCTTTTTAATCTCATTAGTAAGACAAATTTGACTTTGAGCTGGGGAAATGAGTTTAAATTTTATGGACTGTAACATTACAGAGGTCAGGATAGAAGATCATTCTCACTTCAAAAATCCTTCAGTCCTTGAATGAGGAAGCTGGAGTTATCTTATGGTCTCTGGTATCAGGCTTTCCTCTATGCACATATTTTCTCTTTTTGCCCCCCATGCTATGACATGCTTCTCTATTTTGGACATATAAATCACAGTCCAGGAACCATCAGAGATGGTAAAGATCTACTTAATCATTTACACACCTCCTGCCAAAAAGAACACAGTTCAAAAATAGATGATCTTTCAGATATTAATCTGATAGCTGAGTAATACCACACTTACTCTTAGCCCAAGGGCCTATATCTTTTACTAAGTAATTTCTAGCTTCTATCACAATCTATTTTAATCATCAATATTATTCTTGCCCTGGAAGGATGCCCTCCAAACCTCCTTCAGCATGGCACTCTTAGTCATAGAAATCCCCATTCCATTAAACCAGCCCATTTAAATGGATAAGTTACCTCAGTTCAGTTCTGGAGGATTATTAAAGCAGTCACATCCACAGAGATTTATAAAGTCACCTGTTTTTTTTACCTCCAGTATCTCCTGGACCTTTAGCTCCTTAGTTAATAATCTTTTCATTATAAAGTTTACACTTGAATAAAAAACAAAGGTAGCGTTGTCCCACAACTAATTAGTTCACACTGTTTTGGTACATTTAGGTGCTGCATACTGCGCCTAGATAACTATTTTGGAGCATTGCCTCTCCATGTGCCAACAACAGGGAAGGGGCTGAGAAGCACCAACTACAGAAGAAGCTTTGTGAAAAAAGTGTCCACTGAAGAAGATTGAACTCCTCCATACTAGAAAGTAGAAGTCCAGGAAGGACAAACAAATCCAGAAACGACTCTATGTCTTCATAGTGAGCTTCTAGAACAAGTGTACAGTGTGCATAACAAAACCATTAGATAGTTACAGATAGGAAAGCTTTTACCAGCTCTGATATTACAAAAGGACAGTAGTAGGAAAGGTTTTTCATTCAGATATCAAGATGAAATACTCATGTAGATGATTTCCTCCTCTGACAAGAACTCAAGTAACAGGATTCATGTGAAAAATGTCATTCATATGAGGAAGATTATGATCCACCAATACAGTTTTCTAAAAATACAACTAATGTCAATACAGAGTTATGCTGTACACATACATGTAAGCACATCTCAAAATAAATAAATATAGATAAATGAGTAAATAAATGAATAAATAAATAAATATATGAATAATAGGTGAGTGAATTCAAAAAATAAATAAGTAAACAAACATAATCTGATTGGAAAGCTTGTAAGTGTTTGGTGTCAATAGAAAGGTTCAAGAGGTTAAATTGCCTGGAACTGCCTTCTCCCATCTTGACTGACCTCCACAGGGACACAGTCTGAGCACAGAATAATTGGAGCACAGGTAGTCACTTCCAGCCTAACTGCGTATGTGAAAAAACAGGGAGCTGCCTTTCTGAAAGCAGCAAGAACTTTCTTGGTCTGTGCATCCCAAGCAGATCAACCAGGAAAACTGCATCTACCCTTCACCTTTGCAACAGGATAGAGAGAAGAACCCTGGAGACAAAGGCTTTAATTGTTCCACTGAAGGCTGAGATCACCTTTATTCATAACATTTCCGTGTTGGAGTGTTCCTCTTTCCCAGTTGGACTTTGATACAACATGAGCTTATGGCTTTTTCTGGTCAAGCTGCATAGCCGTTCAATATCGTTAATTTTTAAATGTGCACTTCGCATCCTTGGAAATTCCACAATCCTCTTAAATGAATTTTCCTTGGAAATAAAGTCTTTAAAAAACCTGACTGCATGAAATCAACATTAACAGAAGTGTTTGTGTTACAGGGGTAGCCAGCTCATCTTTCTTCAAGGAAAGAAACAGTCTTGGGAAGTGGGTAATTCTTAGGCAGCCATGCATCAAGACAAATGTTTAGTGCTTAAAGGAGACCCAAGACCAAAGGCAGGGCAGAAAGAGAAATGTTTTATTGTCCTCCATAGACACTAATTTTGGGTATGTTCTTTTGCAAACAGAAGGACATTGATAACAATTCTGAAGTCTTGCAAAAAAATTGATGATGGCAGTGAACAAACGTTTGACTTCACTGATTGCCCTGTTAATAGTCTCAAGCATATTTTAAAAACACAGTCCTCCAGTACATACGAAAAGAAGCAGACAAAAATGAGCTTCTCAATGCTGTGGACAGCTTCTTCACCGATTCAGTGCAGGAAATGGAATATTTTAATGATTTTTTTTCTTTTCGCTTTTCATTAGCTTTTGTGTTAATGTTCAGCACCACACATTGCGTCTCATTGTCTCAGTTCTTACTGATTTATGCCATAAACGGTATGGACAGAAAGCAGTAAATCATGTTTTCTGTCATATTGAAGAATAAATGAACCAATTTTACTGTAAGAACCACAGCCTTAAGAATTAACAATTCACTTAACCCAAAATAACTTCCCAACTCTTCTCAAGAAATCTGAATAAAAACAAAACCCAGTTATCTAATACAAAGCCAGTAAGATTTTTTTCCAATATAATTTATTCTGTTCCAATATAATTTATACTGGTTTGATTCTGATCTACTTTTTTATCACCCAAATCAAACTTCTTGTTTGTACATCTTGGTCAAATTTTACAGCCTCCCACTCATGTCTATTAATTTATTTAAGTCTGACGGGGAACTGACCAACACTGATAAGCAGAGAACGAGAAGGAAATGCTTCATACTGCAGCAGAGTAGGTTTAAACTACACATTTGGATTTTTTTTTCATGTAAAAAGTAGTCAAACATTAGAACAGACAGCCCAGGGAGGTGGTTGAGTCACCATTACTGGACATGTTTAAAGGTAGTTTACATGTGGTGTTAGGGGATATGCCTTAGAAGTGAACTTTGTAGAGTAGGGTTGATGGTTGGACTCAGTGATCCCAAGGGTCTTTTCCAACCTGAATGATTCTATGATTTTATCCTACTCTAGCTATGGCTTTGTCCTAAATAAGTGAATTCAGTCACGCTGCACAACAGCAGCCATACTTTTTTCCTCACACCATCATTACGGATTAATTCTAATTTTTACTTGCCTTGGCCACATTAATATTCTTTCCCTATTATTTCAAGGGTCAGTGATCTACAGTATCTATTCACCAAAATTACTTGAACTTTTCACTTAGATGAGGATAATATAATTAGCAGGTAGTATTAATGAATTTTATTTTCATTGTAGTAAACTACTCTGCTTTAACTTACAGGAAAACATTCTTCAAGGATCTAGTCATTTCCTCATGGATTTCAGTTCACTTTGTCATAAGGAATAGTTATGTGGTTTGGGAAAAAGGACACAAACTTTAGATGCCCCAATTTCTAAAAAAATATTTGAAACCAACAATGGTTATAAATATTTTGGGGTTTTTTTTCAAGTGAAAACATGTAGGTAAGCTGGAACATAGGAGGTTCCACATAGATAGGAGAAGGAACTTCTTCACGGTGAGGGTGACAGAGCCCTGGAATGGGCTGCCATGGGGGTTGTGGAGTCTCCTTCTCTGGAGACATTTAAAACCCTTCTGGATGTGTTCCTGTGTGACTCGAACTAAGGGATCCTGCTGTGGTGGGGGGATTGGACTAGATGATCTTTTGAGGCACCTTCCAATCCCTAATGTTCTGTGATTCTGTGGCTCTGTGAAGCACCTCTCAGCAAACAGTAAAAGGAGTAACAGACAAGGAAATCTATTGCCAGCTCACTGTCAGGAGGAAAGAGAGGAAATGAAAAAGAGAAATAATGTTTAAATTATCTTTGCAAGTTATGTTTAATCTTTTTACAGAGGAGAGCACTCAGCACACTAATAAACAAAAGTAAAGCCGAGAGTCCAGGTGAATTTTTTTTTTAACAAAGACTAATAAAATACAAGGCGGGCAAGCAGACAGAGATGTGTGTTTGTTTAACCTAGAACACATTTCCTTAAGGGTGGCATCTGATGCTTTGTGTTATTGCTGGGGCTAGAAAGAAGCCTGGAAATGTCAAGTCCCCTGACATGATAGCAGGAAACACTCCCTGTGCTGAGTGTGGCTTGCTGTTGACAGAGCTTCTGTTCTATTGCGATGGAAACAGATCTCTCCACTTTCAGAGCTGAAATGAATACATTGCTTCCTCTGGCTAAATCCCGACAGGCATCTCATGCGTTTGCCTTCATCTTTACGATGAAGGTGACCCCTTCTCAAGCAGAGGTCAGCAGTCTGCACTAAAGAACTAGATAAATAAACTGAAGGTGGGTATGAGAACAACGAAATCTGAAAGATTAACCTAGTGAATCCATTAAGGTTTTATTAGTCCATTTTATCAGTCAATTTTTGCAAAGTCTGTTGGAATTCTGGGGTGGAAAAAGTCCTATTACTACTTGTTAAGCAACAGGGTACAATAGCATGAGGTGTATGCGTGCACATGCAAGTCAAATGGAAACGCACGTCCAGATATATGAAGCAAAATGACAGAAATCATGTTTACTGCTTGTATCATTTTCATATATTTTCATAAGGAAAAATATAGTTATTTGTACAAAGGGAATACAAAATCCTCAAAATGGTGGTAAATACACCCTGAAAACTGCAGGTGATGCTGATAATAATCTGAACACGTAGAAGGTAATTTGTATTCTGATTCTACAGATAGATGTACTAGTTAGGACTCCTGACAAGCCCTTAAGGAGTGGTAGCACCAGCCCAATTATTCTTAATGAATCACTTCAACTACTTGATCACTTTAGCCAATGTTCTCTTCCCTGAGAGGATTAAATTCTACTTCTCCTACTTTGATCTTAGACGTGGAATAACATCTTCTAGAGACCGACAGAGACGGTCACACAAAGCTGGGTGGTGTCGCTGACATCCCAGCAGGCTGGGCTGCCATTCAGCAAGACCTGGACAGGCTGGAGAATGGGGCAGAGAGAAATGTGATGAAGTATAACAAGGGTAAGTGTAGAGTCTTGCATCTGAGCAAGAACAAACGCAGGTACCAGTGGAGTCTAGGGACAGAACTGTTGGAGAGCAATGTAGGAGAAAAGGACCAGGGGGTCCTGGTGGACAGCAGGGTGATCATGAGCCAGTAATGTGCTCTTGTGGCCAAGAGGGCCAACAGCATCCTGGGGTGGATCAGAAGAGGGGTGGTTAGCAGATCGAGAAAGGTCTTTCTACCCCTCTACTCTACCCTAGTGAGACCACATGTAGAGTATTGTGTACAGTTTGGGGCCCCTCAGTTCAAGAAGGACACAGAGCTGCTGGAGGGAGCCCAGCGTAGAGCAATGAAGATGATGAAATAAGTGGAACATCTCCCTTATGAGGAGAGTCTGAGGGAGCTGGGTCTCTTGAGCTTGGAGAAGAGGAGACTGAGGGGTGACCTCATTAATGTCTATAAATATGTGAGGGGTGGGTGTCAGGAGGATGGAGCCAGGCTCTTCTCAGTGTCATCTAGTGATAGGATGAGGGGCAATGGGTGGAACATAGGAGGTTCCACATAAATATCAGAACAGGCTTCCCAAGGGGAGTTGTGGAGTCTCCTTCTCTGGCGAAGTCTGAAACCCACCTGGATGTGTTCCTGTGTGGCTTGGTGTAGGTGATCCTGCTGTGTCAGGGGGATTGGACTAGGTGATCTTTCGAGGTCCCCTCCAATCCCTAATGGTTCTATCATTCTGTAAGTGTCTATATGTTCTATGAGTGTCTATAAATATGTGAATGGTGAGGTCGGGAGGATGGAGCCAGGCTCTTTTCAATGTCATCTGGTGATATGGTGACAGGGCATTGGAACAGGCTTCCCAGGGGAGTCATGGCTATGTTCCTGTGTGACTTGGATGATCATTTGACTAGATGATCCTTTGAAGTCTCGTCCACTCCCTAATATTCTGTGTGATTGTGAGTGGCAACACATTCAACCCCTTGGTCTGGATATAAGAGATGCTGCCTGAAGAATGATTGCCTGTGCAACCTTATTTTCTGCTCATAAACTTGTTTCATTACAAAAGAGGTGAGCATGAATCAATGTGATTATCTCCTGGAAGACAAAATTAAAGGATACAAATGTGGTGGCTGAATAGATGTCTTTCCTTGCTTGCTACCATTGAGTGATGGGCAAAAAGCCAAATGAGGGATCTGGAACACTAAGTAAACATCTGTGAATACATAAATCAGTAACATTTTCCAGTCACAGAGTTGGAAGAATGCATAGCTTGTCACAGGACTTGGGATGAGATAGGTGCCAGTGAAATTGAGGTGTTAGACGTGTCCTCAGATGCAGTATTTCATAGTCAAGGGACTGATGCTGAAGAAGTATGGTCTGTGCTGTTATCAAGAGGCAGAAGAGTGAACTTGGGACTTCAGCTTCAGTCTTAAAGTGGTGTTTACAGACTTCTGGGTCTAATTCTTTGTTTCTTCATCCTTTGCAGTTTTACTGAAGGAACTCTAAGGTTTCTGCTATAAAAATCTTGTCTGCAGTTGTCATACATCCTTATGTTCCTTATTTCCTCTTTGACTGCCGATAACTCCTAGTCATATCTTACATGGGTTGTCAGTTCAATAGTGCTTTCCAATATGTTTTTCTCCTTCTCTCTTTTCTACATCAGGTAACAGGCTTATCATTTATTGTCACTGCACCTAAGTGATACAGGCATCTTTAGAATTAACTGCCTGGTGGGTCTGGTCTCTAATGGTGCAGTTCTGGAGGAGCTTTTTCTGTATGTGTATTTAGGGAATTTTTGAGTCAGTTTTTCTCTTTCCTATTTATTACCATAGTGACCATTATGACTTTGCTGTGAGTAAGGTGCAATAACAGTAAAACAATAGCATCAGAGACACATCTACTCAAGTATTTAGCCACATAATTAATGCTCATCTAAAATTACACATTTCATCCCACTGAAGTGTCAAAAACACCTGAATTTAAGGAATCATGACAAGGAATACTTTTTCCTTCTAAATTACCAGAGAAAGTGTAGGTAGAACTTTCCAAACACTTATTTTGGCATATAATTTGCAGTAATGTTAATAGCTTACAGATGCAGGGAGTAAAGAACATCAGAGTACAGTTTGATTAAGGCCAAGTCGGAGATTCAGTAAGGCTTTTAATTATGGCATTTCAAAGAACATTTTTAAATCTCACAGCTCTTTTTTTGAATGTCTCTGAGGGCCTCATGGCTTCTTTCTGAGAAGACAGAATATGGGAGGGAAACAACTCTGCAGACACAAAGATCAGTGAAGAAGAAGGGGGTGTGGGGGTGTAGGATCTCCAGATGTCAGAGCAGAGATTCCTGGGCAGCTCATGGTGAAGACCATGGTGATGTAGGTTTTTCCCCTGCAGCCCATAAAGCTCAACCCATAAGCCTTTCATTAATTTTTCTCTCCCCTCTCCAGCTGAGGAGGGGAGTGACAGAGCTGCATTGGTGAGCATCCAGCCAGGATCAATCTTTGGCTTGCAGACAAACTCACTGTGGAAGCCCGCATAAAAAAGATAGGTATATTTAGCCTTCTGTGTGCAACTGACCTATGAGCAATGTAAAGAAACCCATGAGTTCTGGAAAGACTACTTTTCCTGATTTCACAGACCAGCTATGGTCTGCAGGCCCGTAGAAACTTGATGTCATAGAATCATAAAATCATAGAATCATTCAGGTTGGAAAAGACCCTTGGGATCAGTGACTCCAACCATCAGTCCTATTCTACAAGTTCACTCCTAAACCATATCCCCATCACTACATCTAAGTGTCTTTTAAACTCTTCCGGGGTAGTGAGTCTACCACCACCCTGGGAAGCCTGTTCCAGCGCCTAATGACTCTTTCCATGAAGAACATTTTCCTGATGTCCAGTCTAAACCTACCCTCCTGGAGCTTGAAACCATTCCCTCTGATTCTGTCAGTAACTACCTGTGAGAAGAGACCAATACCAACATCTCTACCATGTCCTTTCAGACAGTTGTAGAAAGGGATGAGGTCTCCCCTAAGCCACCTCTTCCTCAAACCAAACAGCTCCAGCTCTCTCAATCTCTCTCCATAAGATTTATTCTCCAGCACCTTGATGTCTTCCTTGTACTGAAGTGCCCAAAACTTGACATAGTACTCAAGGTAAGGCCTCATCAGCGTTGAATACAGGTGTCAATCACCTCCTTACTCCTTCTGGACACACAGTTTCTAATACAGACCAGGATGCCATTGGCCTTTTTGGTCACCTGGGCACACTGTTGGCTCATATTCAGCCTCCTGTCAGTTAGAAACCCCAGGTCTTTTTCTGCCAGACTGCTTTCTAGCCACACTTCCCCAAGCCTGTAGTGTTGCATGGGATTGTTGTAACCAAAATGCAGGACCCAACACTTGGCACGCTTGAAACTCATACAGTTGTCCTCAACCCATTGATGCAGTTTGTTAAGGTCCCTGTGAGTAGCCTTGCCACCCTCCAGCAGATGGACACTCCCTGCCAAATAGATACCATCTTCAAAATTACTGAGGGTGCACTCAATCCCCACACGAAGATCACTGATAAAGACGTTGAACAGGAGTGGCCCCAGCACTGAGCCCTGGGGGTCACCACTTGTGACTGGCCATTTAGAGGATTTACCTCCACTGACCACAACTCTCTGGGCCTGGCCATTCAGCCAGTGTTCCACCCAGCAGAGTACGTGCCTGTACAAGCCATGGGTAGCCAGCATATTCCTGAGGATATTGTGGGGGATGGTGTCAAAAGCCTTAATGAAGTCCAGATAGACTACATGAACAGGCTTACCCTCATCCATTAAGCAGATCATAGAATAAGTTCAGGTTTGTCAAGCAGGACCTGCCTCTCATGAACCCATTCTGGCAGGCCATGATTGCCTGGTTGACCTTTAATTTCTCCATGATGGCTCTTGAGATTATCTGATCTATAACCTTCCCTGTCATTGAGGTGAGACTGACAGGCCTGTAGTTGCCGAGATCTTCTTTCCGGACCTTCTTGAAGATAGGTATCACATCTGCCAGCCTCCAGTCCAATGGGACAACCCTGGTTAACCAAGATTGTTGAAAGATTATGGAGAGTGGCTTGGCAACCACATCTGCCAGCTCCCTCAGTACTCTAGGGTGTAATCCATCTGGCCCCATGGACTTCTGAGCATCCAGCTCACGTAGTAGATTCACAACCATTTCCTTTTGGATTATGAGAGACCTGTTCTGCTTCCTCATCTCTGTCTTCCTTGTCAGGGGGCTGTGCACCTAGGGGACTACTAATCTTACTATTCAAGACTGAGGCAAAGAAGGCGTTAAGCACCTCAGCCCTATCTTGTTCATCGGTCACAAGATAAGTCTGGTCACATCAGCCAGGGCAGCTGCTCAAAGCAGATACAGGTGTATCCCAGACTATAAGCATCACACTCAGTATAAAAGGAGAAGTTTGCCAAAGTGAGTGGTGGTTTTGGGTTTTAGTTTCTGGTTGGATATCTCTGGGCTCTGCCCCTCTTCCTTCTCCTGAAGACTGCCTTCCCATTTGCTGGGCTGCATATAACTGTGTACTTCATACTAGCATCTGCTATTAGTCTGTCTGTTTTGTTAAATCTCTTTTCATTTCAGGCCACAGGGATCCTCCTTATCCTGAACCCTCTTCTCTTCTGGGGAGGGGTCATCAGGTGACGGAGTAAGTGCCTGAGTTTAGTTCTGGATGGGAGTTAATGTAGTCACTACTGTACTCTAGTCTAACGCATTTGCTTAAAAGTGATTCTCCTCTTGATTTTAGAGTGGAGGATGTATGTTTGTGCACTTACTTTACAGCCCACAAATGTTCTAGTATCAGGCTTACAGTCAAAATTACAGCAGAAGAAAGAAGGAAACAGGCTTTCATTGTAAGTGCCTTCATTATTGCATTCAGATGAGCTCTGGACACTAAAGCATAGCTTTTTTCTTTTCTTTGTGGACTGAGGCCAAAGGTTAAGCAAAACAAAATTTCAGTTTAGTGTAGGAGGATATAAAAGTCTTGTCCTGCAGACCTCTGTGCTCTGCTTGTTTTGTGCATAAGCAAGTCCTAAACCTCTAGCTCTGAAGTCTGTGCTCCTTTTAAAACCTGTTCTATAATTCTTAGAAATGGCCTCAAACGGATGACCTTTACATTTTGCACAGCAAAATTTTACCTAGTGATTTGGCTTCTTGTGTTATCTAAAATGACAATTATTCTATCATGGCTCTCATAAGAATGTATTTTGGATATTTGCAAGGAAAATTGTTAATAAAGTCCCACTTTGCATAAAAGATAAAAATAAAGGTAGTCTTTGGCCATGAATATATCTGCTGATGCCACCATCACTTGGAGTATTCAGGTTCAGGCTGGATGGACCTTTGAGCCTTTGGAAAACTGAGGGAGTGGAAATAAATCTATCAGCAATCAGAATAGAGTCCTAGGGGAAAACATTGCAAAATTTTCCTGAGACAATCAGAGTAGTGCAGCTGCTGTTGATCTGGGCAAGTGAAGGTTCTGCTTGGATGAGTTTACTCCTGTTCTCAACATAAGCATAAAAATTCTAGACTTCTAAGAAAAAGCAAAAATTTTTATGCTGTTAGTTTATGAAAAAGAAGACTAGGATCCATAGAGACCCCCTTGGCACTAAAGCACTACATTGTGTCTCAGTCTTTTTCTTTTCTTCTCCTTCTGGAAATCAGCATTTCCATTTCACAGGGATATTTTGGTATCATGACATTTGTTTGCATTTAGTCCAATGCTTTGATTATCCTCAAGTCTTTTTTTCTTCAATTCTTTTTTATTTTATTTAATTTTTTTTGGTCATGATCTTTATTATTAAAAGTTTCTAGAGTTTGCAGTTTGCTATTTATATGCATTTTAAATGATTTTTAAAATGAATTTGGCTATTTATATTGACTACTTTGAATGCTTATTGTGTTTTATTTACTTGCTGCTATTTTTGGACTGAATGAAGAAATATTACTCACTGTCTGGATCCAATCGTATCTTTTCCGTATCACAAGCAAGAAAGCTGGAACTTAGTACATACTGTGTTGCAGAGATGCCTGGATGTGCTGGATCTCATGCCTCACACATAGTGTACAGACACACAAATGACAGATAATTTTGAAGCAACCCCCAAGACATACTTAATATTGTAGATACTTAGCAAGGCACTGCAGGTGAACAGAGCCATATCTTCGTAGGAAGAGGCCTTAACCCAGCGGGAGAACTGTCATCAGTTTTTTATTACATCTACCACAGAAATACGTTAAAATGTTTGGAGGCAAAGTTATGAAGTGACACTGATTTCATACAGGAATTAAATTTGTCCATGCGTAGTTAATAGCTGTGTACAGTTAATAGAGTCAGAAAGAGAAGCTGGAAAAAATGTGGATGAATAGTGGAAGCAATACAGTGGATGGTTAGCTGACCTTTATGTTTCAAGTTTTTTTGAGTCATTCTAATTAGAGAAAAGAATATCATGATTAACAATGCAAGCTGCCTTTTAAAAAAAAAAATTACTTGCTAGACCATACTGGATACTGGTTACAAACTGAAAGTGAGATGAAAGCAGCACCGTAAAATAAAAGCTTTAAAGGAGATGTTTTGTAAAACAAAACAAGTGAATTGTCTTCTTTTGCCCACGATACTTCCAGAGTTGAAATAAATACAGGCTTTAGAGAACCATCTTTTAATGGGAGGCAGTCAAACAAGCACTGTGCACTTTGTTTCTTTCCTTCTCATGTAAGACATAAAACTAGATTTGTCCAGATGTTCTGTTTGTATGTGGGTTCAACTGTCTTTTGTATTGGTAAGTACTGACGTAGCATTTCACAACAGTGTTTGGTATTTCCTGAGCTCACATGTTGAATTAGTGTATGACTCTAACGCAGACAATTTACGAACCTTGCAGTGCGAGTAACTTGATTTAAATTTTCTTACAAAGAAGCAAGTTCCTTTCTTGTAGCTGTGGGTTTTCAGTAGAAAAATATGATAATAATGATTTTTAAAAAAATAAAAGGTAGAGTTTTATACAGTTCGATAAATTATTCTCCTCAATAATGTAAAACTTGCTTAAGTAATAAAATTACATTTATGTTTCCATCAAGTTGATAAAAGCATCATGGGGTGATGCTTATAAAAATACAATTAAAATTTTATAGCAAAGAAACACATATGATTCTAGGACAGACTGGATTGGAAGGAACCTTAAAGACCCTCTGACCCAGCCTTTAATAGGAAAGTCTAGATGAGATTATCTATCATGTTACCCAATCACATCTTGAAAGCTTCCAGCGGTTGGAACTCTACCAAATCCTTGAGGATGTTTTGAATAAATTTTGTCAAAAAATAGCAGGTAAAACAATACAAGAAGCTTATAGTCTTTCATCTGAATGACAGCTCTGTATCTGACTGTTTAAATCATTTCCAGTCTAGTTGAACAAAGCCCTTAGAAAATATGGAATCAGCATGTAAGATTTTGGTGATTTTTCACCAATATTGGGACTGGACTTTAGACAAACACTTCCACATGGCACTTATGAAGCTCAAGCATAGGAAACCTCTATCTCACATGCTTTCTGATCCTTGCAAGCCTTTTTTCTTCCATGATGCCTACACGATGCTGCCTACAGCCAACTGCTTGGCAGGCAGTAGCTCACACATTCTGTGCAGAACATATTTCTGTGTTAGAGTTGTTCTTTCTTTACTCTTTCTTGACCTTCCCCATCTGCATGTTTTGCCTAGCATTTTTTTCACTAGCATAGACCCTGATCCTCTAAACGCTTAAGCAACTGAGTAAATTCAACACATTACCATACCTTTTTGGAGGTTTTACCTTGTGAGAATTCTATTTTTAAGTCTTCATAGCTGGCAACGCTTGTTGGCTTCCTTGTTAAGAGAGCTGTGTAATCGTAAGACCCAGACTACATTGTGAAAAACATTTTAAGAATAGAAGATTAAAAAAATGGTCTCATCTTTTGTGTATTGGGATACTGAATTAGTCTATGATAGTTACTATTAGTAAGATAGTTACTATAAAAAATCTTTCGATGAAATAAATATATGCACTTGCCTGGTTTTATTTCTTTTTCCCACAACTTGTGATATGTTTTTATCCATCCATTTATCTATCCTTTGATTTTATTTCTACGTTATTTCTATAATGACATAGTATATGAAGTCTTGAGTACTCACACCAGTTTCTGATGCTATTCTTGTTGAAATACAAAATAATAAATTAAAATGTGATGTACCTAAAAGCATCATCTTAGATGCAAGATGAGACAATTTTTTTCTGCATATTTAAGTTTTTAAAGAAAATTAAAGAAGACAGAATTACAAGCCACTTCCTAAAACAATTGTTTTTAATCCTTTTTGGCTTGTGTTTGACAAATTACCATGACCTTCTTTTGTAACAGGCAAATACAGGTATTAAATGAGCAGAAGTAGCTCTACTTCCAAGAAATAAGAAGAGACATAAAAAACCCTAAGCATTGCTTGTGTGTCAAAGCTAGAAATCCACCTACATTCTCTGTGCAGTATACTAGAAAGCATACCCGATTTCAGTTTTGCACAGTACCATATCTCTCTAGTATTTATCTTGTGTTTTGCCTATATCAATGAATAATTTCGAATCATTGCCATGTAATGTATCCCTAATCACATGCATATATATTGGCACCTGCTATTTGCTTTCCACAAAAAGTATTTCCTTGCTCACAGTCATAAATATGTTAATGAAATTTAGTGTTCAGTAAAATTGTGCATCTGAAACGAATTGACTTTCATAATAGATCAATAAAACTTCTCCCTGAGGTATTTCTGAACAATCTGCACCTTCAGGATATGTATTCAAGTCAAAGGTACAACAATTAAATAAGAAATCTAGGACTTCTGCATTTTGATTTTTATTGAAAATTAATACGGAAATCTTCTCAATCTTACTCAAATGTCATAATCTCAAATCACAATTCATTTCAGATCAAACACTGCATAAGAAGTGTCTGCCAGGATACACAATCCCTTTAGCTGGTGAACTAATACAACTCCTGCTGAAAAACTGTAGGTTCTTTTTTATGTATGTTGTCTCACAAAGCTGTTGCAAAACACTTCATTAGCAATTTGAAATGGGAAAATCACCATCAAACCAGAGCATAAGCCCTCATGAACATGTTCTGCGTGCAGTTAATGCACCTACCTGTGGATTTGGGAATGCTTTCCCTCGTAAACAACCTGCTAAATGAACTCAAGTTGTTAAGTGCACTCTCTGGATTCTGACCTGTGTCGTGGCTTTTAGCAGAACCCCATTTCAGTCTTGAACAAAAAGTATGAAACGATTTTCTACAACCAAAACTTGTAAGCTGAAGTTGCACTTTTGGGACATATTCTTTTCTCAACAGTTTTAGAGCCAGGGAAAATGGTGACTTCCACTGGGGAGTTTTTCCCCAACAAATCCAACAGAGAAGTCTGACCCTTTTCTTCTAATAGGAAGGCCCTTAATCTTCTATATCTTGTTCTCAAGTTGCAATTGAATGCTGGTATGATGACTAGTATGCATTTTTGCCATTATTTGCATACATTTCTGCATTAAAAATATGAAAACCAGTTAAAATATCCAGACTGGTATGCTGATATCCAAGATGTCTCTTGCCATTTGATACATAATTTTCTTCTTCTTTTACCTGAGTTGTCATATGCAAACTTTTTTTTTCCTCAAACTTTTAGCACAAAGTTTTCTGGAAAAAAAATATCTTCTTAGGAATAAGTAGCCATCAATCTAGCTTCAGCTGAGACCCATTGCATTTCAGTAAGAATTCTAGAAAACATTGGCAGAAATAGTTATATTTCTGTCAGGACAGAAGATGTTTCAGTTGAATGATTCTGCAATTTAATAAATTCATAAAGATACGAAAGGCACTGATCCAATTAACACCTTATAGAGAATTCCTGTCAATCCTTATTTTCTACATCCATAATAGAACTAGTTATGTGCATTTTATTTTTAAAAAGGTTTTGCTACTACTCCATGAAGCTGTGGCAGACTGGCTTGGACTGTAGCACTCCTGGATACTGAAGTCTCTATGCGAAACACTAAAGGAACATTATTAAAAAAACCTAGTGCACAGGCAATAATGTTGGGGCAGAGGTGTCAAATGAGGTGTAACAGAATGGCTAAGGGGATACAGACTGTAATTATATCCTAAAGGTTTGAAAAAGGAGACAAACATGCTTAATATATGCATATTTAGGAGTGTGTATGTGTATATATGTACCCATAAACAGTTGACACCTGTACAAATTGATTGAATCTGGAATTACCAAGTAAAAAATGAAGTTGGGGAAAATTAGCTTAAAAGATTTACTCAACAGAGTTAAATTTCCGTGACGTAGTAATTTAGTGAGAGTCTTCAGGGATGAGTAGAGCAGGGATGTGCAGTAGCCTGTAGTGAACTGCAGTTTGTTAGTGTTTATAGTTTGATGCAGTGGCAGCATTCTGCTCTGATTAACACGGTGGAGGCTGATGAATTATAATCCTGTCTTTTTCACTATAAATCAGCCCCTGAGAAGTTTTGCCTGTATGCCTAGTAGTACAGATTAGTTGCTGTAGCAGTACAGCACTTGCTTTTATATTCTGAGCTCTTCAGTGTAAGCTGAATAATAAGCAAAATCAGATATAATACCATAACTAATATTAACATAAGCTTTTCATCAATATCATAAACATATTTTATTAATAATGTTGATTACTTTTTCCTCTTCTAAGAAGAAAGTTCCCCTCAGTTCAAGAGGAATTTGGAGCTGCTGGAGGGAGTCCAGCGTAGGGCAATGAAGATGATGAAATAAGTGGAACATCTCCCTTATGAGGAGAGTCTGAGGGAGCTGGGTCTCTTTAGCTTGGAGAAGAGGAGACTGAGGGGTGACCTCATTAATGTCTATAAATATGTGAGGGGTGGGTGTCAGGAGGATGGAGCCAGGCTCTTCTCAGTGTCATCTAGTGATAGGATGAGGGGCAATGGGTGGAACATAGGAGGTTCCACATAAATATCAGAACAGGCTTCCCAGGGGAGTTGTGGAGTCTCCTTCTCCGGTGAAGTCTGAAACCCACCTGGATGTGTTCCTGTGTGGCTTGGTGTAGGTGATCTTGCTGTGTCAGGGGGATTGGACTAGGTGATCTTTCGAGATCCCTTCCAATCCCTAATGGTTCTATGATTCTATAAAACACCAGAGATTCTCTAGGGGTCCAGATATTGTCCATTTGATTAAAAATCACTAAATGTTTACTCCTGAACACAGCAAAAAATTGTTAAGGATTGTTCTTGGTGGTTTTGAGGTATCATGGTGTTTGTAACACTAAGACCACAAATGAGGATGAATATGCAGATACTGTAACAGGCATAGGAATAGTCTTATAGAAGCCATGGGAATTGTCTCCATTTCTGAGTTGCAATAACATATCAGAGTAGTTGTTTGGCCTTTGGCTGTCTCTGTAGTGCAAGACATGCTGATAATTTAGGAATCACAAGAATTTCATGGAGATTAGATACTCCTATGTCCTCTGTCTAAAAATTTTAAGAGCATTACTCACTGAAATAATTATTCCTATCATAAGCTTGAGATTAAGCATATTTTTTAAAAATTGCAAGTATAGAGCAGAGCCAAAAATCTTATTATGCTTTATTGTGTTTGATCTGGCCATCTAGTAACCTCACATGTCATCCTCATCACAGGTACCAAGATTTTGAATGGCTTCCCTTTGAAAAAAACAGGCACTTTTTCTGCTCCTGTCTTTCTTACACTTTTTCTTCTTGATCTGATTATATAATTTACTTTTTTTCATTAGTAGATTCACTTTTGCACTAGGTGAATAAAAGATTCTATGAGTTCAGGTTGTCAAAATCAGCCTGATAAAATTCACATCTTACTTGTGGTTGTACTAAGAATTGAAGATGCTCTTTTCAGGACCTTCAAGAGTTATGGATGCTTGATTTTGTTGATAACAGAGGAAGATTTAATAATTTCTTTAAACCTATCTGATGATAGTTAAGAATAAAGACATGAGACCTCTGTGTTCATCTTCCTAAGGCACCGTGTGAAGCTTTAGCTGTTTCTTCAGGAGAAAAAGTCTTCCTTTATAATTAAAAGAACTTGACTAAGATGTTAGATAATGAGATGCAAGAGTCCCCTTCTGTAGTATTATTCTTCGAGATGAAAGCAGCTACTAGCTATATTACTCCATTCTCCATCATAGACAAAATCCTAATGCACTGTAAAGTATCATTAAAGTCCAAAGCAAACATGGGGTGAGTCACCCCTGCTGCACAAGCTGAGATGGGGAGAGGAAAGAAGCAGCAAACTTTGAAGCTAAGGAAAACGAATGACAGTAAGAACAAGTTAAAATATAATTTAGCAAGTATTTTGTTCTATTTAATGAATCATAGTGAAAAGTCCTACTAAGACAAAGAACTAAAAATAACATTGTTTTTACTGATTTTCACTGATTTTTACACTGATGTCCATATTAATTTGGTGTCTACAGCACTTCACTTCACCATGTGAAGTAAATTTAAGGACATTAAGACTGATGATGTCTGTTTGTGTTGTGGGCTTTTTTCAGGTCACTTTAAGGATTGAAATATATCATACTTTATATCTCTGTACTGATGGGCATATGGCTGAGTCACTCCTGAGCAATACTCTGGTATAAACAGATACACTCCATTGAACTCAAACAGAAACCATACTCTAACCACTCTCATTTTATGACCTTGTAACTCACTGACTTGATTAGGGTTATAATGATTTATACAAACTTTGATAGCTGACTTTTGTTTTGCTAGTTATTCAAAACAGTCTATACTGATTATTGAAAGCTGTTGGGAGGAACAGAAATGCATGAACAAATCTCAAAATATTGATGTTTATCCTTCTGGCCTGGAATAACTGCTTAACTCATTAGACATACTGTATTGTTTTTTAAGATTTTGTAGTTAGGACTTGAACCAGCATCAAAACTCAGAGCTGTACATGCATTTTATTTTTAGTTTTTACCTTTTTACTAGATATAAAAGTTCAGAGGTAGCTGAAAAAAATGTGTGTAATGTCTCTGAGTATTCCCAATTTTCTTTACTTTAATTTTTGTGTCTATAGTTTATTCAAATGCAAAATTGTTTATTTTTACAAAGAATTTGCAACTTTGAGATATTTAATGGATGGGGGACAGAGAATTCACATTGTACACAGTTTACAGCGTATTGGGGTTGGAAGGGACCTTCAAAGGCCATCAGGTCCAACCCTTCTCTTCAAGCAGGATACAAATCACTGAAAAGCCACGTACATGATGATTTTCTAAGCTTTGGTTTGATTTACGTTCTAACTTGCATTTAACTTTCTCTGACTGCAATTTACAACAGGAGCTTGGTGAGCAAAGTGCTTCTCTGCACGCAGCAGCAAGAGTGTTGGTCCCCGAACGCTATTTTGTTGAGGTTTCTGGGTGATCTGGGGGTTCCCTGAATGGGAAAGCCTGGAGGAGCTGATAGGCAGCTGCTGAGGGTTGGGAACTCTTAAGGCATTATCTGGCGGACACCGCTGGGGGTGTGGAGCTGGACTTCATTAGGGGTGGTGAAATAGGAAGAGCCGCTTCAGCTGCTTTAGTCGCCAGGGGGCAAAAAATAAATAGTAACAGCATGGCAGCAGAGGAAGACTAGTCTACTGTCACCACTCCATATGGATGTGGGAACTCAGAGGTCCCCCAACAAGATGAAGGTATCTGGTGGAGCCAGTCTGGACAACAGCCAAATAAGAGCCAGGAACAAGGAGCCCAAGTATTCTGTACCTCTCAGATGGAGGACAGAAGCCCAAGTAGAAGAGATGAGTGGAGACAAGTGAAAGGCTGTGGCAGAAGGCGAGCGCCACCCTTACCTACCTCACCTTCTCAGCTGCCACTGAATAATAGATAGAAGTTCCTACTGGAAGAAGACCTGGTCTAATCAGGATATAGAGGACAGGGAACACATACTGAAGATCCTAGCAAGGTCACATAAATCCAGGAAATCTTCCGGTAATATAAAGACCTCCTCCACAAAGAAGAGAAGGTTCCTAGTTATTGGAGACTCACTCCTGAAAGGGACTGAGGGCTCAATATGCAGAGCTGATCCTCACCACAGGGAAGTCTGCAGTTTACCTGGAGCCCAAATCAGGGATATCACTAGGATGCTCGGTAACCTGGTGAGATCAGCTGGCTATTACCCACTGCCGATCTTCCAGACAGGTGGGGAGGAATTTCTATTGGGTAGCCTGAGGGGAATGAAGAAAGACTACAAGGCCTTGGGACATTTGATAAAAGAGTCTGGGGCACAAATTGTATTTTCTTCATTACTTCTATTTTGCAGTGAGGACATGGGCCGGAATAGAAGGACTCAGTCCATTAATGCCTGGCTACAAGACTGGTGTTACAGGTAGGGCTTTGGGTTCTTTGATAGTGACTGGTTCTATCACACACAAGATCTTGCAGGTCCAATGGGAGAGGTTTATCTCAGAGGGGAAAAAGGATTCTGGGGCAGGAATTGGCAGTGCTCAATCAGAGGACTTTAAACCAGATTCAGAGAGGGGTAGTTGACGGGTGAGCACCAGTAAGACAGAGGTCTGGTCTTAATGAAAACCAGGTGGTCTCTCACTGTCCCAGGGTGAAATCAGAGCACTCAGCTCGCTCCCTGAAATGCCTGCACACCAATGCACGCAGAATGGGGAATAAGCAGGAGGAGTTAGAAATCTGTGTCCAGTCAGGTTATTATTATCTAGTGGCAGTTACGGAGACCTGTTGGGACAGCTAGCATGATTGGAATGTGGTCATGAACGGCTGTGTCCTTTTAAGGAGAGACAGGTCAGCATGGCAAGGTGGGGAAGTAGCTCTTTGTTGGAAAGAGCAATTGGAATGTATTGCATTCTGTCCAGGGGCGGATGAAGAAAGAGTTGAGGGTTTGTGGGTGCAGATTAAGGGGCAGGCTGGCATGGGTGTCACTGTTGTGGGTATCTATTACAGGCCACCAGATCAGGACGAGGAAGTTGATGAGATCTTCTACAGGCAGATGACAGCAGCCTCACAGCTACAGGCCCTGGTTCTCATGGGGGATTTTAACTCCCCTGATATCTGCTGGAAGACCCACTCAGCCAGCCACTCACAGTCCAGGAGGTTCCTTCAGTACATCGGTGACAATTTCCTGATGCAAATGGTGGAGTATCCTGCTAGGAGAGGAGCACTGCTGGATCTTGTCCTCACCAACAAGGAGGGTCTGGTTGAAGCAGTGAAGGTTGAGGGCAGTCTTGGTTGCAGTGACCATGAGATGGTGACGTTCAGGGTGTCATGTGGTTGGAACAGAATAGCTATAAACTTCGGCCTTTTCAAGCAATTGCTAGGGGAAATCCCATTGGACAGGGTACTGGCAGGTAAAGGGGCCCAAGAGAGCTCGTTAACATTCAAAGATCACTTCTTTGAAGCACAAGGAAAGAGCATTCCAACAGGAAAGAAGTCAAGGGAGGGAGCCAGAAGACCAGCATGGTTAAACAGGATGCTGCTGGGCAAACTCAAGAGGAAGAAGAACGTCTATAGGTCATGGAAGGAGGACATGTCCACTTCAGGTGATTATAAGTCTCTGGTGAGAGAATGTAGGCATGCAACAAGGAAGGTCAAGGCCTTCTTGGAATTAAACCTTGCAAGAGAGGTCAAGGGCAACAAAAAGGGCTTCTTCAAATACATTGCAGGTAAAACTAAAACTGGAGGCACCATAGGCCCCCTGGTGAATAAGGTGGGCACCCTGAAGACAAAGGGTACAGAGACAATAAAGATACTGAACATCTTTGCCTCTGTCTATAATTCTGGGGGCTGTCCTAATATCAAGCCCCAGACTGCTGAGGCTCCAGAGACAGTTGAGGCAAGAGAGGAGCCTGCCTTGTTTGATGAGTCCTTGGTTAGCGATAAGTTGAGCAAACTGGATGTACACAAATCCATGGGCTCAGATGGGATGCACCTGCGAGTGCTAAGGGAGATGGCAGAAGTCATTGCTAAGGCACTCTCCATCATCTTTTCTAAGTCATGGTGATCAGGAGAGGTACCTAGAGACTGGAGGATAGCAAATGTCACTCCAATCTTCAAAAAGGGAAAGAAGGAAGACCCAGGTAACTATAGACCAGTCAGCCTCACCTCCATCCCAGGAAAGGTGATGGAACAATTTGTTCTAGAGGCTGTCTCCAGGCACAACAAGGTCAGTGGGGTCGGACTCGATGATCTCTTGGGTCCCTTCCAACCCCTAACATCCTATGATCCTATGATCCTATGATTAGGGACAGTCAGCATGGCTTCACCAAGGGAAAGTCATGCTTGACTAATGTATTAGCCTTTTATGAGGGTGTAACCAGGTGGATAGATGACAGCAGAGAGGTCGATGTGGTCTATCTTAACTTGAGTAAGGCNTGTGGTCTAGCGTGAATTCAGTAAGGCATTTGACACGGTCTCTCACAGCATCCTTGCAGAAAAACTGAGGCAGTGTGGACTGGATGACTGGGTAGTGAGATGGATTGTGAAGTGGCTGCAGGTCAATGCAACAGAGTCTAGTTGGAGGCCTGTATCTAGTGGAGTCCTCCAGGGGTCTGTGCTGGGACCAGTCTTATTCAATCTGTTCATGAAAGACTTGGATGAGGGATTAGGGTGTGCTGTCAGCAAGTTTGCTGATGACACAAAGCCAAGTGGTGTCGACCTATACCAGAGTGTCATCTCATGATAGGACAAGGGGCAGGATGTGCAAGCTGGAACATAGGAGGTTCCATATAAATATGAGAAGGAACTTCTTCACAGTGAGTAATTTTTACTCCAATGAGGACTGTGGTTTATACACCCATGAATGAATTCACTAAACAGTGTCTGTCCCAAGAAAGCCAAAGCATCTGCAGTGATGTTTGGTCTTTTTAAAGTGGTTGGTGATATTCTTCTTGACTTTTTTGTATGTTTGATGATGATCTTGGATTCGAGTCCTACACCCAGCCTTTAAATTAAGTAGTGCAGAAGGTGCAGAAAAAGCAATCAAATTTTAGAGAATGCATGCAAGTTCTTTCATATGAAAGTTGTGCTTATCCTGGAAAAGATGAGTATGTGTAGATCAGAGGAGAAGTATCCAAAGTCATTGGTGGCATGGAGGATTTGGATGAGAAGTGATTGCTATCTTAGGAACTAAGTGGCATCAAGGCCAATTATTGATGCATTCAAAGCAAAAAAGTTATTTCTAACAGTCTACAGTTGTGAAACTTCTTAAATATTTGCCTGCATCTCAGAACTGATTGATTTATACAGGTTTGGATGAGGATTTCTTCTGTGATTATGTAAGAAAACTTATCTATAGGTCAGAAAATCTCTTTGTCTAAGATCCAGGGGCTAGGAGAATGTATGTTCAATGTGTTCATACACTTTTCCTTATTGTTTTTGTGTTCCTTCAATATTTTCTACCTGAAGAAAAAGAAGTCCAGGAGTGGTCAGATATGTGTGTATGTTTGTATCTAAGACACTGATGAGTGTGGGAGTAGAAAAAAAGGGGCTGAGTGATTCTTATTATTTTAAAGAGTAACTACAGGCTTTAAAGAGTTACTCCTACGTAAAGAATATTAAATTAAACCTTGTAAATGTGAGGCAAAGAGAGAAGAACACACCTGCCTCTCCATAGAAAGCTTTTTCCAGTGTTCTGAAATCCAAGGTTGCAGAGAGTTTATGGAGACAAATTCCATGACTTGGTTTTAAGTGCTAGCTAAATTAATGAACTGTAGTATAATTAGCACGTATGCAAAGTAAGGTAAAAACATAATGTTTGAAATAGTGAGAAGAAGGCCTGTACAGAAATGGTGTGCTCCTGTTTCTGTGCCAGTATCTGACTGAGCTTTGGAGGGACAGTAGATGGAAGGTGGGATCTGTACTGATTGATGGCAGTGGCAGAAGATTTGACTTAAGGTCTGGAGTGCCATTAGAAATGCATGAGTGGTGCCCAGAAGGATGGGAAATGTGATCCTAGATAGAGTTACAGAGACTTGAGTTTAGTATGAGCCGTACAGAAAATAGTATTTTGCGGGAAGTATCAAAACCAGGCAGTAAAGTCGGTCTTGCCAAGGCTTTTGTGATTGGAAAATTACATAAAAAATTCCAGTCTCTGCTTACAATTTCAATCACATCAGTGACTACAGAGCTATTGCACACAATACTAAGGACTGTGATACTGTGTGAGCTGGACTACTCGAAGGCATTAGCATGAACGCTCCAAGAGTAGTGGCCATTAGTTACTGTCTTGACCTTGGCACAAAGGATAAGTTGCAACCAACAGTGCAGAATATGCCAGCTGCAGTATAGTGACTAGAAAAAGGATGGGACCTGAACTGGACATCAGCTGCACTGTGCCACAGATGTGTAATTGTAATAGAATTGGAAGTTATTTTTCATGTTATCAGACCACACCTTTAAGATCTGGATGGTACTCGGTTCTTAAAGAGCTATCACAAGGCAATAGTGGTAGCCTTGTGATATCACTATATTAGTGATAAAACCATACCAAGGGAAAAAGAAATGAAAGCAGCTGAAAATTTTAGGCTCCATCTCCTCACTGCATTTCTCAGTGCAACTAGGAGGTCGCAAGGGATGCATATGACTAGAATAATGTGGGAATTTCCTTAGAGCACTTCTAAATTCCTAAACTTACCTCCTATCTCTTTCAAAAGAGATTCCCTCTTCAGGAACTTCAGTAGTCTTTCTGACGCTTGATTTCACTGAAAGAAATCCACAGCTGTCTGCTCATTCCTTTGAGTTCCAGGAATGCTGATTATACCCTGGCATTTATCTTGTGCATGTGGAAACCCCTGTTCATTAACTTACTAGGTCAAGCTCATCTTCACATGATGTAGAAGTTTAATAGGCCCACAAACTGTTTTCTGTAAATAAGACTTATTAACCCTGCTGCCCCTAGAACATTTTTAATTCTCATCTTCAGTGTTGCCCAGAGAAAGAGGGTGAATCTGCATTTTAATTCTGGTGCTGCATATTCACTCTCTTTTGATTATTCCTCTCTAAATCTATCTAGCACTGTTGCCTTGTGTATTAGGAAGAAGGGAGAAGCTCAAGGAGATTTTTTTTGAAGCATAAAACAAGACTACTGTGGAGAAGAAAATGAAAGCCATGACTGTTGCAAGCAAAAACCCTTCCAATAAAACTGATGAGTCTGAGGCTGATACAAATAAACAACAAACAAACATCTGCGGCGAAGTATTGTAGTATACAGCAGAAAAAGACGAGGACTCATTCAGGATGGAAAACCCTTCTCCATTTTCCAAAAAACCTGTTCTCTATTTGTTTTGCTGATAATAGCTTCCATCTCTGATTGCTTTGAAAATATATGAAAACATTTAAACTAAAAAGATATCATTGTAAAAGAGAACTGTTCACTGGTTACAGGTCCTCACTTTTCCGTTATTATTATGGATGTTTTGGTGGATATTGCAAACATCAGAAATAACAACTTCTGCCTCGATGATCAGCCCTGCTGCATGGGAGGGTGTTGGTCAGCTACCTACAAACTAAAACTGAGCCGCTGCTTACACCTTAGCAGGGTCTGCAACAGGACAGAGTAATTTGATCCCTCTGATTTACCCTGAATATCCTGAAAATACACTGTAGAGATCAGTGGGAATGGAAAGCAGCATGAGGCAGTCTTGCATTAAAAAGCTTTAAAGACAGACTTGTAATAAATAGCTTTAAGAATACAATACATGCTACTAAAACTAACTGGTGCTGTTATCCTTTATATCTGCTTCAACATTATTGGTATCAGGACGACATTTTTTTGCAGACTGTGAAGAGTAAAGATGCACTATATCTTTTATAGCTCAAGGACACACATTTTTAAGGGTAAAAATTAATGAGTCACATAAAATGTTGTGACCAAAAAGGTGTACTTAAAAGTAGTACAGTGTTATAATAAAAAACATTGACACTGAATTATTGTGTTCTGGCTAGCAGTGTACATGGTGCAATTTTCTGTAGCATGAGTACTAAGCGTTTAACCTCCTGATTACTCACTCCCTAGTGTATATTGAAAAAGTGGGATTTTTTTTTAATTGATATTAGAAGATCCTAAGAAGCTTTAAGCTTCAAATTTTCAAGTGTTCTTTGTATTGTCAGACTCTGTCTCAAATTTCCATTCATTTCCAGTGTGATTTAATTGCTATCTATTAAATACTCTACCGGTCTGCCCATGGGTCAGCAGCAGCAAATTAGACACTTAAACATGTAACTACTACTATTTCCCCCTGCAGTTCACTGCATGCACCAGGATCACACTTTCTTTTGTTAGAAAAGGATTAATTCTGGAGGCCTGACTGAGATCCAGCTAAAACATTTTTCTCTTAAGTGTTAGCTTTTAAAAGCAGCAGTAAGCAATTGCATTAAAATCAGCAGGAAAAACAAAACCTACCGAAAATGGGACATGGAGAATGAAAAAAGTAGCCCCTGAATTTATTCTCTGCATTACACAGACTCGCACACAATCACAGAATATTGCAGGGTAGAGAGGACCTCTGGAGATCCAACCCCTCTGCCAGAGCAGGTTCACACAGAGCAGGTTGCATAGGATTATGTCCAGTTGGGTTCTGAATGCCTCCAGATGAGGAGACTACAACATATATAAACGCACATATATGAATATATAAGACCCATTTACAAAGAGTGATTTGCTTTACATATACATAATATAGATATATGTTATCAAAAGTGAACATATTGTTTTGTATGTATATATATTCATAGAACTATAAATATACAAATTATGTGTAATAATAACTAATATGATTATCATTCTAGACAGGTAATTTGTGAAATGCCTCCCTGAGTTTTCACACTGCTTTCATCTTATTGCCTGGTGAGCCACTGCTTTTGATGTTAGCATGCCTTGTATTTCTCAGTTTAGTGTTTGGATTGGAAGTTAATGTATCTGTGCATACTGAAACCGTTTGGGTTGCCTTTTTAAGATAATGACATTGTTTCTGAAGTCTTTATTCACTGAACATATTTTTGCTAGTAGAGAAAAATCCTTGCTGACCTTATACTGAATAAGGCCAGGGTTATCTCTTGAACTCCTAATTTGAATTTGTACTGGTTTATTCGGACACTTTAAAGGAGAAATTATCTTTTTCTGCGTGTTTTACAGCAACTCTAATGAAGCTAAATTGTGCAAGGAAACATATTGGGCTGTAGGAAATAAGTGATGATGTTGGGCTTTGCATAACCAAAGCAGAACGAACCCCTGGAGAGGTGCAGGCTGTACCAGCAGCATGCTGAACACAGTGCAGTGATGAATGATTGCCCGTGAGAGAAAGCAGAGAATGAAAGACACTCGCAAGCACAAAGCTGTGCCATATGGCAGCACCTGAGAGGAGAGAGTGAGGAGGTGTCTTGCCCTATCGCTTTCTTCTCTCACTTCCACTCCAACATGCTTGCCAGTGTGAGAAACCTCAGCAGCAGTGGCATCCAATGGCCTTTGCAGGTTTCTATCTTTGGCAAAAAAATGATGAGAGAGCCAGGATTTGGCTTTATTCCTTGAAAGTTGCTGGTTATTAACTTAAGGCTTAGGTTTTGGATGGAATCTTAAAGTCTAGGTTTTTGGAGATGCTCAGTGGGAAACAAAATGTCAATGAACTACATATCTGGGTGCTTGCACATGGGACGGAAGCCTGGATGTTTGATTTTTTTAAACGCTTATTATGTCTAACTCTGGAATGAGCATTAATACGAGAAATTTAGATAAGAAAGAGAAAGAATATGGTGGTTTATTTCTAGAAGTGAGATTACGTTCTCTGGCCATCTTAACTGAATAAGTGTGACTAGACACATGAAGGATTTTATGTAATGTTGAAGGAAATATTTTATGCATGTTGAAAATTGCATAAATATTCCCAAAGAGCAGACATGAGAACCAAAAAAGTAAGTTTTTTCACTCTTCAACCATCTCAAGTTCTCAAAAATTTCACTGTAGACATGTCAGCCTAATTACTTCAGTACATTCTAAAACTAATAGTAGAGATCCCCTTTGTAGATCTATGATGTTTAAATGACTTAGTGACTTTATTTTTATTTAAAAAGCCGAGTAATTAATTTTTATTTCTAATAATGTTATTGCATTGGATGCTGCAGAAGAAAATTTTACCATTTATTTTAAAAGACTGCCAAATATTTCTGGCTAGGTATTTTTATTCCACTCCATTAAAAGAAATTTTATCATACAGTGAAGGTCTGTGATTGATCAAGTGCTAATCTGGCACTTCACTGTGTACATGAGGGCTGGGCAAAACTGCAGTCCTGGCAACTGAGAAAGCTAATTTAATAATTTTCTTGGAGTGGGTTAAGCTGAAGACTTTTCACTTCGAGTACTGATGCAGAATCACATCACCAGGCAGCTTGTGTTGGTCTGCTGAGCTGTCTAGCTGAATCCAGAAAGAAGCATATTGATTAATGCCTTCCTCTATTCACACTGGGTAAGAAAGGAGACAATTCTCAGTGGCCTAAGTCATTCCTAACTGCATAAATTGCAACCTGTCTCCAGGACTGTGTGCCAAAGTTCATAACTTTTTAAAAAGTCTGAAACCAGAGATGTTCCTTCTATTTTTCAGTTGAGGAATGATGTTAAAATCTGTGGCATTCCCTGAACTGTGGGTTTTAAAAACTATTTGTTTGCCTGTGGAGACCTCAAACACCAGCTCTCACAGACCTGTTCACCAGACATGTTAAAGAGAGAAATCGGTCTGGGGGTTTTGAAGTTATTTGCAGGGTTTTTCTGAATAAAGAATTGTTATCACTAAATTGCTTATTCAGTCAGAATACATGCTGTTGATTGATATTTGCCTCTCAAATAAGATGTTAAAATCCTTTGTGTCTAAGAGTGGGAGTCCTACTAGTCTACAAAAGTGATATGGAGTTTGTTGTGGAGACTTTGGAATGTTTTGTCTGCCTATTTCCCTCTAACGATTACAAGTCTTCATCTTCCTCTCCCCAAAATATCTATAAATCTCCCAAAGTGTTTAGGAAAGGCATTGAAGGAGATGCAAACTCTCTTCCATAGACCCAGAGCCCCTGTGACATACGAATCCACTACAGTTTCTGTTATGGATGCACAGCAATGGGAATGTAATTATTAAATCATTATTTTAATATTCATTCCTGTGCACAGAAATTTGTTCTTTCATTTCTGAAAGACTGTTTGCACAAGTAAATGTGGGGAGCTATTGGAAAGAAATGCCTCTGGAGCCCCGGTGGGTTTTAACCTTATTGTAGATCTGTATTGTGCACTTTTCGTGTGTCTGTGAAATGCCTAAACAGGCTAAAACTTTCCGAACTTTCCCAAGGATTAGGTACAATCTAATAGTCATTGTTGTGATGCTGCCTTCCTTCAGCCTCCCTGCCAGTTTCACAGAAATGTGCACATTTTTTTAGCTTATTTAAGTAGAACTATCAGAGTTTTATGTTCCAGCCCTTAACCACTCTTCTGCTCAGCTCACGCCTCTGTGACGAAGAGCGCCACAAATCCTTTTCCATCAAACCCCATCTGCTTCCACAGAGTTTTTTCAACATCTACCTGCTTTTTGTGCAGAGACACTGAGGAATAAGACAGGTGCTGCAGTGCTTCAGGTTAACAATGAGTGAACAACTGCATCACCAACTGTGAGGACTCACTAGACACTTCTATATTGCAGGTAGCCATATATGTGTGTCTGGTTAGACAGGATAAAAATGCATGTGCTACAGAGGACTGCAGAGTCATGACATGTCTCCAGGTAATCACGTTAGAAGTGTCTCCAAAGTTTCATTATAATGCCTCAAAATGTTGTCTGAATTTTAGACTTACATAAAAACATAGACTCAGTAGCCACCACACACACATAGAAGTGTCCTTCCAAAGCCATCCCCAACTATGAAAATTATAGCTCAGTTGTTCAATCAACACAGCAGTAGGCAAATGTTGGTGTGAAATATACTGAAAGTCATTTCAATTAAACAATAATTAAATTGTACTTGAGTTTAAAATAGGATGCCAGGAGTGAGGAGCAAGATGCATGGCACCTCTACAGGTAATAAATGTAGATCTGGCCTTCTGCTCACCTGGGTTCTTCTGATTTCTTCTAGGCAATGACAGCACCAGTGCAGCCAGAAAAATGAGCAGAGCAGCAGTTAGTGGAAGGCTATAATGTGAAGAGGGAAGGAAGAACTAACTTGTACAGTCTGACAGAAACAGAATGAACCCAACCTTTTCTCAGCATCTATTTTTTTCCTATTCTGGGAGGAGGAGAAGAAAAGAGAGTAAGTTGTCAGGCAGGATGAGGATGTCACACAAGGGAACAGCCCGACTTCCCAGCTACTGCTGTTCCCAGTTTATGGCAGAAAGTGAATTCATGATCACAGAGAGATCAGAGTTCCAAAAGTAATTCAGGCAGCTAAGTGTTGCTAAAATGAGTGGCTTTGGCTTGGCAAAGGCCTGGTAATTTTTTCAGCAAAACGATTGAACTTAACCTGAAGGACTAGATGAACAAATACTGTAGTAGAGAAGCCCCTGACTTTCAGTGACATTCTCAGCAATATCTCTCTGTGTGCCCACAATCCAGGACTGTATGCATATAGCTAGGCAGTTTGTACCCTTGCTATCCAAAAAAACCACTCCCACTTTATTTTCAGCAGTGTTTCTTAAATACTGAGAATTATGGGAGATTTTTTTTAAAGAAAAACAGAAGTAATAATAATAAAAATACAAAGTGCATGCAGACTAATGCCAGATCTTTCTTACTGTTCAGATACCTAAGTTTTGCATATTATGATCAACGTGCTCTTAGGTAGAAATTCTTGTTAGAGCTTCCTAGTTTTTTGCAAATTAGTTACTTTTACTTAGCTGGAACATACGAGGTAGAATCAAACTTGCTCAGAACCTGGAAGTGTTGTTCATAACCTGATTTCTGAGAAGCAGGGCAAGTGACAAGACCAGACCTTTGCTTATTAGCAGAACATCCCTTCATTTGCTGTGCTCACTGACTCTCTCATTACCAGTAAATCACATAAACTCAGTTTAACCAGATGAGTCAGGAGAAGGTGAACCAATAGGAACGGTGACAAACTTGTCTGACTGCATATCGTTCTTTGCTCATAGACTGCTCCAGAGAATGGCATTCTGTGGGAATTGTGCTCTGTACCTTAGTCTAACACAGTGGGCACAGAAATAAACCCGTGATGGATAGTGTGGAATCAAAGCCCTGCTGGCAGTGCCTGGGAAAACGTGCTGAAGCGTTGCTACAGATGCATTGATTTAGGGTGCTCATTCCTCATGATAGTTTTGTCTCTCCAAAAGTTGTGACAAATCTCATACCTAAACATGCTCTTACAATTTGTTTCCATGAATAGAAAAAACTGAGAAGTGAGAGGTTTTTTGTGCTTGATAGCTGATGGTAATGATCTATGATTCTATGATTTCAAATGTGAGATTGACAGATTTATTCCTGGAGTATCTCAAATAGCAGTGATTAACAACATAAAGCAAGGGCGAAGAAAGCGGTGTGGTTTTTCAAGACGACTGTTTAGCAGCTTTTTCAACAGTTCTGAAAATTAATAGGATAAAATTTTATGTGGGGTTTTTCCCAGGCTGAAAATATATGTTAGGCATTCTGCAAGCAGAGTCCTCTTTATGTTTCATTTCTGGTAGCTTGCTTACTCATACTACACACAGCTTTTATCTTCATTTCAGAACATGCCCACAGAATTATTTTGAAGGTTTTTTTTACTGATGATCTCTCTGAACAGCATGAAAAGCTCACAGAAGAAATGGCATAGTAAGAGCATAAACCAGTTTTTGAAGGGAACTGACTGTCAGTGTGCAATTATTGACACTGATTTGCAGAAAGGGAATGATGAGGAAGTATTTGGAAGATCTGGCCACTTAATATCAGTCTGAAATCAAGTGAAGCAGTGCTAGGGAAACTAATCTCTTCTATATTTTTCAAATAACACATCTTTACAATGTCACTTTGCCCTGGAGCAGTATTTCCTTGCTCATCCTCATGCAAACCCTTATTTTATTTTTTTTCCTACAGCCTGCACATATCAGGTTGCATGTCAGACAAATAGTAAGTCCAGTTACTTAGGATTATATGTGTTGTTTACAACTGACCAAATTGTTCCTGATACATTGTCCTTCTCCATTTCAGTTGCTAGTAATACCCACAGCATCACTTGAGAATTAATAGCTTGTTTAGTGGTGTTGTTCTGAGGAACATTTGAAAACTTATGCTAATAAATTACTTGATTAGTGTCATTTGACACAATGTGAATAATTTATCAGTGGCCAGTGTCTTTCCTCTTGGGAGAGCTAAGGTTAAGCAGAGACAAAATAGAAAAGCAAATATGTGAACATCAGCATCATTATTCTTGGAACAGAATGTGTATATATTTCTCCTTTCTTACATCACAGAGGTTCTTTATAATTTCTTAAATGTTTCTAATGTTCAATTTTTTTGTTTTTGTTTTCTTGTCTGCTAAAGGAGTAATAAAATGTGAAGGATGAAAAAAACTACTAAGAATCTGAGGAAATAAACTACAAAATATTTGCATACTTTAGGTTATAGCAATTGTTGTCCTTAAAATATACACAGAGTGAAGATATTGCACGTTACCAAAAGTTTTTTGTTTCTTCCATGATGAAGACAAGGAAAAGGTACATTTTCACAGTAAAATGTACTTTTGGAAATTTTTCACTTTTTTTTTGAGCTTGGATCTTACTACTTCACATGGTTGGCCTGATATAAAATCAGTAGGATATAGATGTTTCTATCGTAATAGAATCGGTGCAAAGGGCAGACACAACAAGAATGAGACAGAACAAGGGATGTGGCGAATTCCTTCAAGATGATTGCACAGTGCATACTCTACCTTCCCAAGATATTTTTCTACATCAGGACATTTTATCTAGTTGACTTCAATATACAACATTAAATCTTAGTATATAGACATTGGAAACTTCAAAAGGGGATGCAGTTCTTAGCTATCAAAATTAGGTAATGTGGGGTTTCCCTTATATGTGTACTTTCAATTTTCCTTTTCCCTGGCAGTTAATGTGACTTCAGGATGACCTTCTGTAACTCTGCTAAATCACAGTAGAGTTCTGTCTCAATCTGTTCTGACAAGATGCTTTTGTGTCAATACACAATATACAAACTGAGCTGAAATTATTTCTTTTCAGAAGTGATATCTAAATTAACTTACTTTTGTATTTCTGAAATATTACACTATTTTAATCCCGGGTGATGATTCCACTGTGTAACTACTGCACAAATGCAGGACAAAAAAAGTGCCTGGGAGTTTGTGCTTGAATCTTATCAAAAGAGATAGACAAGTGAAGGATGATTGGTGATCATAAAGAAAGAGCAAAGTAAATTACAGAGTGGTGGACATGACAGGTAGTCAATGCTGCACATTTTCAGCTTTATTATTGTTCCTTAGGTTGGCTTCATGAAATGGGAGGTTTGCAGGAAAATACTGTGGTGTTGATTTTTCAGATGTTGGAGTGTCAGCTTAAGGGAGTGAAGAGTGACCGAAAACAAACACACGAAAAAAGGGCAATGGCAGCTGTCACTAGGGAGTAGTTGAAAGTGAAAAGGCTGTTGCTCATTTACTGCAGCAGGAAAAGTTTAAAAATGAAGTGGAACTGAAGACAAATTGTACAAGTTTGATATACAGTAAAAGGAAAAAAGTGATGAGAGATATGAATCATCTGTTCAAAGAGACGAATCAGAGCTCCGATCTGTCAGACAAAATTCTTAACGGTTAGCAGTAGAACAAATCCAACCTTGTTCAGAGTAGAGCTCTTGGCATTAAATGGAACATAAAATCTCAACTGAAAGAGGCTTTAGTGGTATTGATGAGAAGAGTAAATCTCCTATCTCTTCTGCTGAATAATTCTGAAAATGTGATGTCTTTCAGTGTTGCTAAGCTCCTTTCTCATTTGGCAGATGTTTCAGATGGTTTTACTCACAGCTACATTTGAGAACAGGTAGTTGGCATAAATCATTGCATCAAATCATTCTCAGACCCCTCTAACCAAGGAAATAGAATATAATAAACAGAAGTTTCACCAGCGTTCAGGCTTTCAGAAGCTGAATTGTTCTTGCTTTGTTAACCAAGGTTCATTTTTCAGAATAACTTTCTACCTTTTTTGATACTACTGCTCAAAGCTACATTCAGCAACAGACTGGACAGTAACCAGGAAGCCTCTGGTGTGACACTGTCTTTCAGAGGGAAAAAAAGAACTCTCCAGTTCTATCATGTGCATAGCGCTTTGTGATGTAAACTTCTGTCTGTTTTAGAGGGAACAGTGTCTTCAATTAACAGAGGAAATCTCTCAGTAAACATTTAAGTCAGGAGAAGACCCGGCTTCAGTCTGGAAAAGAAGTCTTGTAGAAATAAGGGAAGAAAAAGACTTAAGAGACCACCAGTCTGAAGCTTCATGAAGCTTGAAGTTGTGAGTCATGTGAGAGGGGAATTTGATGAAGATGTAATGAGCAGAGATGTGCAGTACAACCAGAAAAAGGAAAATGATTGCATAGCCTGACACAAAAAACCCAGCCATCTTGAAGCTGTAAGTCTGGAGAGCTTTTATGTCAAATTTGACTTCAGAGATGCAAAAGAAGGAGAGAAAGGATATGCATAGCAGGAAGAAGATCAGAGATGATAAAGATTGTATTTTCTTTCATGTAGACTTAATTGTTCCCAACAGGTGAATTCTTGTCATGCTTGGTGGACCAAACAGCTGGGTGGTGTCGCCGACACCCCTGCAGACTGTGCTGCCATTCAGCAAGATCTGGACAGGCTGGAGAGCTGAGCAGAGAAAAATCTAATGAGCTATAACAAGAGTAAGTGCAGAGTCTTGCATCTGGGCAAGAACAACCCCAGGTACCAGTACAAACTGGGAACTGACCAGTTGGAGTGTAGTGTAGGGGAAAGGGACTTGGGGGTCCTGGTGGACAACAAGATGCCTAT